>JAQNCA010000029.1:24104180-24117099 GCA_029783725.1 Acanthurus tractus
TATTTATGTTTAGGTTCTGTTTTTGCATTTTGCTTCTCTTCATGCTACGAGTGACACCACCTGCCGAAACAAAATTCCTTGTATGTCATGAACATACTTGGCCAATAAAGCTGATTCTGATTCTGATTCTGATGCTTTGTTACAGGAAGGCAGTGAGGGGACACCGGAGGATAATGAGGCTGAAAAGGATGAAACGGCTCTCGGTGACACCGAGACTGAGGGAGAATGGATGGGGGACGGAGCCACAAGGGGTCCCTCAACCCAGAAAGATTTGTCAGAGTCTGAGGAGAATGATCAAACATATTGTGAATACACAACAGATACTCCTTTTAACTCTTCTGTTTCACAGGGTACTTTAGAAACAATAGAAGATGGTAGATGCCCTACAGAGCAACTCTTGGTGGGCACAGAGGGTGTTTTACATCTGGATGGGTCAAATGAAGGTGGAACAGAGGATACCATTAATACAGGGGCTGAATGAATGTTGGGTTATGTATATTTGCTTCTTTTTTAATTTGCTTTTTCTCTCTCTCATGGACAAGAGGTTGTCATTTCACATAATTACCTTGAATGTTAGAGGTTTAAGAAATGCAACTAAAAGAGCAGCAGTTTTTTCTCATTTAAGTCCAGTCAGTTTTTCATTATGTTTGCTGCAAGAGGTCCATTTGAAAAATGAAGAAGATGTGAAGAGATACACAAAAGAATGGGTTAAAGGGCACTCCAGATGGATTATTGGGGGGTACACTCAACAGGGGTGGGTATATTATGTGGGACTGCTGAAATTAAAATTGTTGGTAGTTTCTCTGTGATACCGGGGAGGGTATTGGTCATGGATATTGAATGGAGAAGTAAAAGTTTAAGGGTAATTGATTTTATGCTCATATGTCTCAGAAAGAGAGAAATGAATTGTTTCTTCAGTTCAATACTTAAATAGTTTTTTTTTTTTAATTAATCGCCATGTTTTGATTGGAGGTGACTTCAACTCGTCAAGTGAAGGTGATACTGTGTGGTTCAAATTTACAAATGTGATGACAAAATTTGGTCTAACAGATACATACAAAAAGGTTAACCCAGCTTATAAGGGGTTCACATGGGCAAATAGTAGAGGAGCAAGAAGCAGGTTGGACTATGTTTTTTGCCCACTAAAATTCCAGGTGGTGCAAGCTAGAGTAACCCCAGTATTTTATTCTGATCATAACATGCTCGCTGTAGAACTTATCTTGAAAGGGACAAGTTATGGAAAAAGATGCTATAAAATGAACAATAGTATTTTAAGAGAACAAAAATTTAGGATAGTCTTCAAATGTTTTTAAAGGGTGTGTAAATATGAAAGTCTTGTATAATAATGTGTGTGAATGGTGGCAAAGTACAAAGATAAGTATCAAACATTACATACAGACATACTCAAAGGAATTTAAAAAAGATTAATTAAAGGAGTACTACAGACTGCAAAAATTAATACAGAAAGCATTGGTTCAAAAGAATAATGGAGGTAGTGTTGATGAAGATTTGATGAAGCTCTGGCTGAATAGGCAGTGTTCTCATACACAATGGAGCTGAAGCATATAAATTCAGGTGTCTTAAGAAAAGATGGAGAAGGATGAGAAGTGCTCATCTTATTTTTTAAAAAGTGCAACATGTACAGATATGCAGCCGAAACATGTTCACAAATGAGATGCAGGAAATGTCTACCAGGAAGTTTTAGAGCACTTCATGCTTCGTGCTGCTGACCAACTTTATGGAGATGCAGATTTCATTTTCCAACAGGACTTGGCACCTGCACACAGTGACAAAGCTACAAGTACCTGGTTTAAGGACCATGGTATCCCTGTTCTTAATTGACCAGCAAACTCGCCTGACCTTACCCCATAGAAAATCTATGGGGTATTGTGAAGAGGAAGATGCGATACGCTAGACCTAACAATGCAGAAGAGCTGAAGGCCACTATCAGAGCAACCTGGGTTCTCATAACACCTGAGCAGTGCCACAGACTGATCGACTCCATGCCACGCTGCATTGCTGCAGTAATCCAGGCAAAAGGAGCCCCAACCAAGTATTGAGTGCTGTACATGCTCATACTTTTCATGTTCATATTTTTCAGTTGGCTAACACTTCTAAAAATCCTTTTTTTGCATTGGTCTTAAGTACTATTCTAATTTTCTGAGATACTGAATTTGGGGTTTTCATTAGTTGTCAGTTATAATCATCAAAATTAAAAAGGAAGTTTCACTTTTTGAATGCAAGTACTGAAATAAATCAACTTTTTCAGGATATTCTAATTATATGACCAGCACCTGTACATTACATTTTACATATTTCATTCATATGAGGCTGTATCATATATATTTTTTTTATCCTCTGTGTAGATATTCTTATTGTATTTGCTCAATTTTTATGTGTGACTGTCTGTGAAATTTAATTGCTGCTGCAACAAAATAATCTTCCTGTCTGGGATCAATGAAGCACGTCTCAGCCTAACGTAAGAAGTGTTAATTACGGGTCCTTGACAAAAAGTGTTTCTTCTGTCTTTTAACAAAAAGCTTGTGTTTTTTTTTATGTGTACTCTGAAAAAAATGCTGACGTTGGGGAGACCATTTGTTTTAAAGAACATGTTGAGATTTTTGCTTAAATGTTGATTGTCGCATCAAAGGGCGGAGTAAGAATAAGATAAAATAAGTTTCTTTTCAATTTTCTGACTCTGAAACATTCTGTTTTTAATGCTGAATCTAAAGGAGCCCTTTTTGTTGCTCAAAAGACAACCCAGCTTATGATCAGTCAATACAGGAGCTACATTTGGTACTTTGCACGGCATACTCTCACTCACTCACTCACTACTCACTCTGTGAGAGGCTTCATCTGAAAAACTCGGTAACTCTACAGGTGCTCTCATGTTTGTGACAACAGGCAAAATTTTTCTCTTCACCAAGTGGTCCTTTAATGTGGCCAACAAGTCATCTTGACTGGCCTTCTTGGAAAGCTCAACACAAAAATGGTCAGCTACTTTGAATAATGGATCCTTTTTGTAAGTGTTCATCAGACTCTCCATTTTAACAACTTAATTTAGGCACTTTTACAAGACTATTTACCATGATTTTTATTTACCAGAGAGAAACTACAGACTCAGTTAAACACACCACAGAAGCCAGAACAACCAACAAAGTTTTCCAACACTGCTAATAAGATGGCAGGATGCTTTAAATATGGACCCCTATCCCTCTGACTGACTGCCTGCCTAACCAATACTACCTGACTCACTCAACCCTAGTCTTCATGCAGGCCAGTGGTGGGATAAATTAAGCACAGAGCCCAGTAACCCGGTTGACTTCCAGCAAAGCTGTGAGTCACCTAGACAGTCATGGAGTGCACCCGAGCAACTGCTCTAACCACCTGCTGCACAAAAAAAACAAACAAAAACAAAAAAGGGCCAATGGGAACAACTAGTGCCCCTCATTGCTTGTACCTCACAGGAATAGGGTCCCAAACCAGTAAGCAGCCCTCACTTATCAGCAGATCAGGAAAACAAATGAACGTCAGCCTCACCAATCTACAGAGTCATCCACTAGAAACAACTCAGTTAACAAAGTCAGCGATTACAGTGACCAGGCCAACTAGCACCAAGTAAATATCCGACTGTGTGCAACTCTCCACTTTGTGAATCAACCAGTTTTCCTCGCACCAAGAACAAACTGTATGGAAAGATCCGGGAGGAGCCCCATTTGTTACCACCTGGCTCAGGGCTGGCAACCAAAGGGAGGCCACACACAGTTTCAGCCAACAAAAGTAATATTTAGTAACAGAAGTTTATCAGATTAAGTCTCAACATGTGTGACGTGTGAGTAAAAAAAGAGTCTGTTATATAAGCAGTGTATGGATGGGTGAAAGTATGCAAGATGGGTGGTGCAACAAACCAAACAAGGGAAAATGGCTGCAGTGGTTGCTGGAGGCCAAACTGGAAGAGAGTGAAACTCCCAGTAATGCGGGGTTTTAAGCCTTCCTGGAGGCCAAGCCTCAAAGGGCAGGTGAGAAGGTGAACTCTCCTAGCTTCACCCCTCAGCAGCTCTCTGGGCCTGCAAACAAAGGGGGCAGAGTCAGAAATAAACAGGAGGAGCCGAAGGGGCAATCACAAATGATTAATGAAAGAAAATGGTGAAGTTCGTGAAGATATAAATTAAATGGTGTAAATGGCTAGCCAGCACTATTGCAAATTCTTCCATGCGAAAGACATTGATTGACAAAGTAAATGAGCTGATTGTTTGTACAAATACCAAAAGATGTAAACCGAAACTAGATCAAGAATTAAAACTAGAAGAACTACATACTGCAACAAAATCTATTGAAAAGATTTTTAAAAATCCAAGTATAGATGGACTCACAAAATAGTTTTATGTCTCTTTTTAGGATTTAACAGGAAAACATCTGTTAGAAATATACAATGAAATACTTGAAGGTGGCAGAATGAGTAGACGCATGAGAAACGAAGTGATGTCCCTGCTTTATAAAACAAAGATTACCCAGTGTCACTAGCGAATTATTCGCCACTTTCCATGTTGTGTGTAGACTATAAAACATTGAAGGGGGAATTCCCCACTGTCAGAAATTCCTACTCGTTAGCGACACTAGTGGCCGTAAGTGAACTGCACCTCGCGGTCCCGCTGCTCGTCCTCGTGCTCGGTCTCGCGCGTTAGCGAGCACAGGCCAATACAGCGATGAGGAGATTTAAATGTGAAGGTTATTGATGATGAGGGACGTAACTTACACAGTTTGACACACTTTCATGATTGAGAACAATTACGTTGTTCAACAAAAACGGTTTGTTTTGTTGAAAAGTTTGTGAATTGATTCGGCAAAACAGTTTTAACGGAGGTTCTTATGTCAGTAAATGAAACTTTGAAAGACTACCCATGGCTGCCGCTGGTTGCTTCTTCTTCTTGTTTGTTGACGTGGATGGCAAATCACAAACGTTATCGGCACTAATAAACATACTCACTATTTAATTAATCCCACATCATTTTCCAACGGCCATTTAAAAATTTTGCTATTAAATTTTCCAAAGGTGATGATTAGTTGACTAAGTCTAGCTTTTTCCCCTTAAGCTTGCAGTGATTATCTGGCATTTCTTTTTAGCTGAGGAGTAAGACATAGGAAGAGAAAATAAAAAAAGTAAGTATGTAAAGCACAGCAGGTGGGAAAGCATCTACATGGATCATATACCCGCTGTGCTAGCCGGCTAACACAATATGTTCGTTCTGTAGGTCAAAGACAACTTTTGTTTGGTTGGTTTTAGGTAAAAATCTACTGGCAACAAAATCTCCAAAGATATTAAATTGTGAATTTTTTTTCATGCAGGTCTTCATCGCTGAAGTTGACCCAAGAGGGTGAGTTTGCTAAGGGCTAACTTACCACAGCAAAAGCACCTGGACAGCAAACATGTTAGTCTAAATCGTCACCGACGACGACGGGGAAGTAAATTTAAAGTCTGGAAAGGACATAAGAGATAACATTTCTTACCTTTGTGAGTATGAAGTAGCCTACACTAGCTTTCGTAAGCCACAGCGAAGCTACACAGGTGACTTCATCAACGTTAGCTTAATGGACTGTGCTTTGCTAGTCACGTGGACTCAATCAATCCTCGTTAAGCGACTTCAGGTGCTGCGTGACCCAAAATCACGAGCCCTGATGGAAAACACAAGTCACTCGGCTTTGAGTTGAATGATTTTTTTATTTTCTTAGAACAAAACAATTCTCCATTTGCATATCAGACAAGGAGACACAGAACTGAATAGGGAGCAATTTAAAAAAAAAAAACAAAAAACAAAAAAGGAGGAGCTGTAATAAAAGTTTCACAAAGCAAATCTTTTACAAAACCACATCGGTCATCGTCACTAAACCAGCTGAGCATAAAAACGATTCTTTCCAATACGCTTTCTCAAACATTAGGTTACTGTATAAGCATAATTTAAAAAAAATAAAATAAAAAGGACAACTTAATATTGAAGACACAAATACTGATACTCTAAACCACATCTGGGGCATAAATATCAAAATTTTAAATGCTAGTCTGTTTAATATATCAAATATGACGACTTTGCACTTAAAAGATCAATGATATTTTTGAAAATCATTTTTCCTCTGGTGCATGGCAAGCAGTCATGACCAGAGTACAGGAGAACATGGGAATGGTGAACCTCTCTTTGTCTTCCTGGCCACAAGAGTGCGCTCACACTCAGTTGGCATGCTGAACGGTGGAGAAGCACAGTTTGAGGGTGTACGGGTAAGGACCAGCTAGAAAGAGGGAAAAGAGACAGGTGATGAGTTTTATCTTTGTCTTAATAAACTGTTCGTCCTGATGTTAATCTGTTCTCGTTTTACTTTCTCAACTTCAACATTGTTTCTGCCTTTATTATTAAAAAATCCAGAATTCCTCCTCAGCAGCACAATGGGCCAACGGAACAAAAATCAGACAAGATGTGAAAGTCATGCACATACCTGCATTCTTCATCTGGTAGTGGTTCATCATGGCCAGGGCCTCCATGGCATCATTGATGGATTCCCACTCTAGCAGACCTGAAGCACTGCGGTCATTAGGAGCTGCGCCACCTGGTGGTGGTGAACAGATGGTTAAAATCCCAACACACACTTCAAATAGATGAACGTCACTCTGCATCGAGTGTGATGATCTTGGAGGCATTAAGATTTATGACATAGTAAAAATTTTACTCCCAATTCTACAAACACAGATGTTAGTAACTTAAACTGAAAAATGTGTCTGTTGCTTGTAATTTTAACGAGGTCTTCCAGATGTTACAGCAGCCAAATATAATTGTAGCTATGATCAAATCTGTAAGCAGAATAAAAGGAACTTACTCTTTCCTGTGAACATTTTGACGTTGACAGGACACTTGACGCCAACTTCTTCACAAATCTGAAAAAGTATTAGTAACATTAGGCACAAGAACTTCAAATGCTTCAATTCTGACAGCTTAAAAATGTCATTTTATATACATTTTATTCATTTATTTTATAAACACTTTGTCAGTTCAGATTCCAATGAATTAAATTATCAGCTGTGGTAAGAAATGTTTTCCCTCTGTTGCCTTTTCGATGAAGACCATGCAGGTGATGTGTCAGCTCAGAGTGAGAAGTTTAACTTTTAATGTGACAAAAACACACGCTTCCTCTTTCTACAGACCTGAGAGAAAACCTCTGGCGTAACATCTGGCTGGGCATTGAAGAAGTGCAGCACGTTGCTCGGGTGCTGGATGCGGTTCTTAGCTGCCTGTTCTGGTGATGTGAACCGGTTGTTCCTGGAGCCGTGGAAGTCCTTGAAGCTTCGTGTGCCATCGTCCAGCTCGTAGCACTGACCAGGTACGATGGCCTGTTGTTTGGATACACTGCAGGGAGGAACCATCAAATTTGAAAAACTGCTTGTGCTTGTGCAAGTGCAAGTGTGTAAGTGTGTGTGTGTAACTTGTGTCAAACGGTGTGCAGCTGAGAAGCAGCAGTATCACTTCTGTTTACTAAAACTAGAACTGCAGTAATGTTTCATATCCGCAAAAGGCCTGAGTGGTTTAAAATCTGTTCAAATGAAGCAGGAATGTTTCTCAGACAGTACCAGCTGAACTCACCACACATTAATCTTCTGTGAAAACAGGAAGTTGTTGTTGAGGTTATTGATTGCACGATCCACTGCATAGCAGTCTCCCATTTCCACCATGGCTGCTCCAGGCTTACTCTTCATGAACTTCACCTACAAGAAGTAACAGTAGACGAGACTCATTGGTCTTTCGCAATTCAATTGGATTCCTGACACTCTTTCTGAAGGTATCTCTCCCCCTGCTTTCATGACCTGAATCACACATTTATTTGCTTCTTCACTGGCATATTTTGCCCTTGTCCTGCAGCAAAAACCCTGTCAGATACTGACCCGCTCTACGTTGCCATAGAGACAGAAGATATTGAAGACACGGTCTGCGTTCATCTTCAGGGGGTCCAGTCCGTACACCATGACAACCGGAGACTCAGCGTGGCCGCCGTACTCGCCAGGAGGAGGGGGAGGGGGTCCGTATCCTGGCCCGTAGCTTCTTCCTCCACGCCCTCTCATTGGATGACCCATGCGGCGACTCTCATAGGGCGGAGATCCAAAGCTCTCGTCGTAGCCATGGTAACCGCCTCCTGAAGAACGAGGCGGAGAGCAGCAAGTCAGAGAAGAGAAAAGAAATTACTCATCAAGCACCACCAAGTCAACTCCAGGAAGAACCAGTTTTCTTAAAAAAAAAATCTAAGGCAAAGCTCAGGAAAAGCAACACGAGGAGTTATAAACAATGATGCAACATCACATCACATCACATAAACTGTAGGGAGGATTAATTGATCTTGAAATTGAAATGATTTGATCCAGAGTGTCTACGGTACATATTTCAGGTCATGGACAAACGTAATCCTTCAGAATACGGAAAGATGAGTGTTTTTTTATGCATGTGTAAGTCTTACCGTACTCTGGAGGGTGATCGCCCAGCAGTGCAGGCTGTCTCTGACGCTTGTTTGGGTTGGCGTTGACGTCCTCTACAAGAACAAAAGACAAAAGAGGGGAAGAAAAGGTAGAGAAACGAAAAAGGGAGAGATGAATACGACAAGATACTGAGAACGTGGCTGGCTACAACGTCTACATGACAATGGGATGTCTGAGCATTTGAGAATTAGCATCAGAGTGAACTGACATTTGATGCCAAAAATCTGCCTGAGAGAATGTTGTACGGTAGGTAAGTAATTTGTCAAAGTAGCTATCAAAGACTTTAACCAATTGTTGTTACTGGAGACTGAAGCATGCATTTGAAGACTGATTTTATCTCACATGTAAGAACCTCAGTCCACCACACACAGACATGCACACGCGCACACACACACACAGACACACACAAAAACATATTGCACTCAAGGCTACAACAAATATAACCAAGTAGCTGAGATCATCAGTGTTCGTCCTTTGTGTTTTTAGTATACTTCAGCGAAATTGCAGGGGAAACATAGGGGTGTAAATGATGGCAAAAGTGTCATTTAACTCTATGCAAATTTCCCTGAAACAAAAGCCCTTTTACTCAGAACATATCCAAAATGATAAATCTGTAGCATTTTAATTAGAACAGGGAGAAATGACGAACATGAGGTGGATACTGATGATCTAGAAAGTGATAAGGCGAGGATATCAAACACAGTCACTCTGGATAAGTATAACAAATGGCTACATTTAAAAAAAAATAAAGTTTGTACGCTCACACACACCTGCATTGCTCCCATTGCCATCTGCATCACCATCTGTACAGGTACACAATAATCATACACAATCAGAATGGAAGCCAGGTTAATAAAATGTACATTTTCTTTCCGATCAAATGTGAATTTACCCCAGTTAAATGTCAGGAGAGTGCAGTAAAACCACTCATGACAAAGCCGTCTTGTCCTCAGTTGAGAAGCATTTCGCAGTAAATGCTGACAGATTTTGATTTTGAAATGCGGATGGCTTGGTACCTCTGCAGGTGACCAACCAGGCTCATGCAAATTCTGAATGCAATTTGGCAACAAATGTTTAAAAGGTGGTTTGTAAATTTTGGACACCAGCAGCCACTGTGGCTGGTGGATGAAAAGCTCTGCGACGCTTTGTGATGAACAGGGTTGTCATGGGTCAACCACATCCTACATGAATTTATATGAAGCTCACACCCGTTTTCTCCAGTGATTCAAAATATGATTTTATTCCCAAAAGAAACTATCACACAAGTCCAGGGAACCTCGTCATAACAGGTTCCTGTTGGCTTTAAACTGTCAACAGAGGGAGTGACAAGACATAGCAATAAGACATACAGCAAGTTTGAGCAACATTAGAAATGCAAGCTCCAACAGAACCACAAGCATCGCCCTCCTCAGGAAAGAGAAAGATTAAGCCTGTATGCGGAAATAAAAAAATCGAGTCATGTCAGTCTGGTGTGGCCATGTTGGGTGCTGGGCTTTGGACTCATGTGGTGCTGTGCAGTTATGTTCCCTGAGGAGGGTCTCGATTTACTTACTGCATGCTTACAAAGAGTGGGGAGGAAGATATTTGCTGCAGTAGTTCCACCACTCTCCTCTCAATTCATTTCATCCCATACTCTTATCCATTTCCTCTTTTGGGGAAACAACTCTCCACTTCAGGATCGATTCCTGGTTTTATCAAGTTGGAACGCCCATTGGTGGGTGGGTGGGTCCGTCCTTTTTGTTCCTTTTTGGAATAGTCCGCTTAGCACCCACCGGTAGGCCTTGAGGCTGCCATAGAGAACATTTCAGTTGGGAAGCTGGCTCCTCTTAGTCGCAAATTGCCAAACCTGCATCACATGGAAGGCGTTACACAGGTTCTAAAGACTTTAAAATATTAAGAAAAAAAAAACTGCACTCAGCTAAACAGGGATGCATGTTGTCAGAAAATCAGAGGGGGGAAAGATGAGGAGATGAGGAGAAAGAGCAAGAGAAAGAAGTTGAATTCCATGTGTGAGGAAACACATAAGGGGTAAAAGCAGAGATGGGCCTGACTGGGCTCTGAATGTGCTTGATGGTGTTGTCAGCAGTGTCTTGTCTTCATCAGTTGTCTTGTGTTGACTCCAGTGTGACTGGCTACAGCTCGATTCGGGATGTAAGTCGTCTATTGGATCAGTTGATACGGCCTCAGCCAGTGTCACCGAGTGTGGTGATGAGTGTGTTTTCATGTACACAAGCGTGACGAACAATGCGGCCTGTAACGGTACAGGAAGGGCTGAGACTCTTAAAAATCTTGGTCGACTGGTTAGTATCAGTATGCATCATCTGCGGTACTGAGAGATATCTGTCACTAACATCTGTTTAGGTGGATGCTGTGTCTTCTCTTGTATCAGTCTCCACAATGGGGGTGTTGCAAGCTTTGGCCTGCTTCAGTGTGTCATTCGCTTGTGACTCAAAGTGGGTAAGAAAGGAAGAAAGGGGAAGGGACCAAGTGTAGCTCAGTGCCCAAAACTCCCCACCCTCTAGAAGTGTGCGTTGTCTTCGTGGTTCTTGTGCTGGAGTGCGAAGATGAGGAATGAGTGTTGAATCAGTCCTACAGCGTCATGCTGAATGGGTGGTGTCTTGCAGTTTGTCCCCTTGTGTCTCAGGGGACGTTTGGCCCTCTGTATGAAAGTGGTTGTGTCCTCACTGAAGAAGTGGATACTTGACATGGTGGCTGCTGATGGGTGATGTTGTCAGCGTGTGTCTGCCTCTCAGCACAAATTCCTGTGCATGTTTTTGGACTTGGTGAACTCAGATTTATCAGGAGGAGATAAGAGTTACGTGATGTTGCGCATAGTCTCTTTACTGATGCTGGTCCATGCCTCTGTTCTCACTTCTCAGACAAATCCTACTTAAAAATATCAGTTACAGATCAGACCAATCATCTGGTTGTGCAGAGTTATTCACAAGAGTTTGAAAACAAAAACCAAACACCAAAACAACCAAATGAGAGAAGCTGAATGACAGTGGAAAAGACCAGGATCAGTGTTGGTGGCAATGACATTTGTTTCAGGCTGCTCCCTTTAAACTTTATGTGCAAATACTTGTTGCCCTGTTAAAAAATGTAAATTGATTTGTTATTTTGAATTCTAAGACTACGTTCACACTGCAAGCCTTAGTGCTCAATTCTGATTTTTTTTTCCCCAGATCCAACTTTTTCCGGATGGCTGTTCACTGATTCAGGCCACTTCGATCTGCTGTGTGAACGTAGGGATCCCAGAAACCCTGCAACACTGTCTCCTGTTTTTAAATTTGATTCTTCTGACCACACAGCAGGGTGTAACATAACAGCATAACAGCTTAAAATATTTAGCTGAATTTTGATTTCATTTTACTTGATGCCCTCTAATTTTTATGGTTGGATTGTTATGAGCTATTAAAGCTGAATTTTTTTCACATTATTTCCTCAATGTCCGCAACCTTTTCTTTTAACATTTAAACCTTGACTAAAGTGTGTACTGCGAAATGTTAAGACACAAGGAACCACTTCAATCACAACCCTGCACAAGCTCTTCCTCATTAAATTTAAGTTTGACTTAAAATGTGTATATTTTGCTTGCTAGAACTCTTCACAATGGCAGTGAAGGTGTTATACAATTCAAGACTTCAACAAAGATACAAAAACATGTGTGGCACTCAGGAAATGCTCTGGATGTTGTTCAGGGGCTTGTGATTTACCTGGGCCTCCCAGATTAGGGTTTGTGTAGTCCCAGGTATCCTGGTCATTCTTGAACACGTTCAGACGAGTGGGCTGTGGAAAAACAACTTATATGAATGAGAGCATGGGGGTTTCAACCTATTTGACAAATCTATACAAATATTTAAATACTGAGTTACTTTGTCAAGTAAAAACCAAATCAGCGGCCACAGTTTTTACATTTAATCTTTCAGGGCTGGTAGACCAGATAATCGTCTTGCTCTGCCAGAAAGTGGGGCAGCACGGATCTCATCTCAGTGTTAGCACAATACCCTGCAGTGTAATTACCTTACATGAACTGTGACATGTTATGTGATGTATCTCTTTACAGTATGTAAAGGATTACATACCTTGGCATACTCGATCTTCAGGGTGCAGCAACCAGAGTAAATGTCTGCTCCATTGAGTGACGCTTTTGCCCGCTGGGCACTTTGCACGGAGTCAAATGTAATGTCAGGGTTAAGGACAAGACAGGAGAGGCACCAGGCTATGAGGTTATCTGACTTGCAGTAATCATCAGAAATCATAACAGATCAGCTACAAAACACAAAACAAACAAAAAAACCCAGCAGAGAAACTGGCACAGCTCTTGTTGTTCAAGGTTCCTTTATAAGTCTACAGGGATAATACACCAAATGTTTTTCTAGGAAAATAAATCGAAGTCAACTGGACTCA
>JAQNCA010000029.1:24606763-24618493 GCA_029783725.1 Acanthurus tractus
CATGCAATGTATTAAGAAAAGTATGCAGAGTACACATGCATGTACTGTATGTTTAGACATGCATTTTCAATACACAGAGCACAAATAGATAGACAGACAGACAGACAGACAGGCAGGCAGACAGACAGACAGACAGACAGACAGACAGGCAGACAGGCAGACAGGCAGACAGACAGGCAGACAGGCAGACTTACTGTTGTGTTTGGTGAGTCTGTCTTCATTGGTCTGCGGGTGTAAATCTGTTCCACTGAGCAAACACAAGAAAAACATTAAAAAACGACGACAGTTTTCACTTTAACAGTTGAATCAACGTCCAAAGTGTCTCATCCAGATAAAATTCTTTGAAAGCAACAGCAGAATAAACTTGTATTTTCTCTCCAGCATTATTATTCATCCTCCATTAAATAGGTCAAAGTGCATCCCTGGAATACTTGAACGTGAAGCGCTGTGTGAGACGTTATGCATTAATGTGAGTGAGCGCAGGTAAACGGGAATATCATCTTTTTTCTGTACATCATGTCGCTATAAACAGTTTTAGAATGATACAGACATTAATTTTCTCACATGCTGTTCATGCTGGATCTTTGTCTGTATATTGATTATTTTTCTGAGCTAAAGCTTGTTTTCTTCAGCAGATAAAGAGCTAAATTTCCTGTTTTGAGCCACTAAACTGCTGATTTGAAAGCAAATGGAAGGGAAGATTTTTTTAAAAAGAACTGACAAGGTTTACATAAAAACGTCAATCAGTTTTTTATTTTTAATTCTGGTGTTTTAGATGTATTTCAGTATTAAAACTCACCTTCGTGTCAAATATTTACCACACTGACATTAAATCTAATATTATTTTTGTTGATGTGAGTGACAGAGTGTGTTTTCTTACAGCTTATGTCAGAGTTCGTCCTCTCAGCCTGGTTGTGTTTGTTGATGGACTGAATCCTCTTTAAAGATCCAGGCAGCGCCACCTTCAGTTAACAGGTGAAAATGACACAATATAATTATGACGTGCGGAGCTCCAGGTGAGTTTTCCGCCACACAGGTGAAGGTCGAACCGTCACTGACCTCCATGTCGTCGTCCTCCGTCACGTGGCAGGTCTTCAGTTTCTCAGGGTTGTGAAATTTCTCCAGCAGATCCAGGGTCAGCTCCTGGTTCAGGCACTGCTGGGTCAAAAACATGTGCTGCAGAGGAGGAGATGGAGGAGAGACAGATGCGGGAAGCAAAAAGACGGAGGGAGAGTCAGTCAGTGCAGTCCAAACAAAAGACACAGCAAACAGGAGACAAACAGGAGACTCAAACCAGACTGAGACTGAAAGAGTCCGTTTGTGGTTCATTTAAGCACGAAAACTGAACTGTGGTCAGCTGCGGTTTCAAACCTGCAATAACTGACGGCGTCTTTGGCCTCTTGGGGGCAGCAGAAACAAGTCAAGTACACATTATTAACATATCATCACCTTTTAAGTTGATATGTTGATCGATAAACAGCTGCTTCTTCACACATTCAGTCTTTCACACCATCACATTTCCCTTTAATGCGTTGTGAAAACAAGAGAACATTTATTTGGCTGCTAAGTTTTAGAGGTTTAGTATAATTTAATCTCTCCTTTGCATGCGTTTGTGTACAAATCTGCCTTTTCAAATCACATGAGCACATGCATTAGTCACAGTAAATAATTTACCCCTTTAACTGCTTTATCACATATATTAACAAGCTGTCGGTCTTTCCAGACTCAACAGACTCGTCTCTGTGATGCAGAACATCATTTAAAGCTGAACTGTGTGTGAGCAGCACTGACCGAAAGGATCTTGGAGGCGCTGGGTCTCTTCTTCGGGTTCCTCACCAACATGGCCTTCACGAAGTTATAAAACATGGACGACCTGCAGACACGAGATAAGTCCGATTTTACAGAAGGAAACTTCAGCAGGTTCCTTTTTTTTTCTGACCAGCACGTTTTCTTTTCTTTCTCTGTTTTTCCGCATTTAAAGCTTTAATAAATAAATGAGCTAATTCTGGAGGAACCATTTGCTTCAGTTGTTAAAAGGTGAAATCAAACGTTCGTCAGTGTTGCAGGTTTTTATTTACCACTTGGACTTGTCCTTCAGTTTGGGAGGCTGGTAGCCGCTCTTGGACATGAGGAACAGGACTCTGCAGGAAACAACACAGTTCACCACAGACAGTGAGAGTCTTTATCTGTGTGTGTGTGTGTGTGTTCATCTGCATGAAATGTCACCCTTGTGCACGGGCTGAACCATACACACCGTGTGTTTTGTTCAGGGGGAGGTGGGGGGGGGCGTTTGTGTGGGAGGGCGGCGGTTCAATGCATGAATGTACAGACGGGTCACCGGACGTGTCGGTGGTTTCTCTATGGAATATAATAACCCTTCAGTTTTTAAAAGGGCGGGAGTGTGTGTGTGTGTGTGTGTGTGTGTGTGTGTGTGTGCGCATACACATCATACTGATTAGTTCAATAAAAATAAGAGGTGAGTCAGAAACACTGAAGTTGCCATCGACCGGATGGTTCAGATGCAGCAGCGTCATCAGCGCTCTGACATCTTTCCGTTTTTATTCAACGGCTGTTCGGAGTTTAAACTGACATTTCTGTGAAGATCCGAACATGAAAAATAAAAACAGACTTCATGCTTTGATGACAAGCTTTAATAATGCAGGACTGACTGACAGCCACCAGCTGGGAGGCGGACGTTGTTTACCTGCTCGGCTCTTTGTTAATGACTCTTTTCTCATATTTGTGTGTGTGTGTGTGTTGAGTTGTGTGCAGTGCAGTTGTGTGTCACGGTGTGTGTGTGTGTGTGTGTGTGTGTGTACAGAGTTGTGTTCAGTAGAGGTGTGTGTCACGGTGTGTGTGTTCACCTCAGCGGGTGGACGTCAAACAACGGCGGCTGCAGCTCAGCCAGCTCGATGGCCGTGATGCCCACCGACCAGATGTCACAGAGTTCATTGTAGCCTCCTTTAATCTCCACTGCTGCCACCTCTGGCGCCATCCTGAGGACAGGAAGGGAACAGCAACAAATGAAATATATGAAATATTTTAATATGTATGTAACAGAAAAACATGAAACTCGAAGCTTTTCTGAACTAAGGAAACAACTAACCTACTACAAAAACTATTTATAACGCTCTGTGTCAGTGTAAGCAGTAAACCCAATGCCTTTTAAATGTCATGTGGTTTGTTTCTTACTACATGGAAATAGTTTATTTATGTTCTGTCTTTGTCACATGCACAGTGGTGACGTGGGTGTTAGCAAGGACATTCTTGTTCTCAGTCTCAATCCTGCAAAGCTTATATATTAAAAGGCATCAAATAAGTGATGAAAAAGTGGAAAATCTTAGAAATAATAACAAGAAAATGGTGCAAAAGAAAGAACAGGAATATAATATGTGTGTAAATAAAAATATAAAGTATAAATTCAGTGGTTCTGCAGAGGCAGAGGGATGCTCAGCAGTGATTAAATGAATAAACGGGGATGTCGACTGGCTGTGCAGTGCGGATGCATGTAAATAAGACACACAGGATGTTGACATCGATGCGAAGATGCAACTTGCTGCATTTAGCAAACAGTTGATTCATTCACTGATATTTCCTCTACGAAGAGTCATTTCAACCCCTGAACATTTAGATTCATGCGTTTGCACAAAAACATTCAGAACTGCAGAAAAAAAATGATCATTGGCTTTTAATCTCACCAATATGGCGTCCCGATGAAGGACATCCGCCGCGCCAGAGTGGCTGTGATCTGAGCCGAGATCCCAAAGTCGGCTGCACAACGGAGGAAAGAAACATATAAATATCAACTATTTCTCAACCTCTTATTCCAAGTTAATAAAAAACACACATGTTGTATTTGAAGAGGACTTGATTTTCTTCGGTCACTGGTGTTGATGTGCAAATGAACCAGGTTGCTTTCTGCAAGTTTTGATTCATTGAAAAATTTAAATTTCTACTTTTTATTTCACTGTCAGTGCACACTGCTGCACTACCAATAAACAACCAATAAACATGTTTCAACTGCATGAACCCTGTTTTTTTGGAAAGGTAATGAAATATTTTTAACTATTGTTTGTACGTTTCTGTTGTTAATGCATCAAAATAAAATATGCTTTAGTATTTTACCTTCCTGTACTTTGTGTTTCTAAGTTGTTTCGCAGGCAAAACGTCTCAAATGGAAAACTGCAACCTTTTTTTCAGAATAATGCTCATAAATATAAGAATGTTTTTGCAGCAGAACGTTTCGCGCTGGTTTCAGACCTCCACTGTACAAACTCTGAACCAGCTGGAAACACTGCAGAGGCCTCTGAGTCCTTGAATAACAAACGAGACGGCAGAGATGTGTCGATCGAGCAGCCACTCTTGCAGCGAGTGAGTCATTTTAACCACACCAGTGCAGAGCAGAGCAGAGCGGAGCAGAGAGTGCAAACATCCACCTACCCAGCTTGACCTCGCCCTGATCGTTGAGGAGGATGTTGGCACCCTGGAGGCAAAGAAGAGGGGGAGACAAACATCAACACAGACATGACAACAGAAACTTCTTCTGAAACAAGACACTATCCTCGTACCCACTCAGTGATCTTTAAGAAAAACCCACACAGGCTGGAAATCTGAAAATCAGTTTCGTCTAAAAGTCGTACAAAAAGTTCAACTTTTTGACTCTTCATTTTTTTTGGTTCACTTCATTATCTGTTAATCTTCAGGAAGCTCCAAATAACATGCAGTTAAAACTGATTATCAATATTTTTTATTATCCTGGTTTCATTTAATGAAAAGTCTACAAGTTTGGAAATTCTTTAGATTATCTTTCCTTTTTTTAAAATTTAAATGTACTGGATTATAAAACTAAACATGATCAACCAGCTGGTTTAATGTCAAATCGTCAGGAATCAAAACTTTTCAGAGCTTTGCTTTGCTTTGTTCTCCTCGACATCGTTCTCTTCACCGTTTCAGACGCCCAGTTTTCTCCAACAGCGACGTTAAAGTTTCATCCGCTGCAGTCGAACATGTTTCACCCCAAATAAACCCGGAAAAGAGTTAAATAAATGCAGATTAAAGTCTTTAAAACAGCTGTCAGACATGTTCACCTTGATGTCTCTGTGGATTTTCTTCTGTGCATGCAGGTAGTCCAAGCCCTGCTCACACACACACACACACACACACACACAACATGCAACAGGGACAAAACAGATAATATTATTGTTTTTTGTGCCTTGAGCATCGCAGTCACCTGCAGGGTGTTTTAGATAATTAAAAGTAAAACTGCAGTTATTTATCAGTAAGTGATCGATGTGACTTTACCTGCAGCATCTCCCTGCAGATGTAGGCGATCTGCGTCTCCGACAGAGGACCCGTCACTGTGAGACACAGTTCACTCGTAATTATTCAAAGTTTAATACACAAAAGTGCAGCATTTACAGCCCTCACAGCCCAGTGCATGATGGGAAAACTCAGCGATCAAGGTTCAGTTAAAACAGTCACATGCATTTAGTGCTTAACAGAACACTTTTGAATTTTATTTAGCACATCAGCACTGAGGACTGAACAGTTTCCACTTGTTAAACTGTGTGTTTCTGCTTCACAGGTTCCTCCGGCTCTGACAGCAGCGACTAAAACATTTTATCTGCGAACACTTTGGATTTGCAGGTTTTTGTTTTTAACACCAACACTGCTGGGAGCTGAGAGGAGGAGAAAGAAGGTAAGTCAAAACTCAAAACCAACAGGACCGTTTGTCCTCAGGTGTCCTCAGGTGCAGGAGGGGCGTTTTAAAGCCCCCACTGGTTCGATGGTAAGAGTCACCTGTAGTTGTTACGGTCAATTTTAGGAGGTCAAGTCGTAAAAATTCTATTTAGAAGCCCTGTTTTATGCAAAATACCCCTTTTCATGGTTATCCAGTGAAATGTGCCTGTTTACAGACTCTTCAAAATGAGAAAAGTGCATCCACTTCCTGTCCTGCTTGCTCCACCTTTAGGAACATGTTTACCCACATGCTCTGTTTCATATTCGCTCCTCTTTAGAGGTCAACAGGGGAGCAGCCGGCGAGCTAAATGCTCTGTCACTGGATGCAGGAACGAGCACAGAAGTCTTCATCAGCTCCTAAATTCTGACCCAACGATAAACTGAATTGTTTAAGCTGCTTTACTGTGAATTCAGCCAGTTCAGCCCGGTGTTAGCATCGTGGCTAATCTATTAGCATCTACTGTGGGCTCAGGTGCTGGAGTTCGTTTATTGATGATGGAGTCAGCAGGGTTGGGAATGAAACTTGGTGCTTTTAAGGGAGCCGACCAGCTTCAGCTCATGAAACAGAAGGTTCAGAAGACGGCTGAAACAGAGGAGTCGTGATCCGAGTCGCGTTTAAGGCGAGAAACTTCACAGGCACGTTTACATTGACCTCTGAGACCGTTAACGGGGTTCAAAACCAGCATCATATGGGACCTTCTGAGCCTTTTGAGATGTTTGCAGCCTGTGTGATTCGTTTCTTTTTCTATCTTCTCAGTCAGATATTTTTTAGTTTTGGTTTCAAGTATTTTTTAATTTAATGAGTTGCTTTTCTTTGTCGGTTGTTACACTTTTCTGTCTTAATGACGTTTGAAGTTAAGAGCTTTGACTTTATTACATGTTATCAATCAAAAAACACAAATAGATTAAACCCATAAAAGCATTTTCTTCTTTGTGGATACTTCAGATATTAGCCACACACACTCACACACACTCACTCACACACACAGAAAGCCTCACCGTGGTAGACGTCCTGCAGGGATCCTCCTCCACAGAACTCCATACAGATCCACAGCTTATTAGCTCTGCAGACAGGAGAGGAAATCTCTGAGTTTTCGACTGAATTTAAGTTTAAAATGAGAGGAGACACGAACGCGGGCGACTTACCGTATGTAGCTGCCATAATACGCCACAATGTTGGGATGTTTGCAGCTCTTTACTATGACGATTTCCTGCTGGATGATGGAAAAATCATCCTCTGTGGGAGCAGAGACACGGAGCAGAAATGAAGATGGGAGTAACCTGAAGGGTCTGTGCAACTTTTACACTCTATGCAACATTTAAGAGGCAACAAAAGTATAATTTCATAATTCCGTGGTTTTTAATCTGGTCAAATCTTCTTTAGATCGTTTGACTGAATGTAAACTGACCAGATTAAAGCTGCGGGAGACTGAAAGGCTTCTTATGATGGATGTGTTTTATGCAAAGTAAATGCATTAGAGCTTGCTGCTGACCTTTAATGAACTGAAATCTACTTAATTCCTTTTTTATAAGTAGTCGCTTCCTTTATTATTGCTAATAACTAAAAATATGTGAACCTGTTTGAGTTTCTGAAAGGAGGCACTTAAAAAAAAAACACACTCATCCACAAGTGGAGCTGAATAAATCTACTTCAGCCTGTTTTTCAGTGCTTTCAGGTCACTTAAATGTCATTAAACCTGCGTGGAAATGGAGCACTTGACAGTTTTCATGCTAAAGTGCAACGTGCGTCTGAAGAAATTTGCAAATATTAAGATAAGTTGTTGTTGCTTCCTGACGAGATCAAGTGAAAAGATCAACATTCAGAGAAAAACTCTCACCAGGTTCCATCTTAATGACTTTGATGGCTGCCAGCTCTCCATTCTGCTTGTTTCGTGCCTGAAAACACACACAAAACACACACACACACACACACACACACACACAGGTTATTTTTTATTACACCATAACTGTCAGTCATGTGATGCAGAACGCTCTAGCTGCGGTGCGTTCGAGTCCTGATCTCTTGTGTGCCAACAGAGCTTCATTTGCATGTTTGTTGTCCAGATCAGTGGAGTGAAAAAAAAAACCAGCCCACATGTTAAAACACACATGAATGCATGAACGGGAGAACACACACACACACACACACACACACACACGTGTTGACCTTTATAAGTGTGATACCAGAGTGGTCACACTTCTCTTTGTTTGTTCACACCGTTTTTTTTTAAAAAGAAACCAAGACTTCCTTCGCTCAGAAATATCCTCTAAAAATGTCTGAGTTGATTTTTTTTGTTGCGACGATTTGACCTTAGAACTCAGAAGTAGCAGACAGAAGAAAAAACACACAATCACACACACCTACTCACACACACACACACACACACACACTTTCACATCAGGCCATCGTGGCGGCTTTGTTTCTCTTTCATCCAGATGTTGTCATTTAAAGTCTTTTATTGCGAGGATGATGCAATAAAAAGCTGAGGAACAATTATTTCATATTAAACAGAGAAGCTGCAATCAAACCGCTAACAAATAAAACTGATTTTACTCTTAAAAACACACGTTTATCCGTCAGGCTGAGATGCACAGTGTTGCATCAGCAGCTTTGTCTGGCAGGTTTTTTTTGTTTTTGCCTCATTGGATCATGAAGAGACAAACTTTGTTTTACTCGTCTGTAAAATTTGAAACCTTAAATGTTTTTGTTTTTTTATTATTGTGGTGAGGTGAAAGCTTGTGGTTGAACTTTTACCTGCTGTAAATCACACATTACAATGCAGCTTGAGAGTTTGATGGCTGCTTAGAAATAGACACTGACGGCTCTTTTATCTCAGTAAAAACTGATTTGTCTGTGTTCATTTTTATTTCTTTTATTTAATCTAATCAACTAAAAATATATTTAACACTCTCCAGAGACTGAGGTAACCATGCGTTTTATGAAAACTGTAAGAGTAATCTGGTAGTTATCTGAGTAATCCTCGACAAACAAAGACAACATGAGCAGCGAAATCAAAGGAAAAACAGGTCGCAGTTCCCGCCCACATTGTTTGATTGACAGGTGGTCGGAAAAAAGCAGCACAGCGACAAAGAAACGGACACAGAGAAAAAAAAACAGGTAGATGAAACGAGAGGAATCTTTTCGTTGGATGCTGAAGCTCGAGATGCAGCAGAGGAGGAGGAGGAGATGACTTCACAAAGACTTGAGTTCAGATATGACTGAATGAACTGCCACTCTGCCCGCCTCACGCAGAGGAAATACCCACAATCCCTCCTCTCCTGAAATGAACACCGACATGATGCAACAGCGCCAAATATCATCAAAAGTGCAAAAAACCGTCGGCTTGTTTGACTCAGCAGAGATCAGACCATCAGAGGAAAACTCGGTGATGCTTCATGTCTTCACAGCATGTTTCTGTCTCCTCTCGCTGAGCTGAGACGACAAAAATAAACCTGTTGTTGGACATTTTGTGAAACCAGCAGCGTGTTCAGAGCAGGATGCGTTCAGGTACCAACGACAGAGGAGAAACTACACGAGAACAGGGTCACATTTTCAACCAACCGATGCGTTTTAATGTGAATAAAAGACTAGTTACATTTTTACGTTGTACGTTTTGTTGTTTTCCTGTTTTTGTGTATCTCCGCCTCCGCCTTCTCTGTCTGTCTGTCTGTCTGTCTGTCTGTCTGTCTGTCTGCCTGTCTGGCCGAACCACCAGGTTCACTATAAGCCTAATACATAACTTTCCCTTTGTGGCGTCTGATCGCACAGATAGCTTTAGTTTTGTCCGCTGAGGCTTTCAGATCGTTATCTCTGACACTTCTTCTCTTTGTTTCCTTATCTCTCAGGTCTGTTGTGCTTCAACAAACTACAAAAATATTCACAGCCAAGTGTTTCTTTCCAGGAACGACGTCCCTGTGAACACTTTTAATCAAGACTTTTCATGAGAAAAGTCCGCCGGCTGTTGATTATTATTCTGAGTTTTTCTAGACGAGTTTAGTCGGTTGATCCTTTATCAGGAAAAACTTTAACTTTCTGCACTTGGGGAGAGTTTGTTTATCGTCATGAAGGAACCAGCAGAAAAGAGAATGAAGCTTTTCATCTTCGCTTCTGCACGTAAACATCCTGCCCTCCTGCAGAGCCTGAACACCTGAATACCTGCTGATGTTTTTTGTCTTTTTAAGAAGAACATCACAAACAACAGCTGTAATATAAACACACGAGTTCAGCCCTGTTAGCATATTTTAAACACTCACCATGTCACTTGCTCATTAAAATATATGTAATTGTGCAGCATTTAGCTGAACTTGCACTTCCACCGTTTCTCCTCCTCATCTTCTCCTGTGTTGTCCATCTTTTCTCCTCTCTCTAACTTCACATGGAGTTGATTTGTGCGACATGTGATAACAGGCAGCTTCATACAAACATCAGACGGAGGGCTGACGGCCTGCAGGTCTGACTCATCCTGTCGCTTTACATTTACAACATTTCAACCTGAACTTTCAGCAGGAGAACCTGCACATGTTACTCTGTGATTTATGTGAACTCACTCTCAAACTAAAGCTGCATGAACCTGTTCTTATTTTGAACAGAAAGACAAACTACAAAGCTACTGAAACATCCAGCAGAAACTGAGCCAACTGCTTCTGACCCACTGAAGAATCACAGTAAATCCAGTTTTGTCTGAAAAAAAAACATCTGGATTATTTATCTGCTAAATGCTTCATGTTTCCAACCAGTCCCTCACAAACTTTGTGGTTCTTTGCATCGCTCGGTTTGTGCTTCAGTCAGATGAAACTCTACATCCTGTATCTTCTCTAAAGCACAAAAAAATTAATTAAAGCACAATAAAATCCGCTAAAAGCCTGCGTGTTTGTGCAACCAATCCTCATTATAATCTTTTTTGCATCGTTCCTGCAAACCACAGATTTGATGAAACTCGTCGTTTCGATTCCCGATGTTATGTTGTGACGGCGCTGTGGTCACAGTTTGGTTTGGTTTAGGCACAAAAACACTTAATGAGGGCAAGAAAAGTTCATATTTTGACTTAAAAATCCCCATTTTTGTCAGCACGAAGCCAAAGTCCTGAAGTCTCTTTAAACATCAGCTGTGTGGGTTGAAACTGGGAGCGAGCGGCGGGTTTGAAGTGGCCTCAAACTGGTCCGCTGCTCGGCAGAAGCGCCGCGTCCTGAACGAAACGAGTGAATGAAATGTATAAAACGCACCAAGTCGTGTTTGGTTTGCAGGAACAGTTTTGGCCTGACAACCGATCTGCAGCTCAACAAACACTTTACTGAGTAATTTGACTTGGTTTCAACATCAAAAAATCCCTTTTTGCTGAGTTTACGGGGCCTTTCGACTGAAGACAGAGGAGTTTTTCCCCCTGATGTCTCTGTTAAATGTGACTTTGAAGGTTTAGTCACCGTCTGAAAGCAGATTACATGCACCTGGACAGCACCCTGCCGGACGCTTTTACACAACAGTTCTGGTTAAAACTGACGCTTACGAGAAATTCAGTGATGTTCTGCTTGAGAACAGATGGTTGTATGGTGTGTGTGTGTGTGTGTGTGTGCTCACATGTGAAGTATAGTAGTGACAAACACAAAGCATCAATGATGGCGGAAAATTTCACTCAGTCAGAGGAATGTGTGTGTGCGTGTGTGTGTATTTTAGTGTGTGACATCAGAGAGGTCACTGAGAGGAAATACGCCCAGTAGGTACTAAACACACACACACACACACACACACACACACACAAACAAACACACACATGCATGTGTGTTGGACGTCACAGCGAAAGCCACAAACCTTCCACAACAACATTTCCATTTAGAAGTGTGTGTGTGTGCTTGTGATCGCTGGTGAGGAGGGGTCTGTCTTTCCACTGACCTCTGAGATTCCACACACACTCTCACTCACACACACACACACACACACACACACACACCCACACACACACACACACACACACACACACACACACACACACACAC
>JAQNCA010000029.1:24665718-24677762 GCA_029783725.1 Acanthurus tractus
ACCTTGCTGCAGCAGCACTCTCCTGGCTGCGCCCGGGCTCTTTGGTATCGTCTCCATTGGCAACCATAAAGGCCGGCCAGACAGGAGACAAATGGCTGATGCTCATACCTTGTAGAGTCAAAGAGAAAGTAACCAATGAAGTAAACATCACTCAGCTGAATGAAGCATTCAGGCATCAATGTTAACAAACTTAAATGTATTTTTTTATTCAATAATGTTACTGAAAAGACATCTGTTCTGAATCCAGGTTCCATATAGGATCTGTTAACTGGTTGGTAAAATAACCAGAATTGCTTCACTCTGAGACTAAAGAATCCCATAATACAAATACATTACAGAAAAATCTGATAATGTAATTTCAATAAATTCATTTTCTCGATACTGACCTGTAAGTATAATCACTGAAAATGTAATAATGGTGATGTGTGATGTTCTGTACCTCTGCAGCAGCTGCCGCCGCACCACCTTTAACTTCCCCAGCTTCAGTCTGGTCACAGGCATTCACTCACCCACAAGCCAGCATCACAAAGACAGGGAGACAGGGAGAAAGAGAGAGAGACAGAAACAGAGACAGAGACAGAGAGAGAGAGAGAGAGAGAGGGAGAAAGAGAGAAGATGGAGGGTGATAAAAGGAGGATGAAAGAAAGAGGCGAAACAGAGGAGAAGAAGGAAAGGCAGGACTGTTGGCCACCACGTTAACTGCACCTAAAACAGAGAAAAGACTTTGAATCAATGCAAAAAAGATTTATAGAGAAACTAAACTCAGCAGGCCTATGCATACGTACAAATGTGTATATGTGTGGGACCTGGTTTAATTCCAGTGGCCTGTTTAAAGTAACCCAGAATATACAGATATTCTTCTGGAAATATACACTGCCCTGTTTCTAAAATAAGATGTGTCTGCTTGGTTGATTTATGAGCATCGTGCATTTATACACACAGCTACCTGTTGTAACATCTTTACAGTATTTCCAATTTGTCATGCTCAGTGGGAAAAGCAGGAGCCACAAATGACTATTCTGGAAAATAAAATTGATGTGACATGATTCATATTTTTCACACTGTTCCTTTCATATCGCAATAAAACAAAACAGCAGCTGCAATGTGGTTTAATTATTATAGTTATATAAGAGCACCACGTCCAATACCCCACAGAGCAAAACGCCACAGGCAGACACAGAGTTTCACATTAACATGCTAAAAGGGAGCTTTCATTTTCACGCGCTTACCTTTCTGGTGAATGCTGATATGAATGTATATGATTGCAACTTATTAAACTGAACGTAAAAATTTTCAACAATCACAAGAGTTCCAGTAGCATCAGCACTGATTTTGAGACAACACATCAAGTTGAGCAATCCAACCAGTCACATGAGATATCTGCATAATGACCTCATTAAGTAATTAACAAAGGGTAGGACCACAAACCAACAGCCACAGATTTCCTCAACCTCCATCGAAGAGAAAAAATAGTTCTGTAACTATGTCAAATGTGAACTTGCACAAGAAGTCCAGACAGTTAAGCCAATCAGTCAATGAACCAGACAACTATTTAGATCCCTCAGTGAAACAGCAAGCTTCACTTACATTTTACATTGAGGATCAAGTTGAAGGTAGTAATGTATGCAATAAAAACAACTCTAAACAAATTAAGCTAATTTTGCACGATATTTCAACATCATCTTAGCAAATTAACCACAACTTTGTGTTCATTTGCAAAATCTCAATGTTTTTAAAACAAATTAAATATTGCTTGTTTAGTCAGAACATTCCAAAAACCAAAGATATTAAATTTTCAAAATAAAAAAACATCACATTTCAGAAGCAATCATTCGGCACTTTTACTTTGAGTGATTTTAAAACATTTTATCAAATACCAGAATTGTTGTCAGTTAAATTTTGTTGTAAAATAAATTATTATAATTGTTTGCAAACCCAGAATGCCACCAAAGCTTCCTTGTTTCTGCAGTTCAGTGGTGATCTTGATGTGTTCCAGACCCAGATAGGTGGCCTAAATCTGCTTAAAGTAGGTCCAGAAACAGCTTTTAACAGTGTGCCTGAGTGCAAAACAAAGAGGCCAGCTAAACAGTTTCTCACACACTCTCCATATAAATACTCTGTTGGCCAGAGTGTGAACTAGTTTGATCATAAGACACAGGGTGGTTGTTTCCAATAGGTAGTGTTGGCAAAAGTGTTTTGCAACGCTGATGTTACTTAACTCATTACAGCTGTGTGTGCGTGTGAGTGCCTATTTAGATTTGATCAAATTCAGCTCTATTTTGTCCCTGTGACAGATTTCAGACACAAGACAATCAAGGCAATTCAACCTGTTCCATCAGCCAAGTCATCTCACAACTGCCATCAGATCTGTTTTCATGAATACTGAGAGGGTGAAGAGACGAGAGGCACACAAGAAAGAACCAGATGAAGTAAAAGAGAGACTGAAGAGACAAAAGAGTAAAGCCATGAGAGAAAAATTATCATTAAGAGTCATTAAAGCTGTTTTGCACTTGAAAGAAAGCCAGCCTTATCAAAACCAGTCATATTCTGTAGGGTGAGACACAGAGATCTCTCTTTATGCTGCAGTACTTCCCACACAAACTCAAAGTGAATTATGCATTTTACTGTGGGCACAAAGCAGCACAAAGTTATACAAGAGACAAAATATACAGAGAGAAATACACTAAAACAGAGAAAGGGAAATGATATAAGGTGAGCTGGCTCAGCACATCCACAACAACATTACTCTTGTGTGAGATTGTCAACATGTATATTTCCAAATCAATACATCATGCTTAGGCTGGGAAACTTGACGACGCTTGCTGTCACTGCAGTCTGAAATTGCAGCAGGATGCTTTTGCCTCAAGTGACCACGCATAGCTGTTGTTGTGCTGCGATAAGCCATTTCCCCCTTGCAGAGCTCTCAGAGCACCACATTGTTGAGTCTAAGTCCAATACTATCACATGGGCAAAGGGTTTTAACCTTACTTTTCTCTCCGGGGAATCTTTGTTTCGACCTGGCAAGGGCATACTGTAGGTTATAATTAGACACAGGGAGCTGAGTCCTGACATACCACACAAATGCTGTTCACATGTTTGTTCAAAGTTTATCAAAGCTGAACATGCTGCATGTCCAAATTGCACCAAATCTCATACTGCACACCTTTAAGTCCTCAGCAACAACCTGCCAAGTGTGTTAGGAACTAGATGAAAAGGTCTTCAGATAAACAAAACATATATACTAAATTCTTTGCCAATTCTTCGATAATGGTGGCAGCTGTACTAAAAATATAACACTCACTTTGCAGTCAGATTCTTACTAGAGACTCATACAACAGACTTGTTTATTACCAACTCAAGAATCTCAACCAAACATTTTTTATATCAATTTATTCATTATCAAAATGGGTCAAATGTATGACAGGGCATAACATCAAGAGAGCAGTGCCACACTTTAGGGACTCCAAGCTCCTGAAGTAAAAGGAGAGTATATATTTCTTCAATTTAGATAGCAGAATTTTAAAAACCCTGCTGTCCATTAAGCAAGGAGACAGACAAAGACAACACTGACAGGACAGGAGATAGGAAGGTGGAAAGAGGTGAAAATGACAGAAAAGAGAAGATGGACAGGATCTTGAGGATTACAGCGTTTTATGGCGCTACAGACGTTCCTTTATATTTTTCTACCCTTTTATTCTCCTGCTTATATTCCCCACTTCTCTATCGCACCTTATCTCTCTTAACTAATTGTCTTAACCCCAGTCTGTCTTCCATCCTCCCTCATCCCCCCCCCCCGTCCATCTGTCAGAGTTCCTCGCTCTGCCTTGGGACACCGGCCAGTATTTTAGCAGCTTGACATCAAACTACATGACTGAGCGGCACTTCATTCAGCCAGCTCTTCACAAAGACAGCCAAAGACAGCTGAGGTCAGCTATCTATTTATACATATATGTCCGTGTATTTATTTATAAAACTAACAATGACACCACAGAGTCTATCCATAAAATGTTCCATGTTAAGCAACAACAAATAACTCCCCCCCCCACCCCCCCCGAGTAAAACACAAACCTGTGAACTGGTCAGCCACTCTTGTGATTAGGATCTTCAGACAGTATTGAGCCGTATTCATGGTGCACTGGTGGCCACAAACCACCACTTACTCTCCATCGATTTACTTAAACTATTCTAGCAGTCAGGATCAAGTGTCATACATCATTTGATTCAGGAGAACCAAAAGTTTCAGCACTGACCATTTTAAAGTCTAAATTTTAATTTTGCTTTTTTGAGAATGGGTTAACTTGCAATTTACAGCCATTTTTTCATAACATTTTCCCATGCAAGCATGACAAATGTGATACCACTGAAAAGCCCACAACCTGCAGTTTACATTACTTTTTAAAGCAAAAGTGTTAATGCTAACTGCATGAGAAATTAACAAGTTATTAAACATTACAAATGATAGAAATGTTTAGTTGTGGCAGCTGTATAGGTCTTTGAGGGTTAACTGACAGCAGTGCTTAGCAGTGACTGCAAAGAAGAAACTAAATCAGCTGTCCAGTTTTTTGACTAAACTTATTTCTTTGTATTATAATTCGCAAACAAAAGTACTTTGCTTTCAAGTCAAAAAATTCATAAATGCCTATCAATTGTTTTAAAGCTCAACAACACTGGTAACATTCGACCCTAGTTTCTACAATGACCCAGGTCAATTTGTAAGGACACAAAACTGAGAACGAGACACCAGATTGAGGGCTTACTAGCTTTACAGTTTATCATAAGGCTTAGTTAGTGTAACACTGGGGGAGAGATCATGTACGAAGCCATTAGAAGCAACATGTTTGTGTCCACAACAACAGTAAACAGGATGAAAAATGACCACTGGTGGATAACACTTACAGGTCACACTGTTACAGTTTCAAGGCACAGCATGAGTGCTCCAGTTTCTAAACGCCTTGTTCCAGTTTCCCTAAAGGATTAATTGTGAAGGAGGAGTTCAGTGAACAAAGTCTGCAAGTCTCCTCTGCTGAGACAAAGGACTTGACAATATTTAGGTTAGAGAGAAAAGGAGTTCATGCTGAGGATTCCTATACGCTGTGCTTCTATCTGTCCAGATAACTGACCAGAAACTGACTAATCAGGTGTGATCCGGCCATTAAAGTCATTAAATGTGCTGCTCGACTTGCACAGGTGGGTCCGGCTACTCTCCACAGCATTCCTCCAGAAAGAACACAACAACAACATGGGTTTGTTGACATGTGGATTGAAAAGGTTCCTTTAGGTTACACACAACACCGAGGTCTACAACTGCTGTTTTCATTACCTAAACACACACACACAGACAGACAGACACACACACACACACACACACACACACACACACACACACACTCAGGAGCTTAACAAACTGACTGTTGTGGTTATTGAAAATTAATTAATCATGAAGTAAGGAGTTTTAACTACTTTAAGTCAGTCTGGAAGAACTTAAATCAATTTTGATGTTTTTTTGTTTGTTTTCAGCACACTACAGGATTTTCAAGTCTTGATTTCTTTTTAAATGTGGAGGACTGACAGAAATGACACTCATATAAAAGATGCTCGGTTAAGACAGGACCACACAGTTGGCGTTTAAACCAGAAAGTTTCAGAAAAAACAGCTGGTGGGGTCAATGTGTGAAAATAAAAAACATACTGGCTCTCTTTTAAACAGATTTACGACCAGTAAAAGCCATAACATGCAGAAACAACAATAGCTAAACCGTGCAAACAAGAATAAGTTAGCAACAAACTGACAAACATCGACTGTCAAAACACAAGATGGACTGTCAGCTAACTGGCACTTTTACAACTTCTGCTCGGTCTGCAATCTGTGCTTTCTTTGCACATTACCAGCAGCGGCTTGTTGCTGAACTGACAAAGGTTTGAATCCCCAGACAGTGCTGTTAAAATGAGGCACCTGATTCTCTGCTGCTCCTGATGAGCCAGTTTGATTTCAGAATGTGATTATGCACAAAATTAGATTAAGCTCTGTGCCTGGGTATTAGCTCTTTGGTATGGGTATTAGATGGGTAAATGTGTAGCAGGTCAGTTCTGAGAAAAAAGATGTGTATAAAAATTTTAACATTTAAATGTTTCGTCAAAGATAAACAGAGAAATTCTGGCATCTTAGTGAGATTTCAGTGGATATATAAAAACAAGAGAGCTCTTAAGCCTTATTGCTTTGCTTGTGAAATGACACAAGCTACTGTAGATGCAAATTAAACAATGAGTTACTGTGGTTGAAGCCCAGCAGCAGATCCTGGTGCTGATTGTCTTTGGTCCCAGACTGCCAGGGTAAAACCAGGAGAGGGCCAGTCATGGCATGAACAGAAAATATTAAATACAAAGAGCTAAAGGCTGCCTGTACACTGCAAGTGTGGTTTTACTGTGGGAGTATTTAGAGTTAATCTGTTTTTCAATGTAAAAAATTATGCTGAAAAACATGCACAATGGAAGAAAAGAATCATACTGCTACTGAATGTGCAAACACTGTGGAGGCAAACAATATAAATACATGGAAAAAACAGATAGAGACCAGGAAAAACAGCCCACATTAAACAATGCTGCCCTGTGTATCCAGACGAATCAGCTCTTAGCTATGAAGACATCACATCATAACTAACAGCAACAATAACACCATCAACAATGGCTCAGCATGTGCTCATGTGAAAGTTTTATCACACAACCAGTTATTCATTGTTTACAAAATGATACAGCGTGAAAGCACTATTAAAAAGCACATATATCTACCAAGACTGCACTACCCACTTATTTGTTTTTATCAGAGACAGATTTACATCCTGGACCGAAGCAGAAAGGTTACAGTGGACATGCAGCATGTCTGACTTTGACTAGAGTTTGCAATCCATTACAGACAATCACCAAAGCTGCGTAAGTCACCTGCTCACAACGTAAACCTAACATAGTGGCCGCAGCTTCACTACAATATCACTGCAGACAGCCAAACATCATCAATGACAGCCCATCACATGCTATTTTGATTCACTGATTTTTAAACCCAACTAAATTCTATTTAATTAATGCAAGCCTACATATATTTTCACTGTCCAGGCAGAGTTTATCTGTAATTAACATTTTTCTTTCCTCTCTATCTACTTTTAACTGTCTGAACACAAACCAGACTGCAGCGACCAAAAAGAACACGCTATGAAGCAGAACGCATTAAACAGATTAATCATAAGATAACAAACATGTTTACTCGTTTACTGAACTGCTTGTTACATCCACAGCCCAGCAAAAGGAAATATATTACACAAGAGGATGGTTTAATTGCTTTTTTTAACTGCTAGACTGGGATCTGTCAGCCTGTGGGAATATTCATTTATGGTAATAAACCTAATTTAATTAACATGTACAGAACATTTAAATAGGGCTCAGTAGGCACCTTATAAAACCAACACACATAGGAATTCCAATACGGAAAACTCTTGATTCCAACTGTGCGGCTCAAAATCTGCTCATAATTAGAGTGGTATTTAAGATTTGTTTTTGCATGGAGCATTCTTCTATGCAAAACAAGAGTGAGAATAATATTAATAAGTACATAAATAAATACAATTATACCTTTGCAGACATGTCAATGGTTGAAAGGTCAGAGAGAGTCATCTGAGTCCCCAGGCATGCTGGGAAGTATATGTGTTGCCTTCAGGCTAAACAATCAACACAAGCTGCTGAGACAGAAGCCCAACTAAAGCAATTACACCAACGCTTGATAATTTCGGCCAAACAACAACACACAACATTTCTGATCATTTCTGAAGGATTATTACCAATTCTCAAGCAGCCGAGCTACAAATGTGTTTTTCTCTGTGATAATACTAAACAAAACCAATTGAATCCTAACTACAAAGCATTTGCCTCATCCATGATGATCAGTCTTGAAGACTGGATTAAAACCCCACATTTTCAGTCCAATCATTTGTCTGTTTTTGTTATGCATCATTAAACAGAGGTGCATCAGCCTACTTTAGAGATTTTTGATGCAGTTCTAGCAGTGAGCAAAAATGTAAATGAAAATAATTTGGGAAAAACAAAAGAATGACGAACTTCTAGAGCAAAATCAGATTACCAAAATTGCAAGACTCAAGCTACAGTTCTCTGGCAAATAAATGACAGACACTACACATGCTGCACACAATAAATCACTTCATTTACAGAATCTGTATTTTTGATTGTGAGCGAGACTTCTTAGTCTACATTTAGATTACAGATTGCAAACACACAGTTTACATTGCTGTACCCTTAAATGATGGAGCGACACTAATGTCATACACGATCACAGGGAGGCTCAGATGAGAGTAGATGCTCGTTTTTCTGTAAAGTTGTAAAGAGATTAGTGCTGGTCAGGAGGCTGTGCAGCAGAGATATGAGAAGCTGCTGCACAATAAAACTCTCTACCTCCCTGCTGTGCACGAGTGTTGACTGTACATGATGTCTGCTAAAGTGGGAGGCTCTGAATGGTACTTCTCTGTTTATGACACACACACACACACACCATAAAAACAATACTGCTGCTCATCTACCCAGAATCATTGGCACTGGTTAGTTTAGGTGTACCTGAGCCGAGTACAAAGGGTATTAAAAACAATACCCACGCTAACCACACACAGTTCATCCTACTGCTTCCTGGCAAAAGATTTTGGAGTATCCACTGCCTCACCATCAAACCACAGAGCAGCTTTCTTCCTCAGGCTGTGAGCTGTGCTCTGACATATAAAAATAGTTCTATTTAAGAACATATTTATCCATTTATAGGTTTATTTTTATAATTTCTGTTGGATGAACAACATTAAAACATGTCTGATGAACAATCATTTTACAACAAAAGTTTGATGTACAAACTCGTATTGTAAAATTAAACATAAATCTTTAATCTTGTATTTAAATTCTAGAAATATATGAGCCTCTCCACATTTGTGCATCTAATGCTAGGTAAGTACCTTAAGCTATTACTTCTTTAATATTCACCCCTACTCTAATGTTTGTTAGCACTCATCATGGCAGAGGAGATGTCTGTTTGCATCCAAAACACAGATTTTAGGACAAGCACTGATGATTAAGAGGGAGATGATGTAGTCCATTATCAGTATGCCAAAGCAATTTAATGAATGAGGGTAAACAAACTGTCCTGCATGAATGTATGCTTACAGTATTACTGTGAGCACCCCTCAGATGTCAAGCAAGGACTTTCAGAAGTCTTTCAGACACTATAGCATACCTTATCATGCAACACTAACCTCCATTTTTTACAGATGTAGGGTCCATGAAATGACCTTGGAAGGGCAATACGTGCATAAATGTGCATCTGATGTCTTGGCATGTAAGTCGGAGTTGAACCTGAACAGAAATTCTAACAGTGTATTGATCTACATTGACCTGTGGACAATCAGAGCTGAAACCCGACAGAAACCTGATCATCCTTCTGTTAGTGATTAAACCAAACAGTCGCAGGAAACCCAATCAATCAAAACAACCATCTGCAGAAGAAATGCAGTGATTTTTAAACTAACAACTGACAGAATAATTAACGAAATGTGACACAAAATCTGCTGGGGGGTCTGTCGTAGGAAGGGAAAGAATACAAACGCTCTCCAAAACCAGAGGATAAAATAGACGAATCGCTTCATAACCTAATAAGAAGTATCGTTACATGTTTTACGACGACAGGGTTCACAAATAAAAGCGCGATAATAATCAAAGTAATTATAATGCTACTTGTCAGTGCAATAACATGTATATAAAAACAAAACGCATAGCCGAGCCAGGAACTCTTGTTATGATTGTTTAAAGTTCCAATCAAATATGTAAATTTCAAATTACTCTCTGTTATGAACACGTAGGCTGCCAGACACCAAGATTAGAAGGAAAAACACTGGAATAAAATTAATTAGTCGTCGCTCTAAAATTAACTGATAACATCTGAAGTTGACATAATTCAAATGTCTAAATGTAAGATGTGCCTTCGGTGACACTGAGCCGGGCTCACCTGGGGAAGCAGCAAACTAACGCTAGCTTAATTCTGTGTTGTCCTTAATCAGCGCGGTTCCGTTCAGCTGCCTCCAACTTTAAGTGGCTGCCATAAATAAAACGTCAGCCTGTTATCTGAGACGTTGGCGATGTCTTAAAAACACAACATTTCTCAATTAACCGGCAAAATAAATTCATCCATTCACGAAAAACTAATGTTTACAGCTGAGTTTAGCTACATGTAAAGGTCGCCCGAGTACTGACATCACCCATTAAAGAATCATCACGGAGGAAATAAATTAACGTTTTCTCACCTGAAGGCCGTTAGTTTGCCGCTCGTCTGTCCGTTTCCACCGTGTTTTCACTCTTAAACGGTTTTTCTGCCGTTAATTTTGTTGGAAAACACTGAGGCGCGAGACACCGTGAGCCGTGCGCCGCCGCCGCTGCAGTCGTCTCGCGGGCAGTGCAGCCTCTCGCGCTGTGTCGCTGCCTTTGTGAGGACACGGGGATGTACAGTACCAGCACGCGCGCCGGCTGGGTGAGGGGGGGGGCCGCAGGCACGAGGCGTCCGCGAGGGGCTCCGGCCAACCTGTTGCTTACGTCACCGCAGCGCGCTGGTCTCGCCCTCCCTCCGCCGCTAATCAACTGATCCGACGGAGGGAAAACATTCCCGCAAAATGTTCTCTGTGACACTGGGAAAGAAACGACTGCAGATTTATTTGTCTATTTTACGATGACTTTTATTTATGTCGTGGAATTAGATTTAAAAATGATACATATTTATATATTTTAAAAAACTAAAAGCTGAATTCATGTTTTCATTTGGGATCTTGTCATTTCATAGTTTGTATCCATTCGTGGTGGCCTGTAGGAAACCCAGCATATACAGGTCAGAACTGAGTCTGAAATGGTTTGACTTAAAGGACCACTTGGACAATTAAATCACAGCTATAAAGAATATGGTTATACCGACAACTGATTTTTTTAAGTTCAAGTATAAGCTGTACATATAATAACGTACATTATTATTTAAAACAACATTTTGCAGCAGTGGAAACTCAGTGTCGCTGTGTCTGTTTTGGCTCCATTTATCTGTCTATTACTTTCACATCAGTTCTGTTATGTAACGACAAACCCACGACACAGCACCAAAACAGGGTTTATTCACCGACACAACAACAATGTCCTGCGTAATGAATGAACAAACATCCTTAAAAGGACTTCTCTGTGTTTGCCGGGGAATCTAAATGTCTCTGTTTTACATGAGAAGTTGCTGTGAGAGTAAATCCATTACAGCAGGCAGAGCAGTGCTGAGTCCCAGCTGACAACCCAGCAGAAGACATTTTCAAACACGGGGAAATGTCAGGCTACAGCTGTTATTACATAACCACAGTCAGACCTGGCCTGATCTGAATTTCAATTGCACTAAAAAACTCATCTTATCTGTGACATGAAGCTCGGTTCTCAGGCGCTCACTCATCGCACCACAGAGAGCGCAGACATTAATTCAACTCTGCTGCTGCAGAGACATGATAGCTGTACCTGCAGGGAAAAAACTTGTAATCTGACCCTTAATGAAGCTGGGTAATGAGCTAAAACAGCACACACACAGAAACTTAATGAGGCCTGTGACTCGAGAGAGCACAAGTCACCACAAACAAGCAACAATTTCAATGTAAACGCTTTGGGGGAACAACAGCCGGTAGAGCAACATTTCTGAAAAAGTGCATCAGTGAAACGAATCACAATCACAGCTGATGATGTGAGAATGTCTCAAACACCACCTGGCTTTGCAGCTTCACATTGAACAAACTTAGCCATGTTGTAGTTTGCTCACTAAGCGATCTTTAAGGTAAAACTGGGGTTTTTGTTTATATTTTACACAATAGAACTCTAGTTCATGTAACTTTGCAAGGAACCTTTGAATAGTCTGTTTTTTTAGCTGCTGCCTCCATGAACATGTGTGTCAAAATGAACCGGAAGCAGAGTTTTGACACCAACATGGACCAGGAGTCATTTAAA
>JAQNCA010000029.1:24688129-24700943 GCA_029783725.1 Acanthurus tractus
ACACAGACATATTTTTAAAGGCAGATGGAATTTACCTGAACAGATCTGGAGTAAAACTGTCTGCCTCTAATGTGTTCCACTTCCTGCGTCATCCATCTGTTCCTTCCACCAAGGACAAGAGACAAGAGGAAGACACAACACAACGTGAACACTGTGAACTTGTGAACATGAACTGTAATCCTGTGTGTTAAGTGTGAACTCTTAAAGTGCAGTGACATGATTGAAAAAAAAAGGATCTAATGTAAATAGTTATACTTTGTTACAACAATGCAAGAAATGAGACAGAGCTGTTTATTTCCTCCCCACACATTTAAAATGCATTGTTTCTTAGTTGCTTGTATTAATTCATAAGCTAAATAAAAGCAATAAATGCACATTTTTTGGTGTTGTAAACGTACTTCTTCCAGAGTGTTTGTCCTTAAATCAAAATCGTTCACACTTTTCTGCTGTTTCTGTTGGTGGTAATGCATCAGTAAATGTAGCATAAACAGCAGAAAATATTAAGAATAAGACTCATTTGGACCGACAAGTGGACACCAAGACAGGGCGAGGTCATGAATGAATTTACTGGTGAGGAAGGGGAGGTGGAGAGGGGGTTTCGTTCTCTGTTTCAGAGCACTGAAACAGATGCTCAGCCGTGGCGCGAGGCAGGGAAAGTGAAACTTCTGAGGCACAGAGGAGGATTTGGTGGTGGGGAGTTGCTGGGCTACAAAGCCGGGGCAGTTGAGGCTGAGGCTGGTGTCAGGCGACTGCAGCTCGTAGTTATCAGGCTCTGTAGGCAAGCAGGCAAACAGGGAAAGGCACTGATAAGCACACACAACTCTCCCAAGAATTATCACCAGAGACAGAGAGCAAACACCACCACATGAGGAGCAGAATAAACATGTGAACAACCGGTGAAGAGACTGGGGTTCTTGACCTGCACCTGATGATGATGATGAGCTGCAGGTGTGTCAGGTCACGAGCTCCAGCCTCCATGAAGCTACACCAGGCTTCAGAGAAGACCCTGCACCCTCCACAGTCCAAAAACACACTCCCACCCCCAGCACACCACACGCTGGGGGTTTAGAAATTACACTTCCTTCTTTAATAAAGATGAAACTGCAGAGTCTTCTTGGACATCTGTTTTGTGTTAGTGTCTGTTCATGTTTTCACTGGCCATCTTTATGTCTGTGATGAATGAATGAATCGCATCTGTGTCCCAAGTGGCTACTTGTACACCTTTGTGTTGATGCGGGAAGTCTCCGTCTGACGCACAGTAGATGGATATAACTGCTTTGTGTGCGTCAAGGATATAACAGTTATTCCTCCCAAGATAGTCATTCAAGTTAATATTTTCAATTTGTCACAAAAAAAGGATTTCCTCTTGTGTCTGTAGAAGAAGTTGTTCTTCACGTTTTGTTCTATGTCTTTGAAGTGTTGTCTCCGTCACCTATGAAGCTTCTGAGAAGCAGAGAAAAAGTCTGGTCTGAACCGTCATATTATGGCTGAATTAAGATTTCTTTCTATTTGTTTTTGCTTATCTCTTGTTATTTCAAAATGGACGTAGTTTCCAGGATTTTACAGCCAGCCTGTGAGATGAGTAAACAGGTCAGAGAGGCAGAGCCAGATCTGACTTCACCAGAAAATCGTCACAGAAATGATGACAGTTTTCCTCTTTCGCCTCATCAAGGTTTCTGCTGTACAAAAGAGGGCAATGTGCTCACATGTAAGTGTCCCTGAACACATCAGAGACGTTTTCAAACCTGAAGAGAAACGGCAAAAATGTTCTGAAAGGTCTTTTTGTCAGTGCTGTGTTTTTTTTTCTCCACTGTGAAACACACTGTGAGATGCAAAGAGCCTGATGCAAACTTTCACCTCGTGTTTGCAATGCAAGTTTTGTTTGATACAGTTGTGAACATTTCGACCTCTGCTTATCGTCTTTGGTCACATGTTTAGTTTGCCTTCTGATGCTTAATGTAGCATCAAAACTGAAACTCAAGGTACTTTACCCAAGCAAGGGGACCAAAAGGCAAAACAGACTGCAGGTTTCTAGATTTAAAAAAAAGAAGGGCAGGCTTGATTTTTCACACATGAGAAACTGTTAACTAAAGCGATTTTAACTAAGTTTGTCCCTAAAAGACATTGCAACCAACCTGCGTTACTTGACTGACAGTCAGTGGTCCATGATGGGCAAGCAGATCTTCTTCAGAGGACTCGGATAAGCTGACGGTCCAAAGTGTGTGTCCTCATAACAATCGGACACAGTGTTTTCAGAAACATGTATGCACTGTTTTTAAAGCCAACACCTCCGGCTGCAAACCTCCAGCCTGCACTTTAACACTTTAACACCACGGTAACACAACAGTCTCCAGCCTCAGACCCGGCTACAGAAACAAAATAGTGGGTTGGCATTTTATTTTCTCAGGGAGGGACAATCGACGTAATAAATCTCTTGTTTTCGCTGGTTGGTTGGATCGGTCAAGGCATGAGAAGTGTGAGATTATCTGTGAGATTATCAGCATGAGCCCGTCAGAGGCAGGAAAGGGTGAGTCTTCCTGTTAACTGAGAGTCGGCGCAGGCTGCGGTGGGCGGACCCGGACGGTCCTGTGACGGTCCAGCCTGCACTTTAGCTTGACAGTCGCCAGCCTTCACTCTGACCGGCTTCTGCTTGATAAAGAGGGAGAAATATGAGATGACATCACCTCTCTTCACCTCTGCATGGCTGGTGCTCAGCCCCAAGGACTTTCGCTCTCTTTATTTGTCATGAGAGAAGCTGTTTAAGGATGAAGAAAACACGCTTGCAGCATTAAAACCAGTTACTGTAAAGTAACACCAAGGGGATATACTTCAACGAATTATATTTGAGTATTTGTGACACATTAGACCTAATAAAGCTCTAATTTAATACCCTTAAAAAAACAGTACATCACATTTGGTCTCTAAATAGCCATGTCAGGAAATGCTCACATTTTTTTAAGTCCATCTCTGAACAACAGTTAGGTGCTCAAATAAACTTTGAAATGTCAATATATTATATATCAATATATGATCAACTATGAAAAGTTTTTTTTACCTAATGTGCTTTTAGTTTTAATGATGAAATCCACTGCACACTGAGGTTTATCCAGAGCTTATCTGAGACTTCAGCAGCCTCTGTCACATAAATCAAATGCTTATCACCAAAAGTATGTTTGTACAGGAAAAAAGTTAATCTGTGTGCTATTTTTTCTCTGCTTCACTTTCAAAAGGAAACACATTTGGAAACACAAAAATAGAACTTGATTCTACACAAAACGTATTTGAAGACAAATTTGAAGAGATCTGCTGGATTTAATGAAGTCAGACAATGTTTGGGTGTGTGAGTGTAACCTGCAACTGGTGCATCTGTGGCCACAAGATGGCAACATGACATCCAACACCTCTCAGCTCGCCTTGAGTCCTTGTCCAATTTTCAAATAACAAACTGAATGCAGCTCTGTTCTGGTGGTATATTGGCAGGTCTTTTTGGATCTGGAATTTAAGAATGTACTCTATCAGTATGACATGATCTGGACTTCTACTCTGCGAACCATTTACTTGCTTATAATGTTGACATCCAGCACCAAAACTCATCCTCTGAAACCAATGTTTGTTTGTCTCAATGCTGTAAATAATTGACTGAATGTTGTTATCTAAAGGTTCAGACAGGGCATGTGAAGAGTTGATTTCAGCTCCAACATCACCCTCAGATGCAACAGTTCAACACAATGCTGCTTTTTGTGGATCTGGGACCCCCTCCAATGCACACACACATGAACACACAAACCTCCTCCTTTTAACTTTCCTCCAAACCCATTTCTCTCCTCTTGAGCTCCCCGTTAATCAATAATTCTTCTAATTCTTCTATTTTCTCCCCTCTCTCTCTTTTCAAGCCGTGCACAAACCCTTTCCTGCTGCTGAATTCCCCCAAATCACTTCATTCACCCATGTCTCTCCACACACACACACACACACACACACGAGGAAGCCACCCCTCACCCTCTCTCCCAGGATGATCCCAGTCCATTCCCACTGAACAGCATTAGCATACAGATGTTGGACTGAAAAGGGAAAGCAGGGAAACACAAAAGGACTGCATGACCAGGAGGGGAGGGAGGGGTCGAGGGGCTGAACGGGGATGGCCCTTGGCCTTTTTAAGGTCTTACAGACACACACACACACTCACACACACACACACACACACACTCACACACACACACAACCATGGGTATTGAATGGTAAGTAGCCATGGGGGTTGTGGGAGTCTGCTGCTGCTTCACTCTACTGTTATTCATTCACTAGAGGGAAATCCTCAGCCTGCCCTCAGCTGAATGCCAACACACACACACTGCACACACACGCACGCGCACACACACACACACACATACACACACACACACACACAGAGGGGAGGACGTCAACTTCTGCTCCACTTTGTGTGAATAGATGGAAATCAGTCACAAGTATCTCTGTGCCCCATTGTGTGCTGGGAAGTCTTTGTTCGAGCATCTGTTGCCCAAACATTCTCCTCAGTGTCACTCACTCTAAATTGGTCTGTTCAGACGAGTTGCAACAAAACTCACTCCTCTTCCCACAACACACAACGCACACATAAAGACACACACAGAGGGTCGGGCCTTTGTGTGTCAATGAGACACAGATGATCGTAAAGGGCCCAAAAGGCTGGCAGAGTTTTGGAATGATGCTCGTGGGAAAGCTTTGCAAAAAAACACAACATTTGTGCCGCGCCATCGTTTTAACCCACAAAGATTTCCTGCTCAAACTGATGAGTTTTTAGCAACCTCACTTTTACAGAACATGCAGGGACTCTAAATGTCGAATCAATATTGTCAATGTGAACCTTTCACCGCAGTTACTACTTTCACATGAGTGAACTAAACAAGTTCTCGGACAAACTCAGCTTCCATCAAAAGACATCAGCACTGAAAACAATCGAAGTTCAGCACTAACAACAAATCAAATAACACTCATTCATTCCCTTTTGGATATTCTTCTAATTGTGTAATACAGAGAGCTCGACCTCAGAAAGTACAACTGTCTTGAGCTGCATCACTAATCAAGATGAGCCACTAGGACACAGAGTTCTCATCATCTTCCTCACAGTCATGAGACATGAGTTTGCAGAAAACAGGCAATGAAAATGTAAAATCGAAGTCAGAGCAGAGAGGGGACGAATGAGAGAGGCATGGACACACAGGATGTAAGGATATTACTGCAGACATGATTTTAAAGGGGAGATAATCAAAGAGTTAAATGAGCTGTTTATAGAGAGCAGGAGAGTGAAGGAGCTGAATATTAATTTAAGCAAGATGTTGGATTTCTTTTTTTTGTATTTGCATGGTATTTGGCTCAAGAGTTCAGTATCTTTAAACAGAAATTACTCACAAATGACCAACGTATCTTTAAACCAAACATCTTCAAATGTCCTTCATTGCTTAAAATCACATAAGACTTCCTACATGCTCTGTAATAAAATCATGAAAAGTTTAATGAGATACAAGACAGCTGTGCTCTTATTTTTCAAAAACTTTTATTTTGTAGTAAAGATGAACAAATATATTAAGATAAAGAGCGAGGATATCAACATAACCACTGGAATGTAAACAATAAATGCACTTAAATTATGTAAAACAAACACAATATCAAACGACACAATATAGGTTTTGCTTCGAAAAACAAAATAAATAAGAGTTTAAGTTAACAAAAGTTACAAAAAACTGCCTGCTGCCGAGTCGAGCTAACAGCTAGCCACAGCAACAAGCGACAAGCATCTCTGGACTCATCAGGGCAGGTCGAGTCGACTTCACGCTGAGAAACAAACAGCAACTTGCAACAAACTTGCCTTTTGATTTCACCTGCCACTCGGAGGTTTAGCTAGCTGGATAGCGTGCAACAGGAGTCGGATTACAAACACATTGTCATCAAGGCAACTCTGATAGATAAAAATCAGCAACAAAACAACGGTCACCTTCTCACGTGTTTGTTTCCATCACAAGAGAAGGAGATAACACATGAAGGGTGATTCACACATGGAGCCCACGATGCAGATACAGCAGTCCCAGACACTTCGATTAGTCATGCATATGAACACTTTTTCAACATTTAACATATTTTTTAGGTCTCTTTTGATGGTTAATTAGCTCCAAAGCAAATGGTCAAAGTGTGTGTGTTGACCACTGCTGACTCACACACTCAGGCTATGAATGTGTGGCTGAGTGTGTGTGTTTTGTGTTTAACAAAAACATCAGAAAGAACTGGTGAAGTTATTGCAGTCAGAGGTGCGTCGGGCTTCATGGAGAGGAGAGACGACTCACTGCGCTCACACCGAAGCAGCTCACGTCCGCTCGAGAACAAGATGCAGCATCATCAGTAGATGTCTGAGCGACAAACTGAGCTGCTTTCAGTGTGAAACGACAGCGAGTCTTGATTTTCGCTCGGCCTTTCAGCCAGTAAGGCAACATACATACAGAATGCCAATATGTTCATCACTCTCCCTCCCTCTCCTCTCCACAGGCCTCCTTAAAGCTACCAGGTGGTGTAAAGAACAGACACATCATGGATACGAAAGTAAATCACAACATCTCTGATATTATATAAAAAAAATGCAAATGAACACAATCACAAAGCAAACTCTGACAGAAACATCAAACAATACAACAACAAGCAATAAATAGGTCTAGATAAGTGTTAAGCTATAATAGCAATCATAACACTGCATATTACCTGTCATCGCTAAAGGCTAGATGTCAACAGTACTAGGAGGTTAGAGGGGAAATCTAACATAAACTTTGGTAACTAGAGAAAGTCACTGGGTTTCTACACTCGCTTTATGGTTCTGTTGCTAAAGCAGTTTAGCTGAATCTTGGCCAGGCAATTAAATCGGCTGACAAATACAATCAAGTGGCATACAGCTAATCAATAATCAATCAGTGACAGCATACAGTTATTTAACGCTCTCACTCAGGGACGAGAGTTTATACAGTTGAAGAGCCCTGGATGTGACTGGAGAAGTGCTGCAGGCTGGTGTCATTCAAGCAGTTTGAAAGGAGGAAAGAAAACACGACATCACTGAATTAAAATCCGAACAGCACGCCAGTCAGACGTCGGGCAAACAGCACTGATCTTAAAGTCTTTAAATCAGGGTACAAGGAAGTTCTCACACAGAACTTCCTGTTGAGCATGAGCAACTCGTTGCAGTACCCTCCAAGTATCCTCTAAAAAATGGGTATACAACAGTATACAGCAGTAACAATTACAAGAAAATAACCTAAAAAAAAACCAATGAAACAAAGAGGGAAGTCGGCTAAAACTGGACGAACACTGAGCAGCGCTACAGCTGCTTGGATGAGGAATGCAATATGCACAAAGTTAGGTACGTTCACCTGGCTGGATTCAGGAAGGAATCGAAAACCTAATGTTTATTCTTTCGTGACTCGTGTCTGAACTCTTCTGTTCTCGTTTTTGGACATTGTGTTGTTCAGAGATGACATGTTTCAAAGCTGCTCTGTTGTTTTTTTTTGGAGCAGGAGGTCCTGGTCACACAGACTTAAACAATTAGACCATCTAACCCTTTTTAAATTCAGCCTTTTGGTAAAAACCCCCCTACTCGTCTGAAACAGACAGGCGGCTGAAGATGGGCAGGCGTCGGCCTTCGAAGCTCGGTGACTCGGTGCCGCTGGAAGAGGAGCTGAGGGAGCAGGAGGAGGTGTATCCCTCCTCAGAGAGGGAGTCAGCAGAGGAGCAGCGCTGGAGACCAGGGGGGGCGTTAAGTGAGAGTGGCAGCTGCTGGGAGAGCTGGTAGGGGAGGTTTGGGTTTTTGGAGGCGAAAGAGGAAGTGGGACACCTGGTGCTGACAGGATCAGTCACCGCGTAGAAGCGAAGAGTTGAATCGTTGCTGTCTCCCGCCAGGTCGGTGATGCCAGAGAAGGGATAGGGGCAATGCTTCAGAGGCCCCGGCTCAGGGAAGAGGGGGGAGAGGAGCTCTGGGCTTCCTGTGGAGGATGGAGAAGGGGAGACGGAGGAGGCCCGGGTGAAGAGGACGGAGGAGGGCTGCGGTTCTTCGACCGGCTGGAAGGTCTGTGGCGAGGAGGAGAAGCCTGCGAAGCTGAGGCTGTGACGCAGCAGAGGAGGCCTCAGCTTCTGTTTCTGAGGAGGTGTAGCAGCGTTGCCGGCGTGGAGCTCGTCGGCGTTGTGGATGAAGTGACAGCGGGCGCCGTACGGGCAGAAACCTATGGTGTGGAAAGTGCGGCACGGCTCTGTCTTGTACTTCGGGTGCCTGCTGAGGCCTCTCAGCTCATCCAAGCCGTGGGCGAACTGACACTTGGTGCCGTACTTGCAGGTCCCGCTCTCTTCGAAGGTGCGGCAGAGTTCGGTCTTGTAGCGGGTGGATATGTGAGGTGAAGGTGCAGGGGGTCTGGAGGCAGAAGGGGAAGCAGTGGAGGAGAGGGAGGTGTTGCTGATGCAGAGGCCTGGCGGAGGAAGCAGCAGCGGTGGGGACACATTCGCCATCCTGTCTTCTCGGCCTGCCAGGCTGCTGACGTTGCCCTCGATCATGCTGACTGAGCGGTCGATCCTGAAAGGGATGTGGCTGAGCGAGGAGCGAGGGAGCTGGCCCTCCCTGCTCCACTGCTGGGTGGAGGCCATGTTGAGCCCCCAGCAGGCAGAGTCGGTCAACTCAGAGCTGCCGCCGCCGCCGCTGTTGCTGTTGAACTTGGAGTTGGGGAGGGTCACAGGGCAGAGAGAGTGACGCCGCTGGAAGCCCAAGACTCTGAGGCTGTGCTGCTGCTGCTGCTGCTGCTGCGAGCCGGCGAGCGAACCGTCCGTCGCCTCCAGGCCACGGAAACTCTATCACACACAACAAGAGAGAAGAATAGATGTGAGCATGGCACATTCCTGGAGCATTGGAGTGAGACAAGTCGAGCTGAAAGGAGATTTTAAAGCTCCTGTTAAAAGCAAAAAGGCTGATTAAAGTAACTGGATACTTGCAGAAGTTAAACTGGGTTTTATTTTGAAAATGTAAAAAATTTTGCTTGGGGTAAAATGTTCTTTTTAGTTTTATGCAATAAAACCAAAACTTTTTTTTTCAAACATATAATAACTCTGAATTAAACTTTATTGCCAAGAGGCATAAACAAGCACAAAGTTAAACAGACAAAATGTTCAGTTTCAGTAAATATTTTATCATGATGTATTTTTTATTCAAATAAAACATTTAACATTTATTAAAATATCAAACTTTCACTGTAATTTTTATAAAAGCAAATCTAAATGGCAAGCTTTTATGAACTTGTAAAACATTAACATGTTGTAACCCTACAGTTTAGTAAATAATATTTAAACAAACTTTCAGACTTTCACTTTTCCTCTGATTTTATATTACATTTATTTCTCTGTCAAAATAAGTCTCAAGCTTCCCATTTTGAGAATGTTATTTTGCAGTGAATTGGGCTCTAATTTGATGCTTTTTTACATTTTTAAATCCTTTTTGACCCTAAGAAATAATGCAGCACTTCATTCCAGTGTTGCAGAGTAAAGGCATCCTACACGAGGTCTTAAACTTATTGCAGAAGAGTTAAATTTGACATGTTGTATAAATGTTTTAAAGTTGGTCATCGGTTGCTCTCACCTTGCAAAACTCCTCATCCAGTTCCAGGAAAGGGGTGAGAAAGTCCGAGGGCATGATTCGCTCCACCGTCCTCTCTGAGTGAAGGAGCCGGATGTCTGATCCCTCAGGGAAGGAGGAGAAGGTTCAGGATCCGAGGAAAAGGAGGAGAGATGAATGAAGTCTGGTCTTCAGGGAGCAAAGAAACAGGAAAAAAAAAAGGTTTGAGGATCAAGGGCGACCTCAGGGATTCTTACTCGGCACCTTGGAGGTTGTTTTTAGATGGTCAGGGAGGGAAAAAGAGCTTTTTCCAGGAGTTAAAGGAGACTTCTGGGCATTTACATGGAGATGAACGCAGCAGTAATAAGGTCCGTTGTGCAGGAGGACAGGGAGTCGTGAACAGCCAGCTTGAAGAAAGTTGCCTGACCATCTGTTGGAATCTGCTTAAATAGTTGGGGAAACCCACCCATTGACACCCACCCCCCGCTTGTGTTCCTCAGGGGGCAGGGCAGGGAGTGTGTATGTGTGTGTGTGTGTGTTAATGCGTGTGCATGCTGAGGGGGAGTGGGGGAGGGCCTGTTGCATTGTAATGGTGTGCTGGGGGGCAGGGTGGGCACAGAGAGGAGGAGGGGGGGGCTGAATGAAGCTACTTTTCTGCCCATTCATTACCAAATCCTTAAAGATGCATTCTTCTCTTTTTAACAGGCCGTCCCCTCACTTTGTTTAGGATCCACGCCGCCGAGCAGATAACGACAAAGAACGCAAATAACAAACACATTTACTCGTGTTGGTGCAGTTTGAATGCAGCAGAGTTGAGGAAAGTATTCAGTTTTATATTTCTGTGTCCTGTGAGTAAAACCACAGTTTTCAAAACATGCGTTCTTCATTTGATTTTCTTTTTCAAATGTGTTTAAGCTTCACTGCTGATCAAAACAACAATTTAAGAAAGAAAAACTCATTAACATAAGTTCTTTAAGACCTTCTGCAGAGAAACAAGATGGATTTCACCAAACTGAACTCATGCAGACTGGAAATCAGAAAAACCTCCACAGGTGTTAATGGAGTGTGATGATCTGTTGAGGGTGTAACCCGCCCGGTTTTTTGTTCAGTCGAGCTTTAGTTCTTGAAATTGTCTTTGAGTCAGAGATAGCTTGGAGGCAGAGATGATGTCAGTGGTTGAAATTAAAACAAAGCTGATTCTGAGAAAAAACAAATTTCAGTTCCACTGAAGAACCGATGAAAGAAAACGCTGTTTATTTGCCATTTTTCTTCATCACAAGTTGCCTGCAGTAGCCAGTTTTCTGACCTTCATAGTGTAACCAAGTCTTTTGATGCTGTCTGCTGTTTGTTAGTGACTCATTTTACTTTTCAAGACTCTGAATGAAGTTTTAAAAAATCACTGTATTCTCAGGTTGCATTTCATAGTCATGGCTTCACATTTACGGTAGAAAACAAGTCCTGACGTGTTTCTCTCCCTCTGCAGTGATGGTTCATTGTCATGGTGCATCTTTACAGCTTGTTGTTGTGTTTAAATGTAAATTCAGGTCATTAATGATGATTCAGAAATGGCAGGATGCGTGTCAACAGCTGTTTCCCAGGAAAACATCTTTCACAACACCAAGGGTCAAAACACGGATCTCCGTTGGTGTGAATGGATCAGCTTTGGGTTTCCATCTTTGACCCATCACAGCTCACCAAAACTGTTAGCTTGATTAGCAGCTAACAGTTCCACCTCGCACCTTATTTCTTTTCAGTCCTTTGCAATTTGCAAGATTGTGCATGTACTTTGCTTTTTTACCACAGAAGAAGAAAAGTCGGGGTAGCCTTGATGTGCCGACCGGTCAAAGTTTCTGTGTCGATGTGTCTGTTTCATGAGCAAATGTTTGGTGCAAATGTGGTTTTGTGTCTTATGTTTTTGGGTGAATAGGTTTGATCAGACACATAAATTCTTGAAATGCATCTACATCTGATGGCCTGTTCTGTTTTAAACTCTGTGCAGCAGTGAAGAAGGTTTTGTTACCAACCGTGATTAAATGATTTCAAATTCAAGTGAAACCACGAAGCGTTTTGTTCTCAGTGGAAATGACAGCAGAATGAGTCTCTGACTCTTTTGTGAAAGTCTACATTATGTTCAGATTCAAACTCACTGAAACTCACTGAGCACACGTTGTTTGTTGTTGTGTATTGAACCATTTCACACCGTTCACAGTGGAGACAACAACACATTTCAAACCTCTGTTGATGTGCTGCTGGTGTTGTGCATTGTGTCTGCGTGTGGACGCTGCAGGGACTTTTCAGACAGACAGTCCTGATGCTGCTGTGTTTGGGTGTTTTAGCCTGTGAAGGAGAGCAGGAGCTACGAGGAGGAGGAGGAGGCGTAAACACTGCAGTGTTTACCGAAGAGGATTCAGCCGTTTAAACTGAAACAATGACGTGCTTCAGTGGGAAAGTACCAATGTTTGTCTGAGTGTATGAAAGAGAGAACAAGTTAGATGAAGGGTGTGAATGCATCCACACGTACCTGACGACATTCACAAACACACCTTCGTCCAGTTTCACTCCCGTTCACCAAACAATGGTGACAGCCTGAACAAACGTGCTTCAAACATGAAATCATGTCTGTTGTCACTTTAAATGTGAAAAAGTCACAGTCTCACAGCTCAGGAGAGGGACAGTTTATTTAAAGTGTCTGAGAAAAACTTTAAACGTTTCTTATCACAAGGCCTCATCGATCCGTTGCTGTGGTGCATTTCTGTGTGTGTGTGTGTGTGTGTGTGTGTGTGTGGGGATTAAATAACTGTAATCCAGCGTGGTTTCCTCCTTGTGGTTGCTTGGTTTGGTAACGGACTGACTGTCGTTATGTCTCTGTCTTTCTTTCAACTCTACCAAACAGTCACCATCTGATTAAAGGTGGAGTAGTTGGATTTGTCTGTTAACACTCTCCGTTCTCCGTACGTTCTTTCATTCCTCCTCCTGATCGATCAGTCACATTGATCTCCAGCTCCCCCTTCGCCTCTTAACCTTCCTCTGTTTTTGAGGTCTGGCCCACTGACACAGCAACTGAATCTGATCTTACATAACCAGTGTAACTGTCTGTGGCTGTGGGCTGTGTGTGTGTGTGTGTGTGTGTGTGCGTGGGTGTTTTCTTGTGTAGTTTTTCACGTGTGATCAGAAAGCTCGTTGTGCACGCTG
>JAQNCA010000029.1:24890034-24908359 GCA_029783725.1 Acanthurus tractus
GACAGGGTGCTGTCAGCAGTGAGATAAAAATAGACACTATCTGTTGGGATGTATGTGTGTGTGTGAGTGAAAGAGAGAGAAAGTGTGTGTGGTTTCTTTATTTGTGCTGTTGTATCTGTGTGTGTTGGTTTTGCATGTGCATCTGAATGTGCACAACATGTTTTATTTATTGACATTATTTTCAGGTAATTAATTGTGCACTGGGTTTTTGTGTGTGTTTGTGCATGTTTGTGTGTATCATTGCAGCAGAGTGCAGAGTGGGGAGAAAGCAGAACAATGTGCGTAATTGACTGAGTTTGTATTTCCTTGTGAGTCGAAAATGTCTCTTTACACACACACACACAGGCAAACCAAGCGTACAAGTGCAGCTCATGTTTGTGAGGTTGTTGTGTGTGTGTGTGTGTTTGATTTTGTGTGGGTGTGTGTCCGTGACAGGAAGACTTGCACATATGTCTACCCAGAACCAATGTGTGTGTGTGCAGCGTGGCTCACAAACAAACAAGAAAGCCATTTTTGCTCATACACTCTCTTGTGTTCCCTTTTTGTCTCTCTCTCTCCCTCTCTCTTTCTCTCTCTCTCTCTCTCTCTCTCTCTCTCTCTCTCCCACACACACACACACACACACACACACACACACACACACACACACTTTGTGAGCTGAATGTCATCTTTGATGTAATGAGTTTCATGGGTGAGTGTCTCCATGTAAGGCCAGGTCATTAAATGGTAATGGTGAGATGAGAGCTAATCTGTCACACACACTGACAGTGGTGATAGATATCTGGAGGAAGAGAGGAGGAAGGGAGCGGGAAGAGAGGAGGAAGAGGAGGAAACGAGAAACAGGAAAAAGAGGAGTGATGGAAAGCGAAACAGGAGAGGAAAGAGGTGAAAGAAGGGCTAGGAGAGGGAAAATGAAAGGAAGAACAGGAGATGAAAAGAGGAGAGGCAGAGATGGTGGTGGAGGCCAAAAGAGAGGCAGATTTTTTTCACCCACCTGCTAAAACATAAACACAATGTATTTCACAGAATGGGCTGCCAAAATATTCAAATTCTAAGGATGAATTTGTGAGAAGAAAATCTGTTTTTCTGTCTGGTGAAAATGGAGAAACAATGAAAATATCTGCATGTGTGAATGTGACTGTGCCCACAATATGTATGTGTATGTGTTTATTGGTACATTTTTATGTATAAATGCAAGCTCGGGTAATGTTTGGTCCTTGAATAATGAACAGACTCATCACTCTATTCTTGAAAAACAAAGAGACAGTCTCTACTATTTGGTCAAATATCCAAATAATACAGAGCTGCATCTCTCTTCTAGCATAATGTTATATGCAACTAAAAAGCAATGTAAAATCAGTTGATACATAATGCAACAAGAGTATTTATGACATAACCTTAAGACGTAAATATACCTAAAGATCTGTAAACATGCAGCCAAGTAATGGGAAATCATTGTTTACTGCTCTGGTTTGGGCAGAGCATTTACTGACTGCACTTCAAGGCTGAAGACAGCTTATTCAACTTCTGTGCTGTGAAGTCCTGATGGCAGATGGCATTGTGGGTTTTGCTCAGTGCAGCGCCGCTGTCGTCTCCCTGGTGACTGACTTGACTTCCTCTGCTGTGGAGCTGACATCCACATTATCTACAGCTAATCTGTTAGAGAGAACTGACTTGCATGGAAAAGTCACTCACTCTGCTTGTGCATCTTTATGCATGCTCACGATTTGTGGAGCTTTTAGTGAGTCAGGCATCCGTGGATGATTATTCTCCCCATTAATTTACTGATTGAATTTTCAATTAAATGTCTTGTTTATAACATGTCAAAAGGTTGAAGTCTTACAATTTACTGCAATGTTTGGGCTTCAAGAATTTTTCATTCACATTCTGAATTATTCTTTTTGGAATGTTTCTGATTAAATTAACCAGAAGTTTGATCTACAAAAAAGTTATAAGGTTTTCACCACCTTAAAAAAATACTGAGCTATCCACACAGTGTCTGAAATCGAAGGTTAAAGCAAGGCTGTTTCATTTCATGAAGAGCTCACCTTTGAGGTACATGGATTTCTTTGGACAGCAGTGAGCATTTATTGTGCACCGCTGTGTTCTCTGTGTGCTGGAGCTCACTAGGTAGCAGATTACACCTCCACTGGTTCACTTCCCCCTTGAGGGCATCATAAAATGTATGCACTCAAGGAACTGAAGGTGTTCCAGATGAAAGCGTCCATTAAACACTATGAACAACCTACTATATTATGTTCCATTATGGTGTTTCAAAGGAGAGAGTTTGAGGCGTTTCACTGGTGTTTTAGACTTATTTAGTCACTCACAGTTGACCAAATGACAGATCTTGTCATCTGTAACTGAAGCTGAATGGTGGATGTCCTATTTCACCGCTGTTGGAAAATGCAAGGCTATATTTGCATGACAGTGTGTCTTTATAGCTCTGCTCAGGTTGAGGGTAGAGGTTTAATGGCACTCATCATAATGCCATCTTTAATCATTCATGATTCACATTTCTATACACATTACTGAATATTTTAAAGCCCACTTTTATAGTTTAAATGATCTGTCAAGAGGCCTGGCCTCAGAAGCTTCTAGTTAGTGTGTATAACTGTATGTGTGTGCATGAGAGAGAGTGTTTGAACCTGTTCTGGAGTCAAGGTGTTGTGTTTAAAGGCGCAGGGAATGGAGTTTACACGGTGCTGAATATGTGAAAGAAGCTCTCTGTCACGCCATGTGTCGTCTTCAGAATGCAAAGTGGCCTCCTGCTGACGGGAGCTGTGTGCGCAACAATGCAAACTTCTGTTCGGCAGGATGGAGATCATTTAAAATTTAAATGGTGCAAACAGAGCAATGAGCGTTGATACAAAAAACAGATAAATAAATATTAAAATAAATATATTAAATATTTTACTTTAATAAAGCAAAACTTTTGAGCTCCTGTAGATTGACAGGAGCTTCCTCTCCATACACTGTCAGAGATAAGTTTATTTACAATGTTTAGTGTAAAGACCTTCCCCAGGTTGGTTGACCCACGTTGACCAATCAGGTCATGCAACAGATGAACATCAGTCTTTCAGTCAGAGTTTTTATAAGCATATCATGGCTCCACTGGACTACTATATAACATAAAAAAATATAGACACTTACATCAGAAATGTTAAATACGTAGCTCAAAATGCATGCAGTGAGAATGAAGGACAGCTATTATATTGAGAAACACTTTGTATTAAAATTTATGTGAAGTCAGAACAATGACAGAGCTTTCATGAGCAGGAAATATTACACTTTTACAGAATCTGTCATCAGCTCAACAAAATCAGTTAATCTTTTCAAAGACATCACAGTTTAATATTTTCTTGACAAAAACAAAAGTTTGCCTGGAGTTTCTAAAATCAGTGAAGTGCAGCAGAAACTGAAGAGTAAAAAAATCATATTTTGACATCTCAGGCTGAAGTTTTCTCTTCAGCACCGTTTTTTTGGCTTTTGCATCAGTCTTGTTGATCTTTGCACCACTCTCATCCATCTTCTGAAAAAACAAGGAAAAGAGCTATCACTTACACTTCTTATTGATGTGTATATGCTCATTATCTTTTTAATAGAACGTCCTGGATGAGTGAGCAGTTTTGCTGAAACCCTGCCTGTCCATTAGAAACAAGAGCTGTGGGATTAGAAGTAACATATTGATCATGGAATCATTTCTCATCATCTTCTCAGCTCCTTCTTCATCTTTTGTCTGAGGGTCAAAGGGATTTGAACAGCGGTTTGGACACATTTAGAACTGGATTTTTTGGGGCGGGATGGGATGGATTTGGCACGAGAATAAAACATTCGGCCTAATTGGCTTCCATCCTTTTTCACTGTCAGCCTCAGTGGTTGGTGTTCTCCTAAGGGACATGTTTTAACGACTCCTTTTTTTATTGTGGCTCTAATGGAGATTCTATTTCAGTTAATTACATTTGAGTCATATCCTTTATAAGTACTCTTGTTCCAAATTTAACCAACTGTTCTGTGTTTTTTTTCCCGTGACATAATTACTCACTCTGCCCTCAGGGATCAATAAATGAAGTTTGTTTTCCTCTCATCAGAACTTGATTTCTTTGTAAATAATTGGCTGGTTTTCTGCCAAAATGTCTGTTGGAGCAAACACGATGATCAGCCATCCACAAAATTTACCTGCAGGTAATTTCCCATCCACATTGCAACTCTCGTAACGAGCAAACATCTCTTAGATTAGCGTTTATTGGCATTTCTGCTTCATTAGAGTTTGTGGAAAAAGTCCCAAGTGTTATGTTCAAAGATCTGTCACAATGTTCAGTCTTGCCGTACTGGTGTGTTAATTCTTATACCCTTCATGGTGAGATGCAGGGCCTGGTATGGTTACACTAGGGTTGCTTTTGGGTTCCTGTATCATGTCATACTGACAGCTAACATCATGTGGTTTGCCCATAGTTCAGATGCTAGGTAAAGCCTTTAGCAGGTTTTCTTCACGCTCAAAGTGCTCAAAAGCGCTCTCACTGTTGTTTCTGCCGTCAGTACTTTGCCTCTCATTCACTCTGAGTGAAGTCGTGTCTGTGCTGTGGTTGAAACTGTCAGCTTGGACATTTTATTCCTGACCAGTACATTCATTTCTGACTCACAGACAGCGAAAGTTTTCTGTGACCTTTAACGATCAGCTGTTGTTTTGTGTTGGTGATTTGCTCCCTCATTCCCTTCTGTCCATGCTTCTATCTGCATGTCTGTCCCTTGTTACGCCTGATTAGGCCTCTCCAAGAGACTTTGGGGGTGTGTCTAAGCTGTGACTGTTGATTTGTTGCACCTATGGAAGACAGCAGAATGTGGATAATTGGGTAACATCACATCATGTCATGTGAAGCCTGAAGCAAACAGCTGACATCATGTGCAGACAGAAGTCAAAGTACAGTAGCTGGGATTTGGGATGTGAAAAGAAAATAAATGATGTAACGTCATGCAGTTCCCAGCATAGTGTAACCTACAAGCAACCTGAACAGAGAGCTATAAGTTAGGAAAAAAAAATCCAGTGTGGATGCACCTGTCGGACTGCTTCACCCTTCATGTTGAACTCTGTGGAGTTACAGCGTCCTCAGATCTCAGCAAAGACGTTTGGTGAGTAAAATAATCAGAACTGAATCAAATCACAGACATAACTGCCAAAAAAGACCCGAAGCAAGTCAGTGTTAGCCGGGAAGCACCTTCCTTTAATTGGTTTTTGTTGGTCTTGCTGTGATGTGTGTCATCAGACTCACATGTCAGACACAGTGCTCGTTACGTCCATGAACCACAACAGGAGAACTTTCATCTTTAAGTCGGACTGAGGAGAAGGCAGGACCCACAGTGGAAACTAATCCTCCAGCATCTGCTCAGTCCAGTCTGCTGTATGAGTTAGCCTCGGCAGCTAGGAGGTTAATAAATCACAGGGCTCTGGGTTTAATGTGCCAAGCTGAGCCGGAACAATCCACGCCAGACCAAACCTGACAATTACCTATCCGGCTTAGCTCCTGATCCGTCTTTAATAAGGCATGCTGGGCTGTTTATCCCCATCTATCCCTGCATCCTGTCCTCTATTTGTGCCATACCTCTTATCCTCACATCCCACTCCATACATTCCTTTATCTATTTCTGTATTCTGTCGTCCTCTACACATCTGTATCCCTCCTTCCTTCCTGTTGTTCCACTGAAGTGTGAACCTCTTACTCTCAGCTTTTCTACCATATTTTGATTTGACATCTTCATGCCATCTTTCTTGGGTTCATCTTTTATGTCTAATTGGTTTCTGTTTTTTTTTATCATTTTTTCTTCTTCTATTCATCCTGAGAAAAAAGTTGGAGTGTCTTTTTCCCCCTTTTTTTTACTTCCAAAGTTCTACATCTCTTTCTCCATGCCTTCCTTGAATCCATTTATGTTCCCTTTCTATGAGGTCTCTTCCCCCTTCACTTAACCTCTTTCAGCTCCATCATTCCTGTTACCTGTCCATCCTGTCCTCCACCTCTGCCTCACCGTCTCCATCCATCCCACTGCGGTTCTCCCCCAGCCTTCATACTTTCCTCTGTCCATTAATCAATCCTTCAGTTCTGCTGCCCTCTGTGCGTCTAACCTTTTGCCTCCTCGCCAAGTTTTTCCTCCTCATCTGTTTTCCTCCATCCGTACCCTCATTGATCTCAGCCTTCATCCCTCTCTCTTTCCTTCACGCACCCTCGCAGTGTCCTCCACCTCACATTTACCCCTTTACCATCTCCTCCCTGTCTCGCCCTGACCCCTCAGTCACCTCCTCAAAGCCCCATCTCCTCATTTTCCCCTCTCCTCCTGCTCTGATCCTGACCTCTCCATTGCTGCCCATAAGTATCATTGCCATGTCATCTCTCTTTTCTCTCCTCCTCTCATCTCTGCTCAGCTACCATCATGATTGTCATTACAGATGAGGTTAAAGATCCTATCATTGCTCTATATGTCATCAGCACACACACACACACACACTCTCACAATGACACATAATGAAACAGCCCATAACTGTGCTCCTCTCACAGTTTTGATGCGATGCTGGATTCTGCAGGCAGAATGACCCAGAGCTATGTTTGTGTTCATGATAATGATGATTCTTTTAATGTGTGTATGTGTGTGTGTGTTGCTGTGTGTGTGTTGATCCAGATGTAGTCTCAGTAATAATCCCTTATGCGCCGTGTATCAGAGCGTGGGTGGAAATAGCCTGGCTGTTCGGACTGATGGAGTCCATGCTGCTGTCTAGAAATAATTCTCAGTGTGTGGAATGAGGCCAGAGCCGACTGACCCCATTAGAGCAACCTTACAACTCATTGTGAGAGGGCCGGCCACTGATCGACAAGACAATCTCACTTCTTTCTGACTAATGGCTCGGGACAGGCAGTCTGTCTGCAGTCCAGGCCAGATGAGCCTGAAGACAAGAGACAAGGCCGAACAAAGGCCCAGAGTTATGACACGCTGTCTGTGAATGCCAACAGTCGCATCTGTGACTTTATCTGTTTTTATCTTCGAATGTTTATTTGGAAAGAAGTTATCATTCTGGTTTTTGTGCAGAGCCTGGCAAAGGGTGATAAAAATAATCTTTTCACAAATGTATTATTTGGGTTCTTAAATTATTGTCAAGTCATTGTAGTGGCTTAAAGAGGAAAAGTTAGATTGTTGTAGCTTCTCCAAACAGTACAGAAAATCACAGAAACTTTTAAGGGTGAGTAAGGAAAAGAGGAAGATATGGGTAATTAAAAGTGCTTGACTTAATGTATTTTGTGCGAGAATTGAAAGGAAGTTCTTTTTGTGCAACTTTTCTGCTGCTGGCATGTGTGTCTCAACTTTCATTAGTGGTTCACACGCATACTGTTTTGCAGCACTGTGTTAGAAAAGTCTGCCATGACTGTAAAACAGCAGCACAATTCAAAACTGTTCAGTCCTCTTCCTCTTTGTAATTACTGTCTGTGAGCTTCTGTTAAGTCTGATAGTTTTCAACATAAAAACTCTGTGTTCTATTAATAATCTGTCTGAAACTGTGCTGCATTGGGTTGTTCAATGTCAGGGAATTAGATCTGTAGAGTCCTTGAAAAGCTCTTGAATTTGCAGTTTTAGAAGGTTTAGGAATCCTGAGTATTTTTTCTTTGTGCTACAGTCCCTTTAGCATCAGTCTGGCCTCAAAAACTCAAGGTTGAAGCCCTGCGTGAGTGAGCCCTGCACTGATGATGTGACTTTGGTTCTTTGCTTTTTCTTGTGATTAGAAATTTTGCAAAACATTGATGTTTCATCAGCACTACAGTCAGGGGTCACATGACCAAAGTGTGATTCTTTCAAACAGGAGGTTGTAGTTAGTGTCTCCCACCAAAAGTCAAAGGTTTTACACAACTTTAACAAGAACTTAAGTTAGTTTCCTCAACTTAAACATGCCAGTGTTCTGACACTTGAAAAACAACCTGCTTTTTATGTACTTGTCAAAGTGGTTGATAAAATTAAACAGAGATTAAACCAGAGTTAACCACATCAAGGGTGTAGCTGGACTTCAAATCACAGTCTCTTTGCAGGTCACCTGGGGCCTGTAGCTGCTCAGCTGCTTGCCTCTGACTAATGACTCCCTGAGTAATGCGACATCAGCTGCAACTTAATCAAGATAGGAAGCATCTAATGAGACCATGCAGAGAAAGTGCATTGAGACAACAGTGATTCTGATTTGTTTCCAATGTATTTAAAGTTTTGTTATTCAAGATCCAGTTGACATTTTCAGGAATTTATGTTACAAAACCATGTCTTGGATGTGACTGAGTGTTGTAAAAGTGGTGCATCTGTCAGAATGTTAAATTATGCTTAAATGCTAAACAACCGTTTACACAACAACGTGCATTGTAAAGACATATCCATCCATTTCTGCAGTCTGCACGCACTATCACACGTCTGAGCAGAGTCAGTGAATAATAAACCCAACATTTGTCTGAGCCTCCCAGGAAACTGCTCGCCTAAGAGATTTCACCTTTTCTGAATACATTTAGAGGCTCGAGTCGATCGCTAAATTAAATCACAACATCAAAAAAAAAGAAAAAAAAAAGCAGACTGTGAGATGCTGATTGAGCGTAAGTGGTCTTTTGGAGTAATGCTTCACTTTACTTTCACACAGACATGCACGGACCCGCACATTAACTCCGGGGAAGTGCAGAAAACCATAAGTCTTTGAAGTTAGCACATGCATTTTGAAAGCAGACAGCAATCTGAGAAAGACTTTTCCTGGAAGTTGACTTTTAGCTGTAGCTGTGAAACACAGTAAAGCATCACGGTCATCGCTGTTTGCAGCAGTCAGACCTCTGCAGCGCTGGGATTTGATCCGTTGTTTCATGCTTGTATCGACTCGTCTTCATCACATCTGTGTTGCTATTTTAATACGCATGTTCTCTTTTAGCTTCACTCGGGTTTCTCTGTCGTCTATACATTTCATCTTAAATTTCCAAAAGTTACATGGGACACTCAGCTAATCCCAGAAGGGAAAAAGCTCGGAAAGAAGACAGTTTGCAGCAGCCACAGACAGTTTCATTTGATTTTTTAATGTTAGAGAGATGCATAAAGGACAGGTTTTTCTCGGTTTTGCTCGTTTAAGATAGGGGCTCACCCGCTTTATTAGTCTTGCATTGTCATTTATCAGCAAAAAGTCCTAAAACTATGACCGTTTCGTGTTTTTCAAAGTTTATCAAAGTAATCCTTGTTGTGTTGCATATTTTTAGTGAAACAGTTTTCACTGAGACAATAATATGTAAATGTATTGAAATTAGAGAGCAGTCTTGAGTTTTCCCTGCGCGCCCTGCGGCTGAACCCAGGACTGTTTCTGATCCTGATGTGCACTGAGCGCCGGGCTCTTTGCACTGATCGCTGCTGGCTGACTTATCACTGAGCCTTACAGAGGGACGGCAGCTCTGGATTTATTTCTCCATGTTGGAATACAAAGCATACATCAATTGGTTATATTTCCATCCAGAGAGTGTGTTTTTGTAGCCCGATGCCTTAACGAGTGTAATATAAGCTGATACCAGAAATCATGATGACATTTGTGTACCGTAGCAGTGCCATAAAAATGCTAATGTTGTTTCTGTGACAGTGGAGGTGGCGGCTGGAGGATTAGACAGAGTGCTGCTGATCTTATTAGATAAAACACTGTCATTACATTCATTGCGTGGTTGCTGCAGTGCTTTGCAGGCTCTGCTCGTAAAAACACCGATATAACGGGGTTTTTGTGCGGATGACTGGATAACAACAACTCCTGGCCACAGTTGATGGGATACAAGATGTTTAAAGGTAATATTATAGACATCAGAATTCAGAGGCTTTTTCTGTAGTAAATGATACAACATTCAGACACTGACTATGATGGTAAGTTTTAGGTAATAATGTTGTTTTTTTCAATGCTCTGGTGAACAGAGGCGCAGTAAAAGTGTGTCTTAAAGGCCGCAGGGCTGAAAGAGGTTTTATAAAGCTGGAAAGTCCTGGTTGTTTGTGGATTAGAAATGCTTTGTTAATCTTATTAGATTAAAGAGTCGACCAGGATCTAATTCACTTTCTATTCAAGCCAGTCGGTGGATAAGGATTTCCTTTAATGCAGAACTAAAGACTGGCTCTTCAGGAAAAGTGCTGTTTCCTCAAAAGTAAATGATTGAACAGTTTACATCACAGAGCTGAATAATTCTGCTGAATCCTTTGATCGTTAATGTGTTTAAACTGGTCCTGAAGCATTTAGTCTGTTACAGAAAATCTCTTAAGAACAACACTGTTGAAAGATTCATCATCATTCATCACAAGTTTCAAACATTCCTGCAGCTTCATCGATGTGTCAATATAAAGCTTACCAGTTGTTTTGTCATTGTTAACTGAATATTTTTAGGTTTTAAATTGTAGTTCAACAAAAAAAAAAAGACATTTAAAAATGCATCAGGCAGAAACTGGATGGAATTTTCCTTAGTTCAGTTTTTTCAGAAGATTTAGCTAATAAAATCAGATAAAAATAAGATGAGTCAAAAACAAGTTGTAGAGTAGTTTTATTCTTTTGTTCTTTAGTTTAATAAATTTGAAATTTTGTGCTTAAGCTTTAGCCCAAGGTCCCCTTTCAATGAATAAAATATGATACTATTTTTACTGTTTTTTAATTTTTTGTGTAATCAAGTGAATAACTTATAATGAATAGCACAGCTGTACAGTTTGAGCTTTTCTTAAAATTTGTATCTGTGTTTTTTTTAAATAAATATGTATTTCCTATAAATAGAAACAAAGCTTCTGGTTTGCTCGTGTCCATCAGATCAATAACAGCAGCTCATTGTCATGGTCCATCTGATGTGGAGGCTGTGAGGGTGAAGATGGAGATCAGGTCATTAACATGATGAACTTAAGCATCATGAAAAACAAACATTTTCTCACTTGAAACACTTGGTTCCTGTGTAACGTCGTAGTGAACCATGGGAGTGACCTGGGTTGACACTGCTGGCTAAGATGTGTGTATACACTCCCACATATGGCACACACACACACACACACTCATACACACACACATTCATAGACACTTGAACTTCACAGGAAGAATGCAGAAGCCACCTACACAGGATCAGAAGCTTAAAATCATGCAATGTACGCTAAAGTAAACATACTGTGCATAAAGATGTTCACCGCACACCCACACACTTGATCTCCTCTTCACCCCTCCTCTGCTCGCTGCCTCCTCTTTTGCTCTGTCTGACTCTGTCGTTCTTTCTCTCCATCTATTTTTCCTCACTCACGGCTCTCTCAGACAGTGAAGATGGTTAGTGAAGCGAGAGGAGGAGAGGCAGTAATAAGACCCTTCCCCCGGCTCAGCACTCTGCGAGAGGCCGAGTAGATTCACCATACACAAATATGAGATGAGGGAAGACAACTGGCTCACATGCTAACATTCCTCCATGTCACCCCTTCCATCTTCTCTCTACTTTGGGATTTGTGTGTGTGTGTGTGTGTGTGTGTGTGTGTGTGTGTGTGTTCATGTCTGCTTAACAGCTCCTCCAGGCCATTTGTGGCAACAATGATGTGAAGAGAGGAGGTGAAGATGGGATGTGTATGTGTGTTTTATAGCTGCATGCTGACCTTGTTATCCATTGTAAGTGATTGATAAGGCTTTTGGTGTTGATCTAATGGCATTTTAACCAGGTGCTAGCGCCAACTCTTCCATTTACACACAACATCACTCATCTTCCTCCTTTTCTTTTTCAATTCTTGAAGGAAAATGATCCATCTGTCTTCCTAAACGGCAACACTTTTTGTGTTGGCCAGGACTGTTTAAAAGAAGTAGAAGAAGATGATAGTGCACTTTAGCCTTACATCTCATTTTAGCTTTAGTCAATAACTTTGCCATTTTGATTTAAAGAAAATGCGACCAACCAGGAAACTTAAACTACATAAATATAAAATCTTTAAAAAAAAGAAGCTACTTTTATTATTAAACTACAGATATGCACCTAATTTAAGGAAAAATCCAAAACTGTGAGTCACAGAGAGTAGTATGAATAACAGTGAGCTACAGTAATTAGTTTATAATTGGGCAATCTGTGAAAGTCATGGAGGGGCCAAGATAATAAATAAATAAAATAAAATCCTGAGGTCTTTCAGTTGTAAATTTAAAAACAGTATTAAACTGAGTCTAACCTTTCCAGAGTTGTGATATTTTGGGTTTGCTGAATTTAAAAATTAAATGTGCCGGAAGGTTTTTGTATTTTTTTCCTGACTAAATCATTTCATTAGATTTCACTGGTGCCCTCTCTGTGCTCCGGGCGCCTGAAAGCTTCCCAGCAGAACTGTACCGGGTCTTAAATGTTTGTCTGCTCCACAGGAGCCTTAAATCTCATAACTCCACTCCAAAATAAATCCCGCTGGCACCAGACGCACCACCTACACTGAACAAAATGACATGCTTTAAAAAAAATCTGCTGTTTACTTGATTCAAGACATTTGAACAAACCACAGCTCAAATACAAATGGATGCTGACAAACAACTTCCCTGATTTAAAGATAATTCCCTTTATAATGATCTAAAAAAAGTGGTGCCACACCTTTTATTTAACTTTAAGTTACCTTTTTTGTGTGTAATACAACTGTTAATATAGCTAATTTAAATAAAACGGCTCACCCTCAAGCACCACATGAATATTACAGCTTAAAAGCTGTGCACATATTTAATTTATTGGATATTATATACACATATATTTTACATTTTTCACCTAAGGCGCTGCCATGAAATTTAACCTTTTGCAGTGACAAACTTACTTATTTACACTGTGACTTCACATATTTAAAAAAAAAAATCTCTGAGGTGTTTCACTTCTTGCAGTGTAATTGTCTCTAAGCAGAGAGGAAACCCCTGGGATGCATCTGAAAGACTTAAAAAACCTGAGCAGCATGTGATTTATCTTATAATGCCCGGGTCTCTAGAGTCTTCTCATTACATGGTAATTATTCTGTGAAGCCAGGGGCAAAGAGCTTCACTGATTCACTCAGAGAAGTAGTGGAATCAGAAAAACTAAAGCAAAACAGAGTTGTTGTTTTTCTTTGCTTTAATATCAGGTTTAACAGCTCTCACCAAATCTCTAAAGCTTGGTTTGGATGTTTTGATGTAAAGGGTTAAGGAGACTCATCTTTGCTCCTCATGTTAACATTTCCCCACCCTTTTCTCCACAATAACATGTAATAACACTAGTTTGCTTTCCTTATTACGTAAAGATAGGATTTAAACCCTGAACTGAGGTCTCTGGAGATGTTTTTTGTCTACTTTTATTTACCAGATTCATGCAGGTGGTTTAGTTTGGGCTGTGGGTGCTTATAGATAACCATAAACAACAGTGAGCAGCTACACACATTGCCAACGTTGTCAACAGCATTTTGGAGCTCTAACAACAGCCTTAATGTTGTTAATGGCTTATATAATGGCTATTAGTCGCTTTCATTATTTCAAATGTAAATGTGAATCATTGGACTTAATTTGACTCCTACTTTGTCTAAAAACATCCAGAAAAATCATAGCACATTTTCCTCTAATGACAGGAAGGAGATTGTCAGGTCTAATTAGAAATAATGTAAATGGGGGAGGACAATTATGTGACAAAGCCAAGGGGAAAAACTTGACTTTTATTCTTAACTTTTTCATACTTCCTTCTTAGTTCAGCTCAGTTCAGCCAAGTTCAGATCTGCCCAGCAAGTACATTCACATCCATTAAAGACATTCAGTGTCTCTCCTACTCACTCTTTAATGATAAGGAAGTGCAGAGAACATCAATACATCCCATTATCAAGCTCTAAAACCATTAGTTACCTCAGTCTTAACCATACTTATTATTATATTGCATCATCACAATGGATTGTTAAAAGATGTTTATTGGCTCTGATATTAAAAAATGCTGACATGAGGGGGTGTTTTAATACATGAAAATTGTGTGACAACCCAGAAACATCAGCAAAGACACAACTACAATGAAATCTATTTTGTTGTTGTTCTCCTGATTAAAAGTTAGCTCTGGAATATGTATGATATGTATAATATATATAGATATCTGATGTAGATCAGAGTGGCACCTTCAGAAAAAGAAATTAATTACACTTTGTCAGTATTTTTTTTAATTGTTTGGATCAAACTTTGCCTTTTCTGGCAAAATATCTGTAATTTGGTCAAAAACAACTGACAGCCAGCTGGTAAAAATCCTGAAACTGACTGGTAGCTGAATTTTCAGTGATTTCCGAGTGACTGTAGACAAATTATTGCATCTAAAGCAATTTAACTCAGAATGATCTTCTGTTTAATTAGTAGAAAACTGATCAGGTCCTGAAACACTGATGCCTCGTTTAGAAGCAAATAGTCTTTAGCGTTGTTAACCTTTGAAGCTGCACACCGTTTGTCAAAAATCAATGAGAAGTAGAACAGAAAAGGATGTTAAATCTCCTCAATTGAGAGGGGGAAAAAAATCACTCATTTTTTAATGGACCCCAGATCAATGGTCCATATCCGCGCCTTAATTGTCCAGTAAGCAGATGAAATTGGTTTGGAAATTAAATTTTCCAATGCTGCACACATTTTTAGCTCTCTGAAGCACTGCTGTCTATGGTCAGGAGTTATTAGCGGTCATGTTTTTGGCTGATCAATAACATGGGCTTTACTCCCCTGCTCCTTCACTCCAGAGGAAAGACCATCAGTCATTGGGGTGTTGGTAAGAGATCCTGTGAAACACTAACTATTAGTCACAGACTGACATCCTCCATATAGGAGTTGTTTGTTGGCTTTGTAGATCAATAACACATGCTCTTTTCCCTCGGCTAGCCGCCTTGTTCATCTCTTTTTACACAACTACCAGGGTTAAACAACACCTTACCGTGGTTTCCACATTAGCCAGAGTCTCTGCTCTGATCTGTTAATGTGTTTGAGATGGAGGCGTGGGGGCTAATAAAGCATTCTCATGTTCAATCAGTCTGTAACGAATAAGCAAAGAGCTCCCACCCACTCCGTCTCCCAGGTCTTTAAGGAGGCTGCAGCTGGCTGTTGTCCAGTGGTCATTTAGTAAATGTGGCTCCCAATATTCTGCTAAACATGCCCTGGAAAACAATTAAAAAAGTAATCCCTCTTTACAGCCTCAAGATGCAGATGTAGACATTTACAATGGTGTGATGTTGTTTATCTGACCATTCATTTGAACAGGATGGTCATTTGAGATCAAAATCTCTGGAAAATCATGTTTAAACAAGCAGTTTGATTGAGATGATGGAGAGGACAGTCACAACACATTTTCACTAAAACAGGCTGATGGTTATAATTTTCTCAGGGAAATGTTCTAAGCTAAAAAGTTAATGTTCAACTAATGGGGCATCCATGTGTTTTAAAATTTCATGGCTTGTTTGAAAGTCTAATTGGTCATAAATATGAGGAGTCCAAATTATCATCATCAAATGTCTTTTGTTTAAACAGTAATCTCAAACTCACAGGTATAACAGAGACAATAACAGAGAATCTAATTGGATTCATCGCTGTTGATGTATTATGTGGTTATCCGCAAATCACTTCAGCTGTCAAGAGGGAGAGGAAAGTCTGCAAAAGACAGAAAAATGGATGAGGTATGGAAAAACAGGGTGGTGGGAGAGAGCAGAAGAGATGAGGGCTTTGTCTGCAGCGAGGTAGAGAGACGTCACTTTGTTTAGTTGTCTTTTTTTTATCTTTCGTTCACTTTTTTGTCTTTTTTTATCACATCTCTTTCTTCCATCTTCTCTTTGTCTTTTTATAGAAGTAGTCACACGTTATCTGCAGAGGTTCAGATCAGGGCAGAAAGTCTGACAGCTGAAAGCAGCAAAAACACCTTCAGATTTAATTCCTGTGAGGCTTCTCTGTCTGTCTCTGCTGCAGTATTAACAAGGGATCAACAGACTGGAGTCAGAGGATCAATCTGTGGATCGAAACATGGACCAAAAAGGTTTCTCCCCCAACAAATCCCACTCGAAAATCACTTTTCACCTGTTTTTTTGTTTTTGTTCGTTGATGTGGCAGCTAACAGATCCAGCCTTCTCTTGTCTGTGAGCTTTTCTCTGTGGTTGTGGTGACCATCTTTAAAGTAAGAAGCCACTGAAAACTCAATTTGTTTAATCAATGTGGCAGCTTATTTCTGATCGATACATGCGTCACTTTCCCATAAATCCAGGGCAAAAAGGCAGCCATTGACTCCCAGTAAAGCCTTCACACTCCACTGACCCAGACGCTGTTAAAATGGACTGATGGGAGTTGGTTTCTTCTCCCACTCATTATCACCCGTCCCATGCGATTTAATGTGAATCTGCACAGACTTAAGGTCCCATTAACCTGTCAGCTTTCACTGTGTTTTGACTTTCAAAACATCATCCATTAACACAGTAAAAATATTAAACATTAAAAACAGTGATTGCTAGAAAACAAAGTAAATAGTCAACCTTTTAAGAAACAAATGGGAAGAATAAAAAACATTTGGTTTGACACCAGGTAGATTATTTGGATTGTTAGGTTTTTTTTATGTTCAGTAGATCAATGAAAGCTAGACAGACTCCCGTCCTCACTGTCCTTGAAAAGAGATAAAAACAGAAGAGACGAGCAGTGGAAGTGAGCAGTGAATGACAGAGTGAGTGTAGATAAAAGTTAATGCTGTGTACCGGACAGCAGTCAGACAGCTTTACTGGCTGCAGACACATCCTGCTCCATTGTCTTTTACTGTGAGGCACTAAAACTAAGAACATCCTTTGGTAAACTCATCATTGATTTAACTCTCTGCTGTAAAAAAAAATGACACCCATTGCAAAACATAACAAATGCCAGGCTGCTAACCTTTGCTAGCAGATAAGCAGAGTGCTAATAACATTTTACCAGCCGGTTAACAAGGCCTGAAGGAACAGCTCTGAGCTGAGGGTGAGCTTGGTATTTTGGCCAAAAAAGGACCCAAATCATTACAGCCAACATATATTTTACAGTCACCAAGAATCTGCACAAATTATTAGCTTTTTGCTATGAGTCCTGTGGCAAAAGGCTAATAATACCCTGTGTCATCCAGCTCAGCACAGAAAGACACTAATAATTACATGTTATGGGTTTCACTGCAGGAAGTTCATGAGAGGCCGTGACAAACTTTTATAGAAACCGAAAATTGGGTTCCGTATTTGGGTTAATCATCCGTTCTTTCTTATATGATTTGAACAGACAATGAAACCTCTCAGCCCAGCAGATTTAACTTTGGCAGCAGCAGGGTCAGTGGTGTGAATGACAGCTTCAAGTACAGCTGAAGTGTCTACAGATAAGAGAGCTGGCAGCTTCATACCCCAAGGAAACAGCCATCAGAGAATTCATAGAAATGATTATTTCATGCGCTAGAGTTGGGCAGAGAGGGGAAGGTAGGAAGGAAAGGGCAGAAGAAGGTAAGAAATGGAGTGAGAGGAAGGAGGAGAAGGACGAGAAAATTGGATGTTGGGATGAAGTTGATTAATTGTGGGTGCAAAGGGACATGGGATTAAGAAAGTGGAGGGTAAAAGAAGGATAAAAATAGATTGAGGGGAAAAAGGGAGACCATCCATGGATGGCTGAGGATGAAAGAGGGATGGGAAGAACGAGGGATGGGGTGCATTAATGCTTAACTCAGTTGTCCGTGTGCTGCTTTGTGGAGGGGCTTTGGAGGTCCTTGATCTCCAGAAAAAAAAGGACAAACTGCTTGTTCATCAGCTCTTTTTAGTCCAAAAAAAGAGAACTTAACACAACATTCATCCTTAAAGATGCTCTGCTGACTCAGAGCGCATGCATGTAGGATTTAGTGACATCTCATGGTGAGGTTGCAGATTGCAACCAGTAAAAAAGCCTCGCCCTCTCTGAACGAATGCGTAGAGAGTCCACAGTGGTCAGTTTGTTCGCTGAGATCACAGAAGAAACATGGGGAACCCAGCAGACATAAATGGCTTATTCCCTGAAGTGTAAACACCAAAACACTTATCTAGGGTGGTTATACAGGGATTAAAATAACACTTAATACTGTGTTCAAAATCTGCCAATAGATTCTACTAAATCCAACACACTGCAGTTTTTAATAATCCATTCACGTCACTGCCCCATCAGCTGTGATTCCCTGGTGGCTTCCTCGTCCACTAGTCTGTACATGGGAGTCACACAGTGATGGTCAATCTGGTGCTTTGACCTGCTCTCACACACACACACCCACACACCACACACCACACACCACACACACACACACACACACACACACACACACACACACACACACACACACACACACACACACACACACAC
>JAQNCA010000029.1:24930712-24944167 GCA_029783725.1 Acanthurus tractus
AAATCAAATATTTAACCATCTCAATTTGTCTGTTTGGTGTTTTTTACATTTAACAAGGCAAAACTGGGGTTGCATTAACAGCTAGCATTAGCATTTTCTTATTAAAACTTTATTGTGTCCATGACAGTCTGAGACAGGCAGATTCAGACAAGACAAGCTGCATATGTAACAAACTGAAATCTGAAAACAAATCCCAAGAGAACCAATACCATCACCATGTGGGGCTGCTGTCGGTGTGGCCAATAACTCACTATGAAGCTAACAGCAGGTTGCTCTGCCTAACATCATCATGGCTCACAGCCAAAGTAGTAAAGGCCAATAAAGAGATATAATCTACAGTTGTGTCCTCAGTTGTACAGAGTGAACTCATCAAAGTTCTGATCCGTCCACTTGCCAGCGACCATTTGGTCCTTTTCTTCTTGTTCAGAAGCTGCTTCTGGTTCAAGAATTGCATCACTACATCTTTAAGAAAATGTTGGAGTACATAATTTTGTCCATCAGAGAGGATATTTTAGGGATAAAGTCAAAAGCAGAGGAGCATCTTCAGAAAGCAGCAATAAGACACAAAGCAGGAACTGACAATGGATCTATATCTGTAAGCTTGTTTGGATGGAGTGAAGTTTGATGATGATGATGTCCATAACAGCCCATAACGGCTGTGAGTAAATACTTGTATTGTTCAATTAACGCTGAAAAGAAGAATGAGTTCAGGTGGTCTTGGTCTTGTTTGTGTTTTGGTTTAACGTTTAAAGCTGCTGCAACTGTAGTTCTGTCTCTGTCTTTCATGTTATCGCTCAAATACATTACATAGATTATGAAAACCCACTGATGATGGTCATTAGCTTCATAATTAATTGAGCTGGATATGAAACTTGGAACTGCAGATCGTGGGTCATTAGACAACATTAAATATGTGCTAAATAAGCTTTACTTCCTGCAGCAAAAAACTCGACTTCATGCTTCATGGGTTCATGCTGAGAACAATAATCACACCCTTCAAATTAGTGGATACCGAAAGCTGTTTAACTCTGACCACTAAATGCTTAACCGAACCTTTAACTCACATTTGCCCCTTCATATAAATCCAAATCCTGAACTAGCTCACTTCAAAGATATGGAAGATTTTCTTTCTCTGTAAAATTATCTTTCACAAGCACACAAACACACATACATGTGGAGAGCCCTGTGTGATGCTCCTGATGGTATCTAGAGATCAAAGTCACCAGCTGGCTTTTAAAACTCAAGTAGTCCAATTTAATTCAGAGGTAGAGAGCCTCAGAAGGATTTTGATAATCTACACTGCCTGATGAGATTTCCTCTACAATAAGTCAAGGAAAGAAAAGGAAAAAGTGAAGAGGAGATGACAAGATGAAAGAGGAAGAAAGGGGATGCATGAGGACAGGAGAGGAGGGGAAACTAAGAGAAGACAGTACAAGAAAGAAAAGGGCAACATTAGGAAAAAGAGAAGAGGAGCTCTGTATTCAAAGCTGATTGATTCATCTATTTTTTGCTCATTTTTGAATTGCTGTCTCTCAGCTTCTCCTGGAATCCGACTCTGTCTTCCCCTCCTCTCCCTCTCCTAATGTTTGTTAGTCATCTATCAGATGCTGGGACATGTAGATGGAACAAAACTCGTCCCTGTAATTTATTCTGCCGTTTCTGCCTCCATTCATCGCTTCTCCTCGGTGATGACATCCATTTGTCAGCTTCCTGTGCGTCTTTAGAATGAATCCATTTGCCTCAGAGTCGCTGCGTTTCAGCGTTTCTTCATTGCAAAGAGATGCAGTTTTGCAGCAAAATGCTAAAAGATGGAATGAGAATTGGTGTCGTGATGACTCAGGGGGTTCAACTATATTCTTGCAACATCAAATCTGACTCATTATTTCCTCTGTGTGTCATCTCCCTCTTCTGCCCTTCCTCTCTCTAACTGCTGTAATAAAAATGTTTGAGGGATGATTTAAAGGCTCGCAGTCTCGTTGGTTTAAAACTACCGCCTGAATGCAATTGTTTTGTTATTATATTAATTTAAACTCTGTGCCATAGAGCTCTGTTGTCCAAAATCTAATAAAAAAAACATCAGCGAGTCCCACTGTTGCCATTGGTGACATGTTCCTTCGTTAACGTGAACACATGGTGGTTTATTTTAACCGAGTCCATATTCACCCGCCTGTCTCACCACACAGGTGCTTTTTTGTTCAGTTTTCGATTTCTAAGGGGCTCTGGGCACAATTATATGGACTGACAGAGAAATGAGACCTACAGCCAATTAGAGCAAGAAAACATGTGACACATGGCGCCACATGCAAGTCAGGACAGTGTGGAAAAATTGAATGTTTCTGAAAAGTTTAATGGGCTCTGCAGCAACTGAGTCCTGATTCGTATTTGATCAGCTCTGCACAATTTGATTTCGGTTTTGTGAGCCAGTTGAGAACACTGGATGGAGCTGCTGCAACTGCACAGACCTACGACCACACAGAGCAACAAAACGTGACACGACTTTGAGATCTGGACTCGTCTGACCCCGACGCAGGACTTGACAGAAGGGATATAGTCTGAATGGGATGGAGGCCAAACCCATGAACCATGAGCTGAGCAGATTCTCAGGCTGAGATGCACCATCCTGCTGCCCCAAATACTCACCAGTGGGTTCATCCACCGTTTCAAATAGTTCCCAACATGTCATTTCCTTCTGTTTGTAAAATGTTTGCTGAAAACTAAAGTGAGGAGCTGTCTCAGAAAAAGGATGAGCTTTTATATATGAGAGGGGTTTTCAAAGATTTGCATCTTCATGGGGAACCAATGAGCTTAAAGCTGAGAGCCACAGACAGGAAGTCAGAAAGTACTGAGAGACGGACAAACAAAGTGACGGTTTTGTCTTTTATGTGTTGGTTCATCTCGGATTCTGAAAATGATTCAAAAGATGACAGAAGAGGACGATTCCAGTGCCTCTGTGATGTTATTGATATTCCTGAAGCTAATGTTCTACAATACTGGTTCAGTAGTTTCATGTTTTTATTATAAATGTTGTTCAAAAAGTTTTGGAGATCATTAAAATAAACTCCCTTCTGTTCTTGCTGCAGGTGTCGGGAAGGATTGATCTACCAACCAGATGACAGAGAGGACAGAAAGGTAAGTGACTGATATGATCATTTTTGAAAAAAAAAATATGATTAGCCACTTTTTGCACCAATCAGATGGTATTTGACGTGAAGTTTATACGTAGTTGTACCTGTGTTTTTCTGCATCAGAGACTGAACTCCATTTGAACTGTAAGAATCTCTGATAAAGGCTTCGGTCACAACCTTTGCCTGTAAGAGGATTTATGTACAAAAAAAGGTTGTATGGGCAGATGACTAAAAATGAAAAACAAAGAAAACTGGGTTGAGTAAAAGCCTGACACACACACACACACACACACACACACACACACACACACACACACACACAGCTGCCCATCCTTCCTCTAATGGAGCCACCTTTTATCAGACTATCTGACCACTAACAGGCCAACATGTGTCTGAGTAATGGACGCCATCCACACTCTGATTTAAGTGGACATTATCTGACTGCACTAATGACGAAGCTTCATCTATCTGATCAAACCGTGTCTGTGATCTGAGAGTCAAACCGCACTTGTTCTTCACACTCATCTGCTGTTGGATTCAAGCGGATAAACAGAACGACTGATGCAGCTGAGTTCTAATAGAGATGTTCACTTATGCCGCTGTAATCTAACACTTTAGGGTTGGGCACACACACACACACACACACACACAAATACACACCCAGCTGTTGGCTTTATTGAAGGTCTGATTGAGGCTTCGAGCTGAACTGAATCCGACTTTCAGTAAAAATCAGACAAAGACAAATCATGAAAAATGGCCCAGTTATTTATTTTCCCACCGAAAAACCTTCTGTTTGTTCGTCTGTTGCCTTTAGCATTGTTTCCATAGTAAAGTTTTAAATAGAAATAAACTAAATTTGAATATTTTAGGAGCATCATCTTATATTATCATACAAACTGTAAGCAGTTCAGCCTGTATTGATCATATGATAAGTGTGAATGGCAGGAGAAATCAGCTTAATGTTGAAAATGATGAAAACTGTGCTGTCAGAAGATTGTTTATCGTCCAGTTCCACCAGTTTTCTGAAATCAGCTGATCACAAAGTGAAGTCACAAGTTTAATTTTTGAGTTCAGAGGATCATCTTTGATTTCATTTATATTGAATTCTATGGATGAACAGATGGTTGGATGGTTTGTTCAAGAATCAGGTTCTGTTGTTCAGTGTTGTGTTTCAAACCAGCTCTGATACTTAAGTTTGGATGTCCTCCGCAACCAGAGCTCTTTTTTTTCAATGTTGTTATTGCTTTATTATCATGCAATCAGTAGAAATGTATCTAAAGCAATTGATTTAATTAAACCAGTTCAGATTTATTTAGAAATTAAGTAAAAAGTGAATTTTAATGGCAGTGTGATGGCTCCTTTATAAAACTTGTGTCAATAAATGTCACCAAATTCCTTCAGATTATTTAGTTCTCAGTAGATTATGGATTCTGGATTGGAGACTTTCCTGTAATCACATCATTATCTGAACCTGACTGGATCCGATCGGTCCGTTTTCTGATATTTCCACAACACAGTTTGCTTCTAAAAACCCCTGTGTGTGAACAGAGCTGTAATGTGAGCGACGTACTCTAACCTTCAGAGGCGTCAGTAATCTGACCAGTGTTTGGCTTTAGAAACAGTGCAGAGGAGGTTTACCTTGAGCTGTACATTTGTTCACACTAATTAAGAGTCTGTTGGTCCTTCAGGCTTCTGGGATTTAAAACATCTATAACAAACAGTGAAACCAGTGGCCCTTCAGTGTGTGAGCTGTGTGACGACACCATGCTGGGATGATGTTCTCATTCAGTCACTTCTGCTTTGTAACTCAGGCATGTGTGACACATCTGTGTACATATGGCACCGCTGTTCTGACTGTGATGAATGTGATTATTATTAATGAGCTGTGGTCCCTGCTGTCCATAGAAGAACATGAAGATACAGATCTGAGGTCTGGATTTAACTGGTTCAGACTGCAGAGTCCAGACGCTCACTGACACCACGGCACCATCTTAATTCAATCTGACTCCATCATCAGACTTCATCGTCATCAACCTTTTATTTCATTTTAAAATAAATGTCAGTGATGATTCTCATTTTCAGCGCTGTCAGAAGTGATCATCCAGCTTTAGAGATAAAAATAAAACATAAAACACAGAAATAGAGATAAATCTTTATCGATCATATTCTGGCTCTTCTGTGTTTGTCTGCTGATAGTTGAGGTCTTTAATGTAGGAAAGGAACAGTCATTCAACAGACCACAGCTGCTAAACCTCAGTTTACCACGGAGATTTTCTTTTGGTCAACCATCAGTTTCACTATTCACAAGCTGTGAACTTTAAACAGATATGGGTTTGATGGCTGGTCATGTATCACCTTGTACACTAAACCTGCACTACATATAAACAACACACCATAAGGTGCAAATACTTTGCTTGTGAAAAAAAATGGCTGAAGGTTGTGATGGATCATCTCTTTATGTCCCCTTCTCATGTTCTGCTCACCTTCTCTCTGCTCTTCTTAGCACCAATGAAAACTAAGACAGCTCAAGTGTCCTTCACACACACTGGCCTAGTTTCTTTGCAGTTTCTGTGCTTGACTGTGTGTGGTCTCTAAGTGCCCATACATTTAACACTGAGTGTGTTTAGGCTTGACAGTCCACTCAGTACAGTATGTGGAGTGCATGTGTGGGAGTCACTTCATGTATATTTTTATGTGCTTTACATGTAAAATATGTTTTATGTATGATAATGCATCTATATGTTTAACACAAGAGTGCACCTTCTCAGTGTGTGCGTGTTCGTGTGTCATGATGTCTACTTTTCCTCTCCTGTTGCGGGCAGAGTTGCCTCGCTCTGCACAGAAACACGCATGAAAAAGCTCTGCACAAAGATATTATGACATTAATAAAAAGCTTTAAGTGTCTGAGACTTAATAGGTGACCAGATCTGCAGCCTTTACACCAGCCTTTTCAAATATAAGTGTGTATTCTTAGAATGATAGAAAATAAATGTGTATCAGGAGGAAATGTGCAACAGAAAAGCTGCTGTTGTGTGTCTGATGCAGCTGAAGGTGCAGATGCTGGAGCGATGGATAATTTCAGGGATGCATTTCCTGTTTTGGTTTGAGCTCTGGCAGATTTGAAGGTCAGATTTCTTCTTTGTTCAAGCTGCAGTTTGTATGACTGGCGAATAGAGACAAGGTTGTTGTGCTTTATCTTGTGTTTTAGCATTGAGGATTTTTCCAAGTGGGCTGACATTTGCCTGTTCTGTGAAATATTGTAGTGCTGACCAGTTAATGATCAGTCTGGTCTGTATCAGAAAATGTTAATTAAATTATTATTCAATCCTTAAGTATTTGTATTAAAGATGCAGCAGTGAAAACAGAGAAGCAATGGATTTACTATCAGATCGCTTAGTGGGTCCAGAGGGAGAGAACGAGAGAGGAAACAGATGGATTATATGATGCTCCATTGCACCGATATGTAAGAGCCACATTTGGCTCTGCTGATGCCTCAGAGTTCTTTATTAATTCATATAGTCATTTATGACAGTTACAATTGCCTTCAATGGCAGAGAATAAAAACAGCGATCAAGTTTAAAGAGATTTAATAAACTAAAGAGCAACAATCTACAAACCTTTTATATCCTTTCAGCGTTAACACATCCTGAAGGACGATCACCTGAAGGTTTCTTTAAAAAGATTGAAAAAACACGATATGACTCTTTGTAAATGGGAAAAAACATGGCTGTGGGATTGACATTAAAAGTGAGTTATTATAAGAGTGGGACACTCATCAAGTGAAAATGCACAGATGGCAGCAGACACCAAACATCAGTCCTATAAGGGAGATCTGATACCAGCAGACTGTTGAAGATTTGTCTTTTTTCTGCTCATCAGAGATTTCCAACATTAAGAAGATATCAGTCAGGCCGTTCTGTCGGTAAGGACTTTACATTCTGCAGCTGTGTGTTAGCTTGGTTTTAGCCTTGAATTCAAATGTGACGTTAAGCTACAGCTGAGTGAAAATAGTTGCAGTGGATGTGATGAGCAGATGTTAGTCCTTCTTTACACACAGATTTAGTGAAGCAATTAGCAAGAAGTAGCAGAGAGTGACAGCGACTTTTATTAAGATCGTATTTTTCAGTGGGACTGATGTGTGCATCACTGCTTCCCTTTAGGTGCCGTGCAGTCGAAGCAAACTCACATATTGACAAAATGTAGGTTAATGTCTTTACAATGTGGATGTCTGGTTACATTTGACCAATGACCATTTTTATGGGAAATTCAGCCACTGTGATCCAAGAAAAAGAACAGAAAATCTATGTGAACAGTCTTGTAGTTTCGTTTCATTCTAACCAGTTACAGTGTGATAATTAGCTTTGACTTCACACTTGAATTTAAAATCAAACACTTGGCTGATCTCTTGATTTCTCCTTCTATTAAAAGAGATTAACCATTTAGTAGTTTTGCAACGATTACAGACACTTCTGAGACACTCCCCCGAAGCCGATGAGTTGGATTTACCTCGAGGTGAGGAGTTATTCAGATGTCAAACTCGTCCAGTCAGTAAACTAGTAAACCTCACTCTCGTATCGGTCTAAGACAAACCAATATGTGCGTCTTGCTGTTTCCTAATCCCTCGTCTCCTCCTTCAACAATTCTTAAATATTCATTATCAAAATAAAACACATGTTGGTTTCTCTTGTTGTCCGTCTTTTTTTAAATGATAAAGGATCGGTTCCCCCTGAGACGTTTCTCCTGGAACTGCAGCACATCAGGAGACCAGTTTTCTTCATGAAATGTTTTTTTCCCCCAAAAAAACTTAAAAGAAAACTTCAAACCTTGAAGAGTCTTGATTGAGTTCCAGTACGACAGCCCCAGTACTGTTCCTTGAATGGATTCCAGTGGATTTATTTTAAGTCCTTAAAGTTTGTTGTGTGGTCTTTGAAGTTTGTTCAAACTGAAGAAATCCCTGTGAGCAGCTCAGCCACACAAACCTATTCTTAACACACACACGCTCACACAGATGGTGTGTGCTCATGAAGGAGGGAAAGTGACTTTTTTAATGAATTTTTCTAAAAGCCGTTATTTTTCAGAACAGACACCTGTCTATGAGGTGAAGTTCCACATGTTGAACCAGTGTGGAGCAACAACTCGGTCTGGATTCAGGAAATAAGACACTCAAATTACAGTCGGTTACAAAATCACCACCAACAACAATGATAAGGATTACAACAACAAGGACCAAAAACAGTTGCACCTGATGTTTTCATTCAGTTTATCAACATAGAGCATATTTTCCTCTCAGTCGTTGAGTTTTTTTTTCCTTAATTAAAGACACAGTTTCACATTTGGAACGATACCTTTGTGTGCTTCTTAGTTTGAGATTAATATTCCAAAGGGGGAATAACCAGCCTGGTTGTAACCGGATCACAGTGCTGCTTTAAAGCTCTGCACCAAAAAGCAGAAGCTACACTGATTGTGGTTGAACTGGATCATATTTTATGTAGAGAAATCTTTCTGGTTTTGCTGCTGAAGTGGCTCGTCCTTGTCTCTCCGATTCTTCTGAACTGTCCTCTGACTTCAGCTGTTCGTGGGCTCAGGTGCTGTGTTTATGTTTCAGGGACACAGCTTTCAGTTTGAAGGAAAAAAAATGGCCTTTTGCTTGAAAGCAAAGTGCAAAAGTGCTCAGCTGAGGCAGAACAAGTGACACAAGCTAGAAGTGACTCACACACACACTCATTAAACCTGATTTGAGCCTTTTCTTCGTTCCATTAAGGTGATTAAAACAAAACATCTGGTCTTTTTGTGTCTCTCGCTGGTTCTGATCTTCCTAATTATTCTTTTGTAGACATGAAACCACACCATTACCATCACTGAACACTGGGATGATAAGTCAGTGTTATTCCCTTTGTGTGTGTGTGTGTGTGTGTGTGTGTGTGTGCGTGTGTGTGTGTGTGGTTGTCTACATCTATTACTGGAGTTTCTGCGGTTCACTTCCCTTTAATTCATCAGAGTGGCCTGTCACAATGCTGTGGAGAAAATAAAACTTCTCGGACTCTTTTGCGAGTTTGCAGAAGTGGAGATAAACGGCTGGATTAGCAGATGTTTGAGCACTGCAGGTCAGATGGCATGCAGAAGCACGCTCCACATGTTTTATTCTGCAGAACTGGCCTGATGCTGATGCTTAAGGCTGTATTTTAAAGTTTACATTAGTCTTAAGTTTCTTAGCTAGTTTTCTGAGAGAAACCCTACGGTTGCATAAGCTGTTATGAAGGTGCTGACAAAGGTTGGGGTTAGGTTGTTAAGTTTAGGAGTTGTTGTTTTATAGGAGCTCACATAGCAGAGTTCATTAGTTGGTACAGAAAAGTGTGATGGATATGAAAGGCTGAAGTGCTGTAAGAAAAAACGACATTGACATGAGGAGTAGCAGCTGTGTGATGATCGGAGGACCGACATCTCTGAGAGACCAGCGTCCAATTTTCTTGGAGGAGCAGAAACAAAGTGGAATGCGACCGTGAGGGTCCACATGAGTCTGTATGGAATAAATATTGTCTGCTCGTGTCCTTGAGGGTCTGAGCAAATGCACATGCTTTAGTGTGAGTCCTTGTTCCACATTACAGTCCAGTTGGTGGTGTGTGCAGCTCCAGCCGGTTTGCCAAAAATAGAAGAAGAAGAAGACAACAGAATGAATGCTTGTTTACAAGAGAAGCCGTGTGAGGAGCAGAGTTTCATTTCCAGTTAGCAGATACATTTCAGCTGCAGAATTGTTCCAGGAACCTGAAACTTCTGTTTACAGCAGAGGTTTGGAAAGCAGAAACTGTGAGGCAACATACACACACATGAACACACATAATATCAATTGCTACATCTTGCTGATTAAAGTAAATGTAATTTTTGGAACAAATGAAGTGGAGAGAGATTGCTGGTTTTGGTCGCTGCAAACATAAAACCAGGTCCTAAACAGAGGTTATGGTGTTAGCATTGAAAAAGAAGTGATTCTTCCCTTTTGTTTTCTTTCATCTCATTTCTTTTTGCAAACTATTCAGTATTTTACATTTAAAAAGATCGAATTTAAACAAAGAAGTTAAGGCATAAACCTTAATTTTGTGGACCAATTTTTTTTCCTCATTTGTCCCTTAAATGATCTGCCCTTTAGAGTTTCCTGTTTGCCTTTGGCCTCACACGGTCTGAGCTCTTCTGTAATTAAACTGTTATTATTTCAAATCCTTGTAACAGAGTTTTTATTTATTCATGAGAAAATCCAATGCTGAACCGTAACGGTGCATATCAGTTATTCCTTATAACAAGAGAGGAGCAGCTCGTCTTCCGATGCGACGTCCCTGCTGCTGCAGACAATCTGCACACACAACTGATAATTGAACTCTGTATGTAATTAGATTAAATGTGCTCGCGCTGGTTCAAAGTTATCACTGCAATTCATAAAAAATCACATTAAAATGGCACTTACACTAAATCTATTAGTGGTTATAGTGATTGTAACCATCAGTCTGTGTTATTAGAGGTGAGTTTTTTGTCTTCAGTGAGCGCCCATTATCCATTTCATCTCCCTCTGTGCCCACCCATTGCTTTCAATTTACTTACACACACACATGCGCGCACACACACACACACACACCTGCCATAGTCCTGTGTGTACATACCAGAGCTGTTTTTTGTAAACACACAAAAAACACACAAACAGCCAAACAGCCCTCTTCCTCATACAGATACAGGCTGTGTTACTCTCCATGTCGTTTTTACACACACACACATACATGAGTGCATACACACACACGAGCATGCACACATGCACGCCCACACACACTGAGTGATCATGCAGCTGTGTGTTCTGCGGCTGCGTCCGCTCTCGTTAGCCTAACTTCAGGTATGTGCAGGATTCCTGCCTCAGCCTTAATTGCATTCCTCTGGGCTCGACTCGCCTCTCCTGGAGAGTCAACAGTCTTCTCTGTGCCTTTGATCGTAACGAGTCTTATTAAGTACCATGGCAACTGCAGGGGCTTCTGGGACGGCGGTGCTGTTGGGCCGTTTATTATTGGGCAGGAAATAAGGGGCTGTGCTGGCACGTACTGCTGCTGGAGGGAGGTTTCGGATTAGAACGGATTGTGAGTCACAATGGGTGTTTGAAATTATTATCTCTGAGCTAATTGTAACGCGTCCAGTCGTTTCTTCTTTTTTTTCTTACAAAGACAATGATTTTAGTTTGGCAGCAGCTCATTGGAAGTGAATACATGTTCATCGACTCTTTTGTTGAGTTTAAAAAGTTGTGTAACTGGAGATTTTTGTGATCCACAGTCAAATCGTCAGCGCTCAATTTAATGTGCAGAACTGAATCAAATACAGAAATCCTGAGAAAGATGCTTCATTTGAAAGGCATGAGATGTTATTTTAATTGAATCAGCATCTCTGCTGTGTCAGTCGTATTGACTCATTGCTGTGAGTCCTCAGCCTCTGGTTTGTTGGGATATTTAATAGGATTTTTTTACAGAGGATTTTCTACCAGAGAGGTATCACAACTACTCCATTTTTAATTGTTAGTAGATAAAATTAAACTTCCCTCAATTTAAAGAGGAAAATCATGTCACATGTCATGTTTGTTGTCCAAACTAATCTCAGACATCACAGTACAACAGTCAGCAGGAGCATCCATTGATCCTGTGCTGTTCATCGCATCCATTTATAAAACAGACCATCTTTCCGGTGGGGAAATACATCTACATCACTGCAGCGCCACAAATCAAGATTATTAGTTCATCCTAATCCAGGTCTTCATATCCTGTTAGCTGATTAATGAATCAATACAGTAATCCAGTTTGATTAAGAAGCCGTTTAAATTATTTTCTGATCCAACAGATAAACAGATGGAATATTTTTGAGTGCTGGTTGGTTAAAAGAAATCAGAACCTGATACCAAAAACAATAAAAATTCATAACATAGATGGGGAAAAAAAATCCTATTTATCACCTCTAAATCAATGAAAATAACATCAGGCAGAATGTCAGTCACTGCTGGTTCGGATTGAATGAAACAAAATTGAGTTTTCAATTGCAGGAATGCAAAAGGCAGAGCAGAGATGATTCATCAATTAGAAAAACTAGTTTGACAAAAAATAAATCAGCAATCATTTTAGTGATCAATTTTACTGATATTACTGATATTAAACTGACAAAAATTTGTTTTTCTGAGCAAGTTTGAGCTTGTCAGGCTTCTTGTATTGCAGATGTTTAAACAAGACAAAATGCCAAGACATCTCAGATTTTGGTTTTCTCTTTTATTTGCTCCTTTTATGTTTCGGATCATCAGACACTGACTGTGCAGAGACTCAGACTCCAGTTAGACAAGTTTCACTGAGAACTTTTGATGAATTTCATAACATTTCAAATGGAAGTTAATGGGTATTACAGATTGTCATGGAGTTGTAGCCTCACAAGGGGAACAATACAACAATCCTCTATTGACTGAAGAGCACAGTGACCTGCCTACAGATCAGAACTATGTCTTCTTTCACCAGTCTTTATTTCTAATGTCAGACATGCTGGCTCATTCTTTTCAAACTAATTTCTACCATCTTACTTTAGCAGAGCAGGAAGCTGTTTAAAATCACATTCAAAATGGAAGGAATTTGCAGCAGCAGCATATGAATTGTGTTGGAATTTTCGGACTCCCAGCAGGATTCCTGACCGTGTTTTGGCCTCTTGTTTTCATCAGTGCAGCTCAGGAAACATAAGGCGGCCGTTAAACGAGGCTCTAATGTGTTTCCGAGCCCTGAAGAGAGGCAGTGCTCTGATATTTCCCAGCATTTCTGCACAGGAAACACTCGCAGACACCTGTTGAAGCACTGATGGAGGGTTGCAGTTATTTATATTTATGAAATACCTGCTTTATTTATTTGTCTCAACAGTCTGTTCATCTGTTGACATAAAAGCATAAATGTCAGTTGTCTGTCTTTTTTCACAGACTACTTAAGATTTAAAAGGCCTTTTTAATTGGATGATTAAGACAGTTTATTTTTTATTTTTGAAATATTTTTTAACCATTGGACTGTGCTGCCACTTTATATGATGTCGCTTCATGATGTCACTTTTTTTCCTGTTGATTTTTGACTCATTTTACAGCAATTAACTAATTAAAGACTCAAATCTTTCTCAAGGGTTAGCATTAGCAAGTCTTTCTTCATGTGGTTTCTGAAGATCTGCTTTTAAATTTTGGTTACTTTGATGTGCAGAAAGCTGGAAGAAGACGTTTTTTTATGCTGTGTGTGTGTGTGTGTGTGTGTGTGTGTGTGTGTGTGTGTGTGTGTGTGTGTGAGTGTGAGTGTGAGTGAGC
>JAQNCA010000029.1:25093201-25103836 GCA_029783725.1 Acanthurus tractus
CAGCAGCAGCAGCAGCAGCAGCAGCCTGCTGCCGGATAATACACACAGATCCACTTTAATACAAAGAAATCTCGTATTATTCCGTCCATTACGTAAAAGGATGAGATTATCAATACACAGATTAATGAGCATCCAATGACGTTCCAGCATGATGCTCTGCCCCGCCCCCTCACCCCCCCATCCTGCCCCCCCACCACCACCCCGCCTGCACACGACACTTCAATCATCCAGATAAAAATAGAAAAAAACCCAACGATGACTTGCAGTTTAGTTGTTAGATTTTAGTCTTTATTGTACTATTTTTTCTTGACAATTTGCTAGCGGACATGTGAAAACTTGGACCAACAAAACATCATCATCATCATCATCATCATTATTATTATTATTATTATTATTTTAATTACAGCATATCGTCAGACTGCAGTAACAGTGAGAAGATGTGTTTTTAGAAAATAAAACAAGAAAGAAAAAAAAACAAACAAGAGAATCGAAAAACCAAAAAACAGGAGAAAAAGAAAAAAAAAACAGAAAACATTTTGACTTCAATATTTCGATGGTGGTTTTTCTTTTTTTTTTTTGTTGTTGTTGTTGTTGTAATTAATGTACACAATATAACAGTCTAAAAACATTAACACACAGAGCTGGAGACGTTACAGTGTTGGTTGGTTGGGAGGTGGCAGTCCTCAGGGCAGTTTACATGGTCCTGCTGTACTGTCAAATATCTACTGGACATGGAGGGAGGGGGCCAGGGGTCACTCAGGGAGGGGGGCCAGGGGGCGGGGCAAGGGGGGTCTACAAACCAAAAAATGGCCGTCGATATAAAACTAACAGTCTTTTTTTTTTTTAATCATCTTTTTCTTTTTTTTGTTCTTTCATCAATCCACCAATCAGGAGTCGGCAGAGACAGAGAGCAGAGTTAAGTAGCTCGACGAGGAGGAGGATGGGGTGGTGAGGTGGGGGGGTGGGGGTGGGGGGGTAAAAGGAGGAAGGGGGGGTGGGATGTCTCGATTTTTCATTTTTTTACATTTCTGCATTTTTCTTTTTTCTCTCGTAGACAATATAAAATCTCACAGACAAGCAAAGAAACAAAATAAAAACACTGGATGTACATGTTTGTATGTTATGCACGGACCGGACGGAGGGGATGGATGGATGGATGGATGGATGAAGGATGGATGAAGGGATGAGGGGATGAAGGGATGAAGGGTGGGGGGGGGTTGAATTATTGCTTTCTGAGTGATTATTAATTTTTCACTTCTCACCTACAGGAATTGCATCATTTTTTCATCTCTCTCTCTCTTTCTCACCATGGTGATCTGTTAACACGTGATAACTCCGTTTATTCGGGAGGAGGAGGAGGGATGAAGGGAGAGAAGAGGAGGAGGCGGGAGGAGGAGGAGGAGGCGGGAGGCGGGAGGAGGAGGAGTTGGGAGGGGGCGGGGCTCAGAGCTCCTTGCTCAGCGAATCCCGGGCAGTTTTAATCCTCTTTGTGTGGCCTCACACGTTTCCCGCCTTTTTGTCTGGTAAATGATAACAAAAGAGATTGAAAAAATGTATTAAAAAATAGGACTTTGAAAAAGGAGATAATAAATAATAAATAATAATAATAATAATAATAATAATAATAAACAGTCATTTAAAAAAGGGTTATTTGTTGAATGTGTGTTTAGTGGTTTAGAAACAGATGTTTGTCTGGTGTCGGGTTAGTTTCAGTTATTCTTGTTAAGGACGCACACAAAAGCAAACAACACGACAGATTCGTGAGAAAAACATGAAAAGGTGATTTTTCACATCAAAACGGAGGATCACATGACAACCAGCAGTCTGTGTGTCTTCCTGCCTGTCTGTCTGTCTTCCTGCCTGTCTGTCTGTCCTTCACAGCTCTCACACTCGTAACCTGAATCAATTAACCTGACCGTCGTCTGCTCTGTCATCTGTCTGTCTGTCTCTTTTCTCCAACCCCCCCCCCCGCCCACCCGGCAGTGAGACAGCACAGAGAGTGAGACAGCTGGTTAATCTGGCTTGTTGAAGAGGCTCCGTGACACTTTGATTTTGGCTGCTAATCCGTTGATGGACTCAACTCTATTGATGTCTGCTAAACCAGCTTTTCCCCTCCACAGCAAACAGAGAGCTAACTATCAAAGCCACGGCTAGTTTGAGCTAGCAGGCGGATGCTAACGTGGCGAGGTGAGGCGCGGCGGCTCGAGGATCGAGGACGGAGGCCACGGCACAAAGGTCAGGGGTCAGCAGGCTTTTCGGTGGTTCACACTTGTTGTCTTTTTTGTCATTAACACAAGCTGTAATTCTTTTCTGATATCTCGAACTGTGCATCATTCTTGGACCTACATTATCAGTATTAGTGATTTGTTTTTATTCCACTCGTTTAAAAATGGCAGTTTATGAATTTTACCTCCAATTAAACGTGTACACATGCTCCGTTCAAGCATTTTTAGGTCACTCGTCCGCTTTTCTGTGAATATGAAATCAAATTTTCATGAGAGTATTATCATTATGTGTCACTGCAGCTTGGATTTGCTTAGTATTGATGTGGAAGACAACAATAAAAAGGGAAAATGTTTCCAGTTCGATTAAAACATGACCTTACTATTCTGACATGAACGAATGGCATCAGTTTACATTTAGTTTCTGTAACAGCTCTCAGGATTGGCTGGAAGGTTCGCAGAGGGAGAACAACCACAGGGGCAAAACTAGATGTACCCTTTCCTAAATACTCACATCCTAAATATTTTATACAAGGATCTATTAGTAATAGCTTGTAACGACGGGACGGGATGAGGAAATAAAGTCAATGTTTGACATGAGAACAGAAAACACACATCTGTTTTGTTCAACTAGCCGCCACCATCAGCAGCATCTTTATGTTTTAGGTCTGTTTCCTTTAGTTTTTCAGCCGTAGCTTCGGTGATAAAGTCTTGAGCTGCCTCAACGCAGGTGAGTTAGCGTGCTAAAAAACACAAGAAGGCTCCAGTTTCATGAGTGACATGAAGCTTTTTGTGCTTTTCTTCTGTGGTGGCTGGTATGAACTTGAAACATTTAACACAAAGGTGCCGGACACACTGTTTACAGTGTATCCACAACATATTTTTAATCACGACACCACTGACGCTGCAATCAGAGTGGAAAGCTCTTCCAGTAGCTAGCTAGCATCCCAGACTCAGCTAGCACAAGTAACAGTATGTAATTTTTTAATGGACGATTGATGGTGTCTGTTTTGTGCTTCTCAGCTCATGTTGTGTGTTATTTAAGGTAAAAAGCAGCTGTAACAAAGCGAACTGTCTGGCACAGTTTCAGCCCTCAGCGAGCCAAACACTAAGTGTTAAACAGAGTTTAATTTAAGCAAAACAGTTTGAGCTCAAAGAGGCTTCCAGTAAATCGCGAGGCAGCAGCAGCAGCCGCCGCCGCCGCCACATTTCTCTCCACAAACATCTGTTGTGCTGTACGAGATCAAAGCGAGCTGCTTGCTGGACACCGAGCCTCGCACTGCAGCTGAATGGAGACGAGGCTGGACCGATGAATAATGGAGGAGGGAGCAGAGCACCTCCTGGTTCACAGGCACTTCACCTCCTGATGTTCAGCGTCCAGCGGCAGCTCCCAGATGGGAACGTGTGAAACGGTGCAAACAAGAAAGAGAATGAAAAAACGCTGCTAGATAAATAAAGAAGTTTAAAACTGTCTAGAGATGCAAAAAAATAATCTGCATCAGTGTATCTCAATCCACTCATGTCTGACGCTCGTAACGGATCAAAAGTTAAATAAAAACTGAGGTCAAACATCCTTTCGAGGCCTGCAGGGGCACTAGCTAGCTTGCGCTGTGACAGGTGTGTCATGTGGCAGTTTATCTGATATTTATATTTTGAGACAAGTTCATGGACAGTCAGCTTCCAACCGTAGCTGCCCTGGGAATCCACTCACCACCTGAGTCCCTTTTAAATGGTTTTAGTGTTTGGCTGTGCATGAACTTGACTTTAAAATGAAATCAGCGGTCGGTAAATCAAAGCGATACTCTTCTTTTTCTCCGTCTCTATTTCGCTCCTCTGGTATAAACTTACTGGTTTTCTACTTGTAAACAAACACATATTTAACAAACTAAACTACACTTTGTTTAAAGGGATTCAGGAATTCATTTAGTTTAACATGCAATCACCAACAAATTCAACATGCCTATTTAACGCGATATACAGAGACTTCACTATTCTGGGTATAAAATATACAGTTTTTCATTTTGAGAAATATACTTTTACGGTTTTGATATTATGTGTGTGTTGTGCACAGAGCTGCAGTCAGAATGTGGTTAGCTTAGCTTAGCACAAAAACTCTGTCCAAAGTTGAAAAATACACCTACGACACCAAGTTTTCCTCAAAGAACAACATTTTATTAACTGACTGTGGAGTTTTGTGTGGGGCTGCAATCAACAGTTGGTTTAACTGGTTAATCTGACATTGATTTTCTTGATTCATCAGCTGACTGTTTAAACTAAAGAAGGTAAAGATTAAAAACATTGGTCACAATCCTCCAGTGTCCAAGTATTCACATGGCTTTTCCTGCTAACAGTCCAAAAGCCAACAACTGTTCTTTAAATTTGAGGAGTTGGTCTCAGTTTTTTTTGGGTACAAAGTGTTAAAATGATGGGTTGAAACCCCTGACAGCTGCTCAGTGTCCTCTGCTGATGTGAAACACTGCAGTTAGCCCGTTAGCTCAGTCAGCAGTGCAGTTCGAAGCTCGTTAGCTTATCAGTTTAACTGGAAGAGAAGTTTTGAGCACAGTGTGTTGATGTTTGCACCGTGGCCAGCAGCCAATCAGCTGACACAACTGGACTGGAAATGAACATTCAGCTGATTTACAGACCAGGACTTCATCTCACATTACAGAAGAGATATGAGGACGGAGAGGAACGAGAAGGCGAGCATCACCAGCAGGGATTTACATACCTAACTCGGTGGATGAAGGTCTGTTTTGACTTACACATTAGTCCTCAAACACAAAAAACAATCATCTAGAAAAAAAAAATCAGCAGCTATCTCCACTTGTAACATATGTGCTAATAAAAGAGATTTGGAGGTGCTGGAATTTGTTTTCTAAGTTTGGAAAGAGCCAAGATGGCCGAAGCCAGTCTTTCTGCTAACATAGGCTAAGCTAGGCTAACCACATCCACATCACAGCTCTGTTCTTAGCACACATTAGATTAACGCTGCAAATCCCCCCAAAAATGTTGAACTATTTCTTTAGCATGTGTGTTTACGTGCATGTGTGTGTGCTAACCTGTGCTCATGTGTGTAACTTAACTTTGACACGTTGCGTGTTTTTGTACGAGTGACAACGGGAATGGAAAATGTTTTTCCACATACATGTGCTAACTTGTGCATAAATGTGTGTTTGTGTTATTCTACATGTGAGTGTGTGTGTGTGTGTGTGTGTTCTTGGTATCAAATGTCGGCGTCGTAACACCCGTTCAGAGTGTTGTCGACGCACAGCTCCCTCTCTAATTGGTCAGTTGCCGCTGACATCACGTTTTGAACGATGGCCACCGCCGCATCTCGAAGATCCCTCTTCCTCATCTCCTCCTCCTCCTCCTCATCCTCCTCCTCCCTCCCTCCCTGGTCACATGACTCTGCGCCATAGTGACAACCTCCATTTTGTGGAGTCCCAGCCTCCCCTCCCTCTCCCTCCTCCTCCTCCACCACCCCGCTAACCGCTAATGCTAGCTCAGGCTCTGGGCAGCTGGTTTTACTTTGTTTACTATCGTTTGTTAGTGCTGCTGCTTGTTGTTCTCGTCTGTTGTTAGTGTCTCCATCTTTGCTGTTTTGTGGCTCATCAGAGTCCCGGTCGGTGTGCTCTAACTCACCGCTGTTCACAGCTGCCGTGGCGTTGATGATCTTGGCGTTGGCCTCCTCTTTCGCTCCTGCCTCCTTGGTTTTCTTCACGGGGCTTTCCCCTGTCGTCTTCTCCTCCTCCTGATGATTGTGTGTGCCGTGCTCCTCTGCCGTGCCATTGGAGCAGTTGTTCTCGCCGTTGGTCACCGGAGCTTCGGCCGGCGTCTTCTCCGCCTCCTTTGCCGCCTCCTCGCCGCTCTCCGCTGTCTTCTCCCCTGTCTTCTCCGCTGTCTTCTCCCCTGCTGCTGCTGCTGCATCTTTGTCATTGGTCTCCTCTGCTGCTGTGGCAGCTTCACCATCAGCACCTTCTTCCTCTGCTGCTTCTCCTCCCTCCGTGGCCTCCTCCTCCTCCTTGGCGCCCTCACCCAGGTCCACACTGGTGGATTTGCCCTTTCGCATGATGAAGTTCTTCAGGGAAACTGCACGGCCAAAATGTGGGCGCTTGGCCTTGGCCGACTTGCCATCTTTGCCCTCCTCTGCTGCTCCTTCCTCACCTGGAGGAGAGAAAACAGTTCAGTGTTAAAACTTCTGTGTGGATTATAATATTTTCACTGAATGTGGCTAAAAGTCAGCTCTGTAAGAGAGACGGCGCTTCCTCCTGCAGAATGATTGATTCCACTAGATGAAAGTATAATTGATAGATGGGCCTCAATTCATTTCGTAAACCGGAATGGATGAAGATCTAACAGCTGATCTTTCCTTTGGATTTATTTGCGACCACCCGATGACTTTGAGTCAATACTTTTTCTACGTTTAGCTTCACTCTGGACTCCATGTGGCAGTTTTTGAGAAAATTTTCCGACGTTTCAGGCGAGAGAGGTTAAATTTTCCTAAACTGATCGATTGGGTTTAAAAACTTGATATCGCAACACTCCAGGTGGAAATCAGATTTTAAACAATCCCATTTGCAATGCAGCAGACTCTGGCAAAAAATTCAGCATCTGATTTATGTTTTCAGCCTATTTACTTTCTTCTATCTGAAGGTGAGCTGTGCTCTTTGTAAAGATTTGGGGGAAATCTGATTGAGTTTAAACCAATCTCCTCTGCTGATAAATATTTGGTTTTCCTCCACTGAGACTCAGAAAAAACAAAATACAATGAGCCGAAGGTTCTGTATTTTTGTAAGAGTTTCTTCAGGCAGCCAGCGGCAGAAAGAAAGCTAAATTTAGTCTTCACTGTTGACTGAAGCTACAGTGTGATTTGAATTTCACATCAGATGTTGAATATTTTATTTGGGAGAATGTTCAATTACATTACCTCCCCCAGAGTTAGCAAGCCACTTACTCCTGTCTGAGCTCCCTGAACAGGAACGGACACGGCGAGAGCGTCAACACGCCGCCGGTCAGAGTGTTTTAATGGTGTCCATGTTGAACCCTGCTGAACTGCAAAACTGGACAAAAAGCTTCCTGTCTGAAAAACCTTTTAGACTCGATTACATAAGGAAGGTTTTGTTGAACATGTGAATGTCTGCCCATTTAAAACCAATTTTTACATATATTGAAGCATTTAATTAGACCTTTGTGGGGATAAATATTGGAATCGATTGACACCAACTTGACATGGACAGCTGTGTTTTTTTTTAACATAAGGTTGAATCCTTTCTGATGGAGCACAAGATAAATCTGGAGTCAAAGAGTGAAATGCTTCCCAATTATTTCCAAAATAAACCTCAAATTTCAATCAAAAATAGACACAGAAAAACTGTGCAACACAAGCAGTTGGATTTATGTTTTCATGCCACAAGCTGAGGACGACCGGAGGAAACTGAACCTGTTCTTTATTTTAACATTTGTTCTGATGACACAAACATACCAACTTGATTTATTTATACATTTGTGTACTATTTGAAGTATTTTTTCTGAATATTTTTACAATTGAAGTATTGCCATTTTAATATCAATGATTTTACTTTGTTTCAACTATTTGTTTTTTTAATTTCTTCAATAATGACTATTGTTATTATTACTGAAATTCTGTACGTAAAAATTCATAACTGTTTTGGAAATATTGAACCTTTGCAGTCACGCCAACAAAGCTCAAAACTAGAAAAATATAATCTGTAGTTGTGTAATGAGATGAAAAAATAAGATTCTGCGACTCAAATCTGTTTTTACTTTGAAAACTTTGTATTTTTTGTCTGATTTAACCTTCAAACAGTTATTTCAAATAAGCTGAGGAGTTTAGAGGGTCTCTTTGCGTGGCCATCGTACCTCACCATGTCATCTTCCCTGTGGTTTAACTGGGACAAACCTGCTGAAGGTTCAGGTCTGAGGTTCATGCTTCAAGGTGTGTGTTCTCTCACCTGAGGGAGCGGCTGCAGTTCCATCCTCCTCCCCGCTGGGGGCGCACTCCGTGTTTGCGCGTTTGGACTTGGGGATGACACGTTTCTTGAAGGAAGTCCAGATCTCGTTGGCATGTTGCGTCACCGTCCCTCCTCCCGCCGTCGCTGCCTTCTCCTCCTCCCCTCCCTCAGCTTTCTCCTTCTCCTCCCCTCCCTCCGTCTTGGCCTCCTCAGCTCCTCCCTCCACCTTGGCCTCCTCTCCTCCCTCAGCTCCTCCCGCTGCCTCCTCTGTCTTTGCATTGTCAGAAGAGTCTTTGTCGGAGCCCTTGGCTTTGCCGCTGATGCCAACGATAGATGGGTCCCTCTTCAGACCCTGGAAGGTCCAGGAGCGTTTCAGCTTCCACCTCTTCTGCCCCGACTCCTTGGAGTCCAGCGTGGAGGAGTCTCCACCACCTCCCTCTCCGTCGGCTCCTTCCTCCTTGCCATCCTCGCTACCTCCTCCGCTCTTTTTGTGCGTCTTCTGAGCCATGAGCTTCTTGAAGGAGTGCCAGCGCTTCATGTGCTTGGTGGCTGCAGAGGAGGACGAGGCTTTCTGTTCTCCATCTCCGCCTCCTTCTGCTCCTCCTGCTGCTCCTGCCTCCTCGATGGTGGAGTCTGCAGTGGTGTTAAGTGCTTCAGGATCTTCCAGCCGGTCCAGGGACTTGGACCGAACCTTGACTTGTTTCTGGGGTTCGGCGGCGCCGTCCTTCTTCTCGGTGCTGCGATGGGAGAAGATCCTCGCCACCGGCTTTCTGATCAGATCTCGAACTGTGGATTTGGACTCTGCAGGTTTGCCCTTCTCTGCTTTCTTCTCCTCCTCCTTCTCTCCGTTTTCTGGAGCTTTCTCTATCGCTGCTTCTCCTTCTGCACCTCCCTCTGCTCCTCCCTCAGCTGCTGCGGCCTCCTCACCTGCTTTCTCGCCCTCCTTCTCGCCTCCTTCAGCTGCGTTCTCCTCTCCTCCTCCAGCGGCTGTGCTCTGCTCCTTCTTCTTCCTTCCTCCCATCACCTTCCCCAGGCCGCTCTTGTTGAGGAAGGAGTCGAGGAACGAGGTCTTGGGCTCAGCAGAGGAGGCGTTTTCTGAGCTCTGAGGAGGTGCTGCCTCTTCGTTTGCTGATGCCTCTCCCTCCTCAGCTCCTGCCTCCGCCGCCGTCGCCGCCGCCGCTGTATCGTTATTCACAGTCTCTTTGTTATCGACAACCTCACTGTTGACAGTCTCTGAGTTCGCGTTGGTGTTTTTAGCCGGTTGTTCTCCCTCCGTCGGCTTGTTTTCAGGGGTTTTCCCGTCTTCCTGGACCACCGGCGCCGCGTTGGCCTCTGTCGCCGCCATTTCAGAAAGGGAAAACAATCAACAACAACAAAAAAAAAGGTATGTCCTTTCTTCCTTCCCCGGCCTTCTGCCCTCCTCTTCCTCTTCCTCTCTCTCTCTCTCTCTCTCTCTCTCTCAGGTGTGTCGTTCCTCCCGCTGTGGTGGCGCTCTCAGGTCATGGAGAGCTGGGTGGAGAACAGTTTCCAGGAGGAAAGATACTCAGCATCCTACTTATCCTCCAAATTCCTGCAGAGGAAAGACAGACAAGGAGAAAAGAGGTGGATGGAGAGAGGGATGAGAAGAGAGGGCAGAGAGGAAGAGGCACAGATGGTTAATAGTCTGAATCAACAGCATAGACACTCAATTAGCGTGGTCTAGACTGTGCATTGAATGGCGAATGAAGTGCAACAAAAAAGAGAATCTCAGCAGGAAACGCAATGCAATTATGATGTTTCCGAATCAGTCACACTTCTAAAATTCACGCCCTGCCTGATCTGGTGTGAGACACACACACACACACACACTAACACGAACACACACACTTTTAGTACTACGGTTTGTTTTCCAGTTGAAAGGCTGAGATGCAATACTTGCAGCCGACAGCAGCCATTAAAAGGCCTTGGCTCCATAAAGCTGCATCTTTATTCTGTTGGAGTTTGCTGTTTCACTTTCATCAGCTGTTTTTTTTTCTTTCTCCCAAAACCTCAGATGATTCCTCTCATCAACAGCTCTCAGTTGGTTTTCTGTTCATTTTTTTTTTCTCCGAAAACTTTCCACCTAGTGGTATCCACAGGCCTTCAAATTAGACTCAAAACATCAACCACATTTAAAAGTACTCAGGGGATTTAGTCTTGCAAGTTCATATAATTGACCTAAATTATGGTCAAACTCGAGATGCTTTAGTTTGGGTCGAGCTCTGCAAAAACAGATATCTTCATTCTTACTAATTATCCTAAAAAAACACTTGTTCTTACTGTGCTCCCTAGAAAATATCAGTAAACTGATGTTAGGTTGATTTGATTCGGGGGTTTCACACCTGAAAGTCTGGATCAAGGTCTGAACCAAGGTTTCTTGTTTTTGTACATCGTGTACGTGTAGTTTGGTTGTAGCTTTATGA
>JAQNCA010000029.1:25233201-25243815 GCA_029783725.1 Acanthurus tractus
CAATATCACCTTAATAATACTTTTTAATCTACCCCCCCCCCCCCCCCGCCAGAGACTTTATGCCTGAAATATCCTCTCTGATGGATAAAAAAAAGGATGCATATTGCTTAAATGTCCCACTTTTAGGTATGTGCTGTTACACTGATATTCATGAGATCACTTTTATGGCCACGCAGACACTCAACTGCTCCCCCACCTTCAGGCCTCTGCATCGTCTTCCTCGCTACCTAACGTAAACAATGGCAGACAAAGCTTTCGTGATGTTTTCAATGCAGCTCCACGGATTAGAATGCAGCAGAAAATGATATCTTGGCTATGTTAGTTTTCAGCTAATGATGATGTGACACAGTTCAACCTCATCCAACCCCCCCAACTGAAACCCTTCTTGTCCAAACCTTCCTTTCCTTTTTGAGACGGTCATCGGTACACTGAAATATTAAGGGGAAATTCACAGTCATGGTCTTGACAGCTAATTTCAACCCTAGTTTGCCTCATGAGATGTAAAAAACACAAACAGACATGTTGAGATGGTTAAAAGCTTGGTTTTCATTGGAGGGGTCTCTAAAGTTTCAACCCTCATCAAGATCCCTGTGGATGAATATGAAACAATCGGAATTGTTTCTAGTAAACATGCAGGTTTCCTGTTTGGCATTTAGTTCCAGCACCAGCATTATTTGCCAGCAGTTGGAGTAAAAGAAGAGATTTAATCATTTCTTTAGTTTTCTGGGAACCAAAGGGTTTAGTTAGCATCTTCGTTTAAGTGGTAAATAAAAATAATGATAATAAAAATATCAGCTTCTTAGTTGTTGTTTCCCACCTGCTATTGTTCTTACTTTCAGCACACACATTAAACTCTTGAAAAGTAGCCCAACACAACACTCAACCAGTAATGCGGCTGTAGGCAAGTTTCCTACCATAACAAGCCAAGACTGCGTCTCATTCAGCGCTAATTACCCAAAAAACAGGATCAGTGCTCAGTCTTAAGAGCCCTCAGGCTTACGCTGTTAAAAGCACACGACCTGGCTTGATCTTGTGGTTCGTTTCTTCATCAAACCTAAAGAATCACAGTCTGACTACACGGTCATGGGTGCTTAGATTTAAAACTGTGCTTTATCAAAAGAAAAACAAGGATACAAAATGATGTGAAATGTGATAAAACTGTGTTATTTGCTTAAATGAAAATCATGTCTGCACTGGAGCTTGCCTTCAGGACAGAGTGAGGTCAGTATTGAGGATCAGGTTTATTTAGCTTGAAGAGATTCTGAAAATTGCAGTTCTGTTTGTTGAGCATCTACTTTCCATCACTTGACAGCAGAAACCCATGAAGAAGCTTCTGTGAACAGCAGTTGACAACAAACTGATGCTTTTTCAAACATGTCCTGTTGTGACCTGCAGCAGACGTACCTGTGTCTGTATGGCTCGGCCATATAAACACTCCTTGTGTTTGACAGAGCCTGTCTGCCCATCGTGGTGGGTAACAGGTCTGGCGGCCGCTGGCTGGTGAATGTTGGTAAAAAGTCATCAGACTGCACCAGTGGGGGGCGCTGTGGAGTTAAACCTGCCTCTGCGTTCTGAGCAGATGACGTCGATGCGCCACATCTTCCTGCTCTGTGATCCTCAGGGGTTTCTGTGTGACCAGAAATCTGCGAGGGGTCAAAGGTTATGTGCACAGGCTGACCCACGGGTGGACCAACCGGATCTGCTGAGGATCTCTGATGGGCTGACTCTTGTGTAAAGATCACTGATGAACCTTGAACAGTCATCCGGGTTTGTGACGAGGAGTCATTCAAATCAGTCTTCGTCTCATTTAATGCATTCTGCACCATCTGATTCTTCGGCCCCTCAGAGGCTCTGGGGGTGGCGGCGCCTCCATCCACCGGGTGAGGTGTTCCTCCATCAGTCTGCTCTCCAGCCAGTCCTGCATGAGACATTTCAGCTCTTTTGTCCTCTGCTGAAGACTTGCTATGTGTGGATGCTGCCATCATCGGCTGCTCTCCTGGCGATGCCTGTCCATCCGTGAGTCCCGTGCACACGACGTATGCAGATCCTGCATGAGAGCTCTGCACATCTCTGGTGAAAGTATCTCTGTTGTCTTTACATGTTGTGAAAATGTTGTGTTCTGGTGCATATTTCTCTTGTGCAGCTTGTGAATCCTTATGTTTGTCCAGATCATCTCTGTCTTTTGATATTTGCCACTGTGGTGTCGTTTGAGCAGAGGGGTTTTGCTCGGAGTCCAGTCTGTATCTGAATGAAGATACAAAGGTTCATTAGAAGAAGGGTCAAAGTGCATTTTTAATCTTTTGGTTTATTTGCACATGTGCAAAATTTACAGTTGTCAACAGATATGGAAGCTTTATGGTCCCCTTACAACCCACTTTACTTGGCATATTTTATGACTTTGTCCATAATTTACCAGCCTTTTCCATTCATTCTTTGACACTGTAGCTCGTTTAGCTGTTTGGTCAATTGCAACCTATTTCTGTTCATATTAACCACTCACCTTTCTCTTTTCTCTGTCTCTTCTCTTGACATCAAGCCATGCTTACTGAGGCTCTGATCTTCTGGATGTTCTCTGAGGTGACGGCTGGCTGCTGCAGGACCCAAGGGTGCATCAGTACATCCAGAGCTGGAGCTGTTAACCTTGTCCTGACTCCATGAATGATCTCTTGGTGGAGCAGGTGTAGTAACAGTCTGAGAGTCGTCATCTGATCTACAGCCCACGCTGGAGTCTCTCTCTTTGGTTAAGGCAGAGATGAAGTCCCTGGGTCTGGAGAGGGTGAATCCATTTGTCTGGTGCTGACCAGCCGAGGTCAGCTGCTCTTTCACAAACACATGTCCAAACAGCTGAGGCTCACCAGGGGGCGCCATTTTGTCCTGCAAATCTAGAGAACAACAAAGAACAACAGAATACCTCAGCAATGGATTGTAATGGGCTGGAAAAATAAGTTGAGAGCTTTTTGGCAGCCTGGTTCTGGGAATAGCTGAGTTGGCACGTCAGACATTCAGAGTGAAATCATCTTGAGGTCCAGACTAATGAACCTACAACAAACTCATTAATCATTGCAAATGTTCTAAAGAGGTCAACCTACCACCAGTAAGGATCTCTTCTCTCGCTATCATCCTCTCCTCATGAACTGTTTGGTCCTCCTGGCTCATAGTTTGGGACTGATACTGGCTCTTGGTCTTGGTCTGGTTCTGGATTTGGATCTGTGAGTGCTGTCTGGTTTGTGCTATGGTTTGACTGTAAACTTTGGCCTCTGAGTGACTTTGGGTTCCATATGTGGTCTCTTTGTCGTTCAGTCGTGTCTGCTGTCGAGAGTCAGTCGTGGTCTGTATCTGACTCTGAATGCGAACCTGTGTCTGACTTTGGGGATTGCTTTGCGTCTTGTTGAGTTGAGCTGAGTTCCCAGATGGTCTATCTGAGCCCCATGATGGGTTCCGCACAGTTCCAGCCCGTTTCTGATGCAGTGGGACCTTCATAGTGCTGGCTTTGGCACTGTACATCTGGGCTAGCGTTTGAACCTTGCTCAGAATTCGCTCTGAGTTTTCCATCAGCATGGGATCAGCTACAGGGCTGACCTCGAACAGCCCGATACTGGCTACGTCTGATCCCATGCCCTCAAACAAGGCCCGATTCGCAGTGACAACTCTAGAGTGATAGGACCATCGACTGACTCTTATCTGGCTGGGAAAACCCTCGAGACTCCTGTTGGTCTTAGCCAGGTCTCTGAGTTTGGTTCTAGCCCAAGAGGATTGAGTTTTGGTCTCAGTTCTTTGACACTGTTCTGTAGATGGCACTGGATCTCTGAAGGGTTCTCCGTGGCTCCCACCGGGTTCTGCTGGCCCTGCTTGGTCAGGTTCATGTCCGTTGGTAACAGCTTGGTTTTCAGCACTGGGTTTGGCTGTGTCATTTCTGCACGTGTGCTCTTTGGTGATAGCCGGTTTCTCTCCTTGCAGTGATTTTTCAGCTTCCTGTCCAGCAGCAACAACACTCGTCTCCCCATCCTGCTTCTCCTGCAGTCTTTCCTGCGTTGCATCTCTGCAGATGCTTCCATTGTTGCCCTGGATGTCAGTTTCTTTTCCAACAGGCCTGTTTGAGTGGGACTGCTGATCCACACCCTCTTGGTTTAGGGCCCCCTCGTCCTGAATCACATCAGAGACTGGTGACTTAACTGGCCCGTCTGCGTCAAAATCCAGGGAGGTGATTGGCTGATTTGCTTGCTCATTATTCTCTGCATCTGTTGGGAGTGAAGAAGAGGAAGAAATGGGACCAGCGGAGGAATGAGAGTCTCCATCAGTCTCTCCGTCGATTACTTCCGTCGTTTCGTTCTTGGATTGTGAGCTTTCTGTCACGCCCTGATGTCCACTGACATCAAAGCGTGATACTGACAGCTTCACCAAGCCAGACGGGATCTGAGAGAAACTGTTCCTTCTTCTCGATGCTGCTTCTTCTCCTTGTTCTTCTTCATCCTCTGCCTCTTCTTCTTCTGCTGCTGCCGCCTCATAATAACTCCTGATCTTTTCGATGATCTTCTTGTCACGCTTGGTGAGATGTGAGCCTCTGGTGGGGGGCTGACGTCTCTGGATGTGGTGAAGGAGATCTGGATTCTGGGAGGAAGTGGTGGCCTCGGCGCTCACCTCCTCTCGTGGCAACTGACAACTGCTTCTGTTCTCTCTTTCTGCCTCTGAGATGGAGGGTTGAGGACTTGATGTTGGGGCAGGGCTTGTGTTTTCTTCCTCTCCTTCATCCCTTGTTTTCTTTGCTTGTTTCTCTTTTTCTGCATCTTCTCCTCGTGTCTCTCCTTCTGCCTCCTCTACTATCTCCACTTGACATGAAGCATCTGGATTTTCTTCGGCATCCTTTGCTGTGGTCTCGTGTTCCAGTGCGTTTTCTTCTGCAGAGCCATCGGCCTGAGTTTGGAGGCTGCTGTCGTTCTCCGTTTCTGCTCTTTCCTGCTCCTGTTGCATTGTGGGTGTTTGCTCTGGACTGAAGGAGCAGGTGACCGGTGGCAGCGGGCAGGTGAAGTTGGTCTGGTTGGATGGAAGCGGACTCTCTTTGGACTGATCCAAGACCTGCTCCTGAGAGAAAAACGAGATGAAAGATTAGCCCGTAATTACGACCATCGCATATAAAAATATGAAAAAAGTTAAAAGCATTAAGTTTCATTATTTCAGTCAATAAAAGTGTAGCACGGCTTTAACAAGGCTTGAGAACAAAGAAAGCAGGAGCACAATTACTCTGTTGTTTGTTGGTGTTCTTGCCACTTTGGATTAGAAACGATGCACTGAAAATTATTGGCCTGTTCATGATCCCAAGAGGATTAAACCTGACGATAGTGACTCTCCTTTACAGGTTTGTACGATTGCTTAAGCACGATTTTGAAAACAGAGCTTAATTCTGTTCGAAGCAGTTACACACTGCTGTGTTTAACTTTAAACACTTTTAGAAATTCTACCTGTCAGTGATCAGATTACTGTAAGTGGAGTGAAGAGAAAGTGCAAATATACAACATGCTAAATTCACCAAACACAAGATCAAAGCTGCAGACGACAGAAATTGTGATTTATTTCTCTTCATATAACCAAAATTAGTCAACATAGACACATTGTGATAGACAATCACAACATGTCCCAACACTGTGAGCCCAGGAAACTACACATCTCTTGGCCTCGCTGGATCTGGCCAGAGAATTTCATCAACACTGCAGGCAATATCCTCATTGGCAAGACAACGTGGGAAGAACCGTCTTGAACGGTGGATCCATCCTTGCACAGCTGCTGCAGCTGTTGCTGCGGCGTCCATTTGGTCATAAGCAGCTTCCATGGCCTGAATGAGCAGCACCTGAGCCTGAGGCCGGCGTTCATAAACCTTCCACCTCTATGCTGAGAAAAACTCCTCGATGGGGTTTAGAAATGGAGAATATGGCGGAGGGTCCGGTGCCGTAAACTGTGGATGGTGTTGAAACCAGCTCTGGACCCAAGCAGAGCGGTGGAAGGACACATCGTCCCAGAATAACAATGTGTTGCATCTGGTGCATTTAGTTAATTACTGTGACGAGGTTGTGCAATCGGTCCAAAAATATGAGAATGGGATCTGTGTTGTCAGGGCCCATGTTGGCATGACGGTGGAGGAGCCCGTCCTCCATGGATTCCCTCTCACCCTCACTCTTCTTCCTGACGTCTTCCATTTTGGTTGGAAGCAGGTGAACTCACCTGCTGCATTTTTGCAGTGCTCCGACCTGATCGGTGCGTCATGTGTTTGCACGTCTGATGTGTGTGTTTAAACACTGGCTCCTGTGTGTGGTGATCTGTCAGTCAGTGCTTGGAACTGTAAGGATGTGACATCATGATATACTTCTGTCTTTAGTGTTTGGAAAACCTCTGTGTTTTGCTCTGCAGACAGTGTGAGGCTGACTTCATGTTTCAGGTGGTGAAAATCTGGTCCAGTGTTTTGCTCCTTGAGTGTCAGGTGTTGAGAATTATGTAATTCTTTTGTTTTTAGTGTTTGTGCTTCATAAAACACTGTAAGTGCTTTCACCAGGCATCTACACACACAAACATCCACACGTTTCCTTCGTAAAATTTGCTGAACTGATTCATGTTTCCAGACAGTGAAAAAAACTGCTGTCCTTTCAGGATGAATGATGCATTTTTAATCAAACTACCGACGGGACTCAGAGAATAACTTAGTGACAGAAAGAGGAGTGTGAACTCAGGCGGATGAGTGTCTGACCGTCGTGTCGCTGCTGATGGCGGCGAGTCCTTCTCTGGCTCTGCTCTGGTTGATGAACTCCAGTATCTCCTCTGTGATGGAGAGGGTTGGAGGAGGGCTGAGGGGAATCAGCTCCTCCTCTTCTTCCTTGGAAAAAAACACATTTGAACACAAAGAGATGCTTTTAGCATCAAACAAGTCTTTTTCTTTCAAACAAGTCCATGATAAAGTCAATTAAGTTCAAGTTTATTAACTCTCTAAAGTCTCATGTTCTTTAAATCTAATCTAATGTCATGTTACACGTCATCCCTTTCAGAATAAAATACCTCTTCCTCCTGGTTGGTTCTCAGCTGCTGCATCAGCTCCGGTTCGGGCCTCTCGGCCTCCACCTCGATGACGGACGACGCCAGTGTGCTGCTGCTTCCTGCTGAGCACAGACTGTCCGCCTGGCACAGCTCGCCCTCGCTGCCCGCCTGCTGCAACAACAGCATCAAACCACACGGTCAGCAGAGCGGACGCACACTTCCTCTCCTCCTGCCGCACCTTTACATCATGTCTGTCTTTATCTGACATGACACCGGCTCTCAGCCCAGCGTCACCGTGCATCAAACCTCTGCACGAGAGAACCTTCATAGTCTCCTGTTTCAACAGTCTCAACTCTGCACATATCAGCTGTTCCTCCATCATCCTGCTAAAGCCGAGAACTCATCAACTCTTGTAGAAGAGATTATCAAGTGAATACAGCCAGTTTTTCACGCAGTGACACACACGCCACAGATCTTTTTTGGTATTTAACTGATCAGAACGTGATGGATCATTGACTGAAGGACATTTTTAAATCAGAATGATCAGAATGTTATTTCTGATAAAGAACTCAATCAGCTGTTCAAATGAGTAAAAGCTCAAACATTTAATCTGAAATTTAATCTGATCTTCACATTAGTGACAAAATCTGCAAGTTGTGCCTTAAAAACACACGTGTGTGTGTGTGATTGACAGCTGTGTAAACATCCTGAACATGACGCTGTCACAGTCAGATGAGCGTGAATGTGCTGGAACGCTCTTCTTACCTTCAAAGCTGCAGGATTCGCCCGGTTGTGGGAAAGAGCGGTGGAAGGCGTTGACGGATGGATCCATGCATGGGAGCAGAGACACATTATCAAGACTGAACTGTTGTTAGAAAGGCTTTTACAACTTGGCATCTCAACAAAATGACTCCTGATTTACGATCAACAAATGTTTTTAAATTGCAAAAAAATTTGCTGCAGGCAAAGTTGCACTGAGTCGAGCCAATCAGGTCATCACATCAATAAAACTTCCTCAACAAGGCAGCAATCATCTTTTTAATAATAGCATGTTACTACTGCTCACAACACGTGAGATCTTTTTTGTTTTTAAAAAAGAGGAAATGTGGAAACTCCACCTGACGAAAACACAAGAAAAGACATGAAACAGTTTCTTTTTCTTCTGAAAACTTCCTCCTCATCATGTTTCTAAGGTTTAAAAATGACTCAAACTTTCTCCTCACCGTTGGGATGAAACGCCGCCTCGATGTCTTTGGCCGGAGCTGCAACAGAAACATAAATCTTAATCTGGTCTGCTGGCTCTGGATTACAGCCGCTTCGTGTTTGGGATTTTTTATATAATCATTATTCGTTTTAATACAAAGTTTTCCTTATAAAGACAAGGAAGTTTGGTGTTGGGAGTTTTTGGATGGAAAAGTTTCCATGTTCTCATGAACTTTGTGCCGCATGTGACTCAGCCGAACATCTGCATGTGTAGAAGAATAAAAAGTAAGACATGTGGGTTTTGTGGACCCTGTGCAGGCGACTGAAGGCTTTCTCTACCTGACTGCCTCCTGGTGCGTCGGTACGGCAGGTTTCCCTCCAGCAGCAGCGGCAAGCTCTTCCTGGACTTCTCAGGTGTGTACATGAGCAGCTCCGGAGGCTCTGAAGGCACAAACGCTCGTTTTGAAAGACCTGCTGAGAAGCTGCGTGTTGGCTTCAACATTGTTTCATAGTTCACATGACAAACTCCCACCTGACTGACGTCGGCCTCTGTGGTAGCCGTGGATGTCCTCCAGTCGAGATGACGTGGAGGATCTTTTCAGGTTCTCCTGGTCGAACTGAGGAGCTGCAACACAGGAAGTGATGTCAGCAAACCCGGGAGTTCATGCAGAAACAGTGAAAATGAAAAGGAATCTGCTGTGTTGTATCGTGTGTGTGTGTGTGTGTGTGTGTGTGTGTGAGCTCACATTGGCAGAAGTTGTCTCCCAGGACCTGCCTCGCCTGCAAGCAAACACAGGGAGTCAGTGACGAGTTCAAATGTCGGTAACTTTTAAAGAGTCCGAGTTAAAGGAACAGAGAAGAAGAAGGAGTCTGATCCAAACGACAGAAGCAGTTTTCACAGCTTCTCCTCTCGGTGTCTCTGCAGGGTAAAACTTTGAACCCTGCAGTCATGAAGCTCCTTCATTCACAAACTCATTCAAACGTCCGTCTGCTCTGCGTTCACAGACTGAATGAAGCTCCCCCTGCAGGCAGGCATTGGAATGACAGCCATCAGGATGCAGCTTCAGTGGTGAAGTTTGTGTGAGTGACCAGCAGGTGGCAGCAAAGGCCAACAGAACTGATGTCTTTCTGACATTTTCCAGCTCAACCACAACAATCAGCATCGCTAAAGACGTTCCAGCTGCAACACCACGACAATACACACATACTGCTGATACAAGTACCACTACTGTTACAGTTAATATCACTTCTGTTTCTGCCTCAATACAGCCAATAACTGCAGAAATACTTCTATCCCTGCTACTTAAACAACAACTACTGCCACTACGACAACTGGTACAACAACTGCAGGAAAAACAAAGTTCACGTCGGTCACCCAACAATTTGTGTCAGTCGATAACAATCAAACAGGAAACGACATCAGGAGGTTTAATTTTTCAAAATCCAAGTTGTGGACTCGGCGTCATGTTAACAACAAACTGCTTTAAATTTTCACCACAGTAATTAAAGAGGTTCTGCGGTTCTCCTCTGGTTCTTTACCTTCTGTGGGAGCGAAGCAGGATGGTTCTCCACGATCAGCCTCTTGAGGTAGTGAACCCACAGTCTCTTCTCCTCCTGGTTCTTCGTCTGCAGAAACAACACAAACATGTCATTTGTTGTTCTTTACATGATGTTTAACTCCTTTGACAACCTCGTCACAGATCTCAGGTGGATCTGAGGTGAAGACCTGCTCTCACCTGGACCACGTGCTGCTGTTTGGGGATGGTCTGATCCGACACTCTGAAACACAGAGGATCCTTCAGAGTTTCCACCAGCAGCAGATTACAGCACTGCAGCAGAGAGGAGGAGGACATGGAGAGCAGCGTGAGGAAAGATCATCTGATTTATATAAAACAGTTTGGATTTTCTTCATGTTTAAATTGGACCAGTTTAATCAGCTACAGAACTCAAACCTTCATCAGACAGAAGTCGGGTTAGTTAGATGTTCAGAGCCGAACGTCTGATACGATAAACGTCAGACTTACGAAGATGTGCGTGCTGTAGACGAACTGTTCCAGACGCTTCTTGGCGATCAGCAGCATCTTATCGAACAGGAAGAACGCTCTCTCCTTCTTCACTCTCTGCACCTTGAAGGAACCTTCCAGAACCAGCTCTCCAAACCCGCTGAGGTCCGGCCCGCTCCAGTTCACCAGCAGGGACTCGATTTCCTGTGAGGAGGAAGGAACAAACTCTCTGAACCCACCAAACCCTTCATGCCTCTGAGGAACAAATCTGTGGAAGAAATACAACAATCTCCTTAAACCTGATCCTTTCCTCCATCAGAGCTGGTGTGAACTTCTCACCTCCAGGCCCAGCTGCTGGGAGGTCAAAGGTCAACTTCCTGCACCTTCAGGG
>JAQNCA010000029.1:25380888-25394780 GCA_029783725.1 Acanthurus tractus
CAGAGAGTAAAATGTTCCAGGTGTTAGTCAGAAGTTTCCTCCTACAGAGATTAAAATACCACAGACAGATTTAAATACACGAAAACACAGTGATGACACAGTGACACCCCCCCACCCCCCCAAAAAACTAGTAGTAGTTAAGCTCCATCTACTTTTTGACACCTGATGTTCTCTGTCAGATAAAGTCCACATTTCAACAAAACTAGAGTCAGACACAGGCCTTCTCTCAGAGCATCATGGGAGCTGTAGTTTAGTTTAGTGTTCCATTAACTCGTGCAGTGTCGACAAGTTTACGAAATGTGTTCATCTAAAAGAACTGAGCCAAAAACATCAGAAAGGTGTTTAATCCTCTGTTAAATTCTGATGAAAGAAACCATGACACAGCCATCACACAGCGAATTGGTTGAGGGGGCGGGAACAGGAGGCTGAAAAATACTGAAAGTCTGACAATATTTTCATCCACTGTTTTTTCATATTTAGTTTGTATCCTCAAAGTCTCAGATAACAAAAAACAACTTAAAAATAAAGATTAGAGTCCTCCATCAGTCATTAACAGGTTAATGTGCAGTTACTTTTATTTTGTAGGAGTGAGGAGAGGGCAGGGTTGTACTGTGTAATCATTTACCAAAATAAAACAAAAATGAACAAATGAAACATCAAATAGCACCAACATTAATTTCAAGCTAAATAAATACTTCGATGACATTTACAGTAAAAATATAAAACGGTCGAGTTCAAACTTATTTACAAATCACAGAGAGATAATCCAGAACCAGGACCAGAACCAGGATTAGAAAACCCAACAGGACCCGAAATGAAACCTGAACTGGAGGCAAATGAAAGAACGAGTAACAGGAAGTTGCTTGTGTTTTAAGTTGAAAGTTCTCAGCAGTTTATCCTGTGAAACTCTCGCATTGTGACAGAAAACGATTAGTTCAGTTTTTAGTCAAACAGATAAATATTAGACCAAAGAAACAGTGGTGATTTTGATTAAACTAATATATCAAATCAACAAAGTGGAAGAAAAACACAACATGAGCTTCTGGTTCTGACTGTCCTGGTCCCGGTTCTGGTTCTGGTTCTGGTTTTGTGCTGCAGCTCATCCTGTTCAGATGTTTCAGACGAACAGGACAGTTTGTCACCACTCGTCTGTTCGGGTCGAATCGTTTCTTTCTGCTGCTTTCCTTGTTTGTTTGTTTTTTTACACGGAAACTGAAGAACATGAATAAAGAACACGAAAGCAGGTGAGCTGAGGGGGGCGCTATGAACACGTGTGATCTGAAAGAAAACTGGAACGAGAACATGTTTCAAGGTTTAATGTCAATTATATTCACAGCTTCTCACACGATTCTTTCCCTACTTATTAACAAAATACTGGCTGACCAATGACGCGCAGTCACGGCCTCTCAGCTGACCAGTCAGGATGCAGAAACAGCCGACCAATCAGAAAAATGTTCAGCAAAGTGCTCGTTGTTGTTCTCTTCGATGAGGACAGAATGTCACGTTAACCCCACCTGCCAATCAGCTGCTACATTACAGGATGTGACATCACAGGATGTGACGTCAGCTCGTGTATAAAATTGCTGTCGAGGGAAAATCTTGTAACTTTCACGTTAATGCTTCACACTCAGTGGACTGGCAACCTGTAAGCTGTTTCTCTTTCAAAATAAAAGCAGGAATCTGATGACTGGAACTCAGATGACATTTGGTAGAAACAAGGTTTTTGATGCTAAGAGTGATAAACATGATAAGATGCCTCCTGTTAAAATCAGTACATGCACATCAAAACAACACGTCATGTCTGAACTGGAGCTGAATGATGATTGGATGAAATGACGATGAGTTAAAGTGAAAAACTGGCTGCTTTGCTCGTTAAGTCTTTCTGACCTTAAGCACAAATTAAAAACATGGCTGTCGCTAAATGGACTTTTGAATTTATACCTTCAAACAAAACTGTGAAGTAACATGAATACGACTATGACGACCATCATGTACACCGTCAACATTACGTCCTCATGTTTAACAGCATTCACTGTCAACTTTTGTCCACTGGGGGGCAGCATAGCTTCATAAAAGTTCAACAAAGTTTTATTACATGAAGTATCTGTGTTTGATATGTTTCAACCTAAAGAAATGATGTTCCCTCTGACAGAGACAGCAGTCACATCTGAGGTCTCTTCAGGTTCAAGAGTGATAAAGTTACTGAGTTACTGAGACTCTCGGATGAGTTTTACCTCTGTATCAAATCTTCAATTAAACGAGATTTAAAAAAGAATTAAATGTTTCATAGTTGGGGCTTACAATTTGACTAACGGAAGTTCTGCAGGTGAAATAAACTGTTTGCTAACGTATGAAAGTGTTACATGACAACTGCTGTTGCCAAAATCTTCCTAATATCCTACAAACACCAAACACTGCTGACAAACTGTAACTGGTAAATATACAGAAAAAAAGCCCAAACTCCACACAGTGCAGCTTTTGACTTTATGCGACAAACTGAACCATAAATTGTAAATTCAAATTACAGAAACTTAACGTTTCAACCACCATGGTGGGGTTTTTTTAGGTCTACCATGAAACATTTCCACATGAAAATGTCTTTTGAAATGTTATCCCATATGTTCCTATCATAGTTGTGTTAAAGGTAACAGTGTGTTTCCTCTTTCACGTTATCTGTTGTTTCTGTCTGAGAAATGCTGAAAGTGCTGAAAAGGGATCCGTGTTCATTCCAAAGCCCCATTCAGACAGGATGAACACTACAGGAAGAGGTTTTTCACACTAAAGTCAAATTTTACGGAATTGATAAAGTAATGAGAGTGTGAATAAAAACTTAGATTCACTCAAACATGAAGAGACGGCGCTCGGACGGGATTTAAATGACAGGAGAAGCAGCCACTGAGCAGAAAGTCTGGAGCTCACTGTGGCTGTAATTATTTCTGGAATGAATTTGAAAAATGACCCAAGTACAGTTTGGACTAAAAGCACTGAACAGTGACACTGATGATAAAACACCTCCATCAGAGGCAGGAATCTGGTCTGAACGAGGCTAAAAAAACTTGTTTTGATTCATGAAAATTAAACTTTAAGTTATTTCACCTGCTGATCTGAAAAGGAAACCTCCAGCTGGGACACTTGAAATGAAAGCATCAGTCAACCCCAGTTCAAACATCCGTCTGCAGGGACGTCCGAGTCTCTGTGCTGCTCTGAGTCCCTCCTGTTGATCTGAACAGGACTGATTGATCCACTGATTGATTGATTGATTGATTGGCAGCGTTTTCTGTAACGTGACAGTCTGTCCTCGCAGAGACAAACAAGCGGTTATCGTCTCATCCGTCCTCTCACACTCTGCAGGAGGAGGAAGTGGAGCGTCTCCGCAGGAAGTGGCGCTCCTCCTCACTCCCTCATGCAGACCTTGCATCTGGCGATGTTGTTCTTCTGCTGCCTGTCCTCCGTCAGAGTGGTGGAGGAGCCGTTGGAGGTGGAGGAGGTCATCTCCACCCGGGTCAGCCAGAAACTGTAGATGTTGGCAAAGTAGTGGCAGGTTCCTCGAGGCCCCTGACACTCAACGAAGGGCTGGGCCCGAAAGTTCATCAGACAGCTACCTGATGACGTCAGGGACTGGCCGCCGCCTTCATCACCCGCACCTGTATGCTGAAATCAACCAGGAAATGACCTCATCACCTCGCGTTAAAGTGACTTCCTCCAGACTGATGTGTCATGTTTCAGTTACATGTATCAGTTATTAAAGGTATGAAGTGGTGGAAGTATTCTCCACCCAGAAGCTGCAGCAGGAGCACTGCAATGGCAGAGTATCATCAGAAGTTTCAACAGTAGTATTAACAGCAGTAATATTATTAGTAATGCAGTATGGTACCTTTACCACTGCAGTACCCACCATGAGGAAGGAGAATCCCCTCCACAGGGTCCTCCACCTGGAGGGGCATTCTGGTTCCTCGGCGGTCTGGCTGTGCAGGGCGACGGGTGAGGAGGGGGCTTCACACACCACGCAGCGACTGATGTGACTGCTGATCCTGGCTCCATCCACAGGCTCGATGGGGACTTTCTCCGTGGTCGAAAGCCAATAGGATTTATCGTTCCGACTGGCGTAAGAACAGGCTCCCATGTTGCAGGAGGAGAAGGGCATGGTGGAGAAGACCTGCATGCAGGACCCGGCCTGACCTGGAAACATGAGCAGCACAAAAACTTGTCAAGATGTGTTTAAATAATGAACATTAAGAACAGCTCACGTTACCACATGTGTGCAGATCACCGGTTCCCTCAGGTTCTCAAACACTGTGGCCGACCTGCAGCCTGAGGGTGATCAGGTTCATATGTATAAATGTACCCAGATCCTGAGTGTGAGCCTTCTCCTGACCCTCCAGGTAAAGCAGACTGTATCCTTTCCACAGGGCTCTCATGTCTTCTGGGCAAGAGGGAAATGTTGCCGACTGGCTGTGAACCACCAACAGGAAGCCAGAGTTCAGGACTCTGTGTTGTCCAGGTGGACCGCAGTCACCAGCTGGACCAGGAACACCTAAGACACGAAGACATCAGCTAAACAAATCCACACATGGAAGAACTTTGCAGAGATGTAATTTCATTATGGAACTTTAATAAATGGTGAGACAACCTAAGAGATGGATAAAGAGACAGACAGGTGGAGGTCTCACCTCTGGTTCCGCGTGCTCCTTTCTCACCCAGCTGGCCTGGATCTCCTTTGTCTCCATCTGGACCTTGAGGCCCGACAGAGCCAATCAGTCCTGGTGTCCCAAAGGGCCCCTTCTTGCCTGAAACACATAACGGGTTGTGTTGACGTTCAGTCTTGATGTGAGACTCAGAAGCTTGTCAGCTCTCATCAGAAGATTAGCAACTCTCCATGTACTTCTGGTGACTTTTGTCAGGCGTCTGAGGCCAAACTACTTGCATGCCAGTCCAAATACTTATGAACCGAAATGTATTTTATCAGTGCAACTGAAGTGATTTTTTGTTTTTCTGGGAATAGGGAAACACTTTGTGACATAAGTGTTTGACTGTGACACGACATAATCTCAACTTGGTCCAAATCTCATTTCTCACCTTTAGGGCCTGGACTGCCAATTTCTCCCTCCAGGCCTTCTTCTCCAACCGGACCAGGGGGGCCAGGATGTCCTCTGTGGCCCACCGGAGAGGGAGGATACGGGGGGCAGTCGGAGACACGTCCCTTCTCCCCCTTTGGACCCATTGGTCCAGGGCATCCCCTTAGTCCTGGATGCCCACGGGGACCTGGACAACCTTTAGGACCCCGATTACCAGGTAGTCCCATCAGACCTGAAGACCCTTTCACACCTGATCACACACACAGATGTAAGTGAGTAAAAATCTGTGATGATATATCCAAAATTAAAAAACAGGGGATGAATTTGAACTTGAAGACTCTGAGCAGAGTCACGTCTTTGTATCTCATAAAAGAAACCAGAGATTCAAGAACAGAGTCTGACCTTTCACTCCTGGACATCCAGGGTTTCCTGGTACTCCTTTGTGCCCAGGTTCTCCCTTTGGCCCAGTTGGACCTTGGCATCCTATGTGCCCATTGTCCCCTTCGTCACCAGGTAATGGTGGGTTCTTACCCGGATCCCCCATGTCACCAGGACACCCTGAAGAGTCAAGCAAAGGTCAGGAGTCATTAATCGTGATTCATCTGTCAGTTAATTAACCTGATCTTAAAGTCTGACCTGGTTCTCCGTCTGGTCCAGGACAGCCAGGATCTCCCTGAGACCCAAGGACTGGACCTTTACAGATTGGTCCAGGTTCACCCGGAAATCCAGGAACACCTGAAGGGCCTACAAACAAAAAGACCTTTAGATGCATTAGGGGTAAACTGTTAAGTGAAGTCAACAGTAAAGTCACATCCTCAGCCTGGTGCAAATTACACTGCTACAGACCTTTGGGTCCTTGGGGGCCTTTGGGTCCTGGGGCACCAGGCTGGGATGGACCGATGTGTCCGGGAGGACCTGAAGGACCCTTATCTCCTGGGAGACCTTTACAACCGGGAGGGCCCAGCACACCCAGACCTAAAAAGACAGACAGATGTTGTTGTGATGCTGGTTACTGCAGTAACCCCACTGAGCTTATCATGGAAAAGAAAAAGAAAACAAAAGGACAGACGCCTAATATATCTGTGTGACTGAAAAAATAAGTCAGCATCAAGAACTGGAGATATTTCACAGCCATGTTTACACTCAAGAACATATGAAAGAATTAAACCAGTTTGCTGTCTCTGTGTGTGTACCTCTGGTCCCCATGTCCCCCTTCACTCCTTTCAGTCCATCCAGTCCGTGGAGTCCCAGCGGTCCTGGAGGACCTGCAGCAGCAACATTTGTTAGAAGAAAAAAGTTTTTTCACCCTGACAAACTCACATCTGTGGACTGAAATCTGGACAGAGAAATCTGTGATCTGTGGCTGTATAATGACGTGAGAAGGAATTTAATGAGGAATATTTTGGAATACTACTGCAATACTACTGGAATACTGACCCTGGTGGGGGTCATGTGACACACTCTAAACTGTCTGACATGACAGAGGTTCAGAAGTTCTGGATTTCTAACCTTGAAGTCCAGGGCTTCCCTGCGGTCCTGGGGGACCATCAGCCCCCGCTTTACCAGGAAGTCCTGGACTACCCGAACGACCTCTTGGACCTGGAGGACCAACCACACCTGAAATAAACCAGACAGGTTAAGGTTTGGGGATATAGTTAACTGAAGGTTATAAACATGAATAAAACCCTGTGAACAAGCGGTCAGTTCCACCTCTGGTCCCTGACCAGCAGAAGGTTGCTTGATCGAAGAGAAGAACAGCCATGACTGAATTAAGGTAAAAGGTTTCTTTGTTTGGATTGACAACGACATTAAGCTGTTACTGAAGGTCAAGATGCCAGGAGTCACACACAGAATGTGACAGACAGGACGTTCATCCGATCTCCCTCCAGATCTTTTTGAGACAACCCATCCCTTCCAAACGCTGACTGTTTCCCAGATGGACATGAAATACATTCTGTGGATATGGGAAACCTTTCATCTGGCCTGTCAGGTTTAATAAAGCTTGATCCAGGAAAAATCCAATCAAAGACCTCATTCATATTCAGTTTGTTTTTCTCTGTTGTAGTTCTGATCCATACTAAGCTTTAAACAGAGGCCGCAAGACTGTAAATGTGAACAATTCTGATATCCTGGGCAAGGATGGAGAGGAAAGACAAGGAGTGTGAGATGCCTAGCAGGCAGCTAACAGCTGCTGCAAGTTAAAATGACCACAACCATTCATTGTTCATAACTTTAACTCCTGATATAATCAAAACAAGTCAGTTATCTAATTTCAACCGTGCAGTTTTCATTGAAGGGGTTATAATTAGCTACAGAGACCTGCAGTGTTTTGTACCAGGCTGGAAACATTTTATGTCTGTACCTTGTTCACCCTGCACTCCTGGATGACCTGCATCTCCTTTGCATCCTTTCTGTCCTGGACCCCCTATGAAACCAGGTCTTCCAGGATGTCCTTGAGGTCCAGCAGGTCCTGTGAGACAAAACAGCTGGTTCACTGACAAATTCACCTTGAACTAAAAATCTTGATATTCAGAGCAGATTCTCTCCTCTTAGAATTTATAGATTAAAAGTTTTAAAAACTTCTCAAACCAACAGAGTTAGTTCAAAAGGTTCAATCCACTGGTCATCTGGTGAAATCCCAATTACTAACGCTGCAGTACCAGAACCAGGTCATTACCTGTGGGCCCTAAGTCTCCAGGAGGCCCCTTGTCTCCAGGTGAACCGTAACACCCCACAGACTCTCCCTTATCACCTGAAACACCAGATCAAGTTTTACATAACAACTTGTGCAGTAAGATATTAGAACTGGGGAAAGACTTAGACATCTAATCTTTGATATATCTTTAAAATTTGTGTTGGAAATGAACTTTTAAATAATCTGCTGAGTCTTGATGGCGGGTTAGGACTCAGTTTCTACCTTTGGGTCCAGGACAACCATTATGTCCAGGTTCTCCAGGTTCTCCTGGACATCCTTGGTCACCCTGCAACCCAAACAAGGACAGATCAGTATTTTCTGAACAAAACCACCCAAAGACAAAATTCCTTGATTTTGATGTTTGCACATCTGTTTGTGGCTCCTAATAACAGGGATGTCAAGCTAATAACAGCAGAAAACCAATGCAAGAACCCTCTGATGGGTGAATCCAAAGATGTGTTGCAGTGCCTCTCAGTAAGATGATGACATGATGTTACCTTGGTTTTAGTTTACAGCACACAGAATCCTGTGAGCCAGAGACAACTCCAAAACAATAAGCACCTGACAGATTTCTCAAAAACAGACTAACCGTCCCATATTCTGACAAAGTTTCAAAGCTCCCCAATGAAAACAATGAACAGTGTGTCACAGGTGTCTGCAGAGACTGACAGGCCAAACATCTACATTCCAACCTGTGATGAGCAGCTCTGCTTTGACTCAGTAAAAAGTTCTGGCTCCTTGCTCTCAGATATCTCTGTGATCTCAGGCAGCTTGTGTCTTACTAGATCTCCGATCTCTCCAGGGAAGCCAATAAATCCTCGAGGTCCTGGACGTCCAGGTGGCCCTGGATCCCCTGGTTTGCCTAAGGGCCCTTGGAGTCCTGGGGGACCTGCGATGCCAGGAGGTCCATTGATGCCTGGATACCCCGGCTTACCAGTAGCTCCTTGTGCACCTTTACTTCCTGTAGAGACACAGGGCCTGATCAGGTCTCGTTCTGCAGAGGGTAAGAGCTGCTGACACATGGATCCACAACACACATACACTCTGCATTTTTTACACACAAAGATAATGAAAACTGCTCACACCCACCGATGTTACCTTAGTCTGCCTCTGAAATTGCAACGCAGCAGGTCCTAGTGCACCTGGCTTTTAAAAGGGAATAGCATATGGTACTCTGGTTGGTTTAACTGATGTCACATCCAAAACACACCTATGAATAATTGTGTCTCAATACAACCCCTTTGCTCTGTGCATTTTAACTGTGTACAGATTATCTGCTGTTATACTAGTAAAGGAAGCTGGACATGCCCGTGATTCACTTGCACCATCTGTTTTAGACCATAGATTGTTAAAACTTGGCCCTCAGAGTGTTTCACGCTGAAAGGCTAAATGATGATCAGAACAACGTTGCTTTGTCCCACAGCTGGCTGTGTTATGGGCTTCAGTTGGTCAGTAGGACTAATTGCCTCCAGGAAATAACCACAGCCTTGTTTATGATGCTGACACTAACAGAAGATGTCACCGTCTTCACCTTCTCAGACTCTGTTCCCAACGTAACTGCCCCAGGAGAAAACAAGACACTGTGCAGAGACCTTTCAAACTAAAAACTCAAATACTGTCCCCACTCTGACTCAACTCAACTCGATCTGGTTCAAGTCTTTCTGACTTGACTCAGTCTGGCTTGGCCTGATTCTGCCCGTCTCAACCTCGATCTGTCTGAGTGAGACTTTCTTTGGTTGAGAAACAACGTTTTGTGCCTGTTGGTGTTGATAAATTACTTGGATTTGACTTAAAATATTACTGTCTCAGGGTTACCTCTGATTTCTGCTGCAGTCATGAAACAACACACACACGTGTTGGAATATTTACCCAAGAAGAACTTGTACTGGGATATTACACTTGTTTTCAGACGTGTCCAGACCTGGTTCTTGAACCAGCTCATGGTATTTTAAATCATCTTTTAATGAGCCCAGTGCTCAGGCATTCAGCGTTGAGGCAAAGTGGTGTTTCCAACTTTGACAGAGTACCTGAAGGCAGCACTGAACCTGTGATGTAAGACACCATGACCCTGCCCCCTTTCTGTGAGACATGATGCCCTCATACTGGCTGCTGTGGTAACAACTCTGACCTCGTGGTCCAGGGAAGCCGTTGATGCCCGGAGATCCGTTGATTCCTTTCTGTCCTTTGATGAGGAGAGACTTGGTCTCTCCTGGGGGCCCCGGGGCCCCTGTACAGCCTACAGCGAAACACAGGGTTTTGTTTAATTTATTTACAGCTCTGTGTTCCTCATGTGATGGATTTCACATCAGATCTCATTTTCACTTTATCATTCTTCTTTCACTGGTATTTTATCACAGAACTGTAGCAGATTACTGTAGTTTTACTTAGTGTTTACCCTTCTCTCCTTTTGGGCCCTCACATCCCGGAGGTCCTTCTTGTCCGCATAACCCTATCTCGCCCTTTCTACCTGTGAATCCAGGGAGCCCACCCTTACCGGGGGCCCCCAGTCCTCCACCCTTGCCCTGGGGCCCCATCACACCTGAAAGACAGTAAGAATTTCTGTGACACAGTGTCATTGGGAAATATTTAGACACAGGTGTTTTGGTGGGAGGGGTTCACCTTTCAGACCCTGAGGTCCTGGCAGTCCTGAGTCTCCAGTTGGGCCAGGAGGGCCCTGGGGCCCTGGGTACCCTGGTAAACCTGGAGTACCTGGTTTACCTTGAGAGCCTTTAGGGCCAAAACCTGGAGTACCTTCCTCCCCGATTTCACCTTTCTCCCCTGTAAAACCTGAGCCAAAAACAATGAAGACATGAAAACCGACATCAGCCGCTGTGATGTCACGTGAAGGAAACTGAAGTGGAGTTAAAGGAAACGTGGTGAGACAGAATCTACCTGGGGAGCCAATGGGTCCCTGAGGGCCGGACAGGCCCCTGGGTCCTGGTTTTCCTGCATCACAGAAGTCAGGCGTGGGCCCGGTAGGGCCAGGTAAACCTGAGGCCCCTTCCTGTCCTCTTTGGCCTTTTGGTCCCGGTCCCCCTGTCGGACCAAGAACTCCTGGGAAAACACATCAGTGATCAGTGATCACATCCTGAAGTCATGAACTTCTTCTTCCAGTCCAACCTTGGTTTTACTCGTCTCTGTTGCTTTGAATTTTCTCAGATAAACTCTGAATGACCGTCTGTCTCTTTTGAAGCAGGTTGTTTACGTTACTCGTGTCAAAGGTGCATCCGTGTTTTCATGAAACTGTTCAGAGTTTCTGTTCTTCTGCTCATCAAACAGGTTTCTAATCTCATGTTTGTAAATCTGAGCTGCTAAGACAATTGAGAAACAGAGCCAATGTTGCTGCCACTACAGCGCCCCCTGCTGCTTAAAACTTAACTGAATTCAAACTGACAGAAAAACTCAAATCAGTGTGTGTTGGCCCATTTTGGTGTATTCACTCTGTGTATCTATACATCTGAGTAGCTTTCAGGCAAAGAAACAAGTCTTTTGAAATGCAAATGAAATGTTTTGTGTCTGGTCTAATTTTTTTTTTTCCTGAGAAAAGGAATATCATATATACTACAACATTTTTGGAGGCTGCAGCAGGAAGCCTGATATCTTTAGTACGTGTTTACTCATCCAAAATACGATCAAACACTTCAAGTAAATCACATTTTAATTCAATTTGATCCAAATCAGAACAATAAGATTCTGCATTAATCTGAGGTAAACAGGATGTCACAGGTCAATACATTGATGCTTTACATCTCAGGTCCACTCACTCACCTTGTATTCCATCGTTCCCCGGCGGGCCAGGGACCCCTTTAGGTCCCTGAGAACCCGGAACTCCTGGAAAGCCGATTGGTCCTGCGAGCCCAACATCAGAGTCTCCTGCCAGGCCCCTCAGTCCAGAAGAGCCAGGGAGCCCTGGAGCACCTGGTTCACACACACACACACGTCTGATAATGACTCTCCAGATGTTCCCCCAGCTGTGAGTTTTATCATTACAACTTAAACATTGTCCGGTCCTTATTGTAACCTTATTGGAACAGTTCTGTCACTAGTCTTCATATTTACTGAGCAGTAACACAGCTTTAGAGTTTAGCTTTCGAGTTTTCTTTTTATTCTCTCAACAAAAGTGTCCGTCTCTGCTGGGAACCTCTTCCATCACTTCAGTGTCAGCTGTGCTTTTGACAAGGGGTAGAAATACAGAATACAGAAGAGCTCAGTCAAAAGCCACCACTGTGATTCCTAAAGGGACTGAAGAGGTGATGACATCAGCTCACAGACAGACAGACAAACAGATGCTTGTACCTGGATCTCCATCATAACTGAAGCCCTCAGGTCCTTCCTCTCCAGTATCACCAGCAACACCTGGAGGACCTGAAGGAGGAGATGGAAGAAGAAAAGATCTAACAGTGAAGTCTGAGGTCATGCAAAAGACAGGTGTTGTCCTTGTGTGCAGGTGAGCTCAGTTACCTTGTCTTCCCGCTGGTCCAGAAAGTCCAGCGTTTCCTTTGTCTCCTTTAGCTCCATCGGGTCCAGTGACGCCACGGAAACCTGTAGGACCCAGGAGTCCTGTGTAACCTGGACAGACAGGCAGGTGGACAGAGAGTCAGACTGGTATGTCAACAGGAAATCAGACAGACAGGTGAGCAAACAGACAGATGTAGTAGATGGTGTTAACCTGTGTCTCCACTGTCTCCTTTTTGTCCCGGGGCCCCGGGGTTTCTTGGTGCACAGGGCAATGTGTCACCTGCAGAAAGAGGAGGAATTAAGTCGATGCAGGAGGAGGGGTTAAGTTGATGAAGGAGGAGGAGTCAAACAGAAGAGGAGGAGTCAAATGGAAAAAGGAGGAGTCAGACAGAAGGAGGGGTCAAAGTGATGATGAATTTTATGCTGAGTTTTTTACTTCAGACTTTACAAAGTCTCATGTTTAAGCTACTTTCAGATGGATCTTGGTCTCTACCTCTAACCCCCTTGGGTCCTGGAAAGCCTGGAAATCCTGGAGGTCCCGGGTCCCCAGGAGCCCCACGCTGTCCCACCGCTCCAACGACACCTGGCCCTGTGGGGCCGAAAGGTCCCAATAATCCCTTTGGCCCTGGGACACCTGGCAGGCCTCTTTCTCCAGGTGAGCTGGGGAAACTTTCCCCCTGAAAAGAAACAGATGAGAAGGTGAAAAGTCAGACGGGCACAACCAGTGACATTGTTCATCCGGTGCCCCCTGGGGGCTGCAGTGTTAACTGCAGCTACAACAAACAAACACCATCCTCAGAGATGTGCATCATGTTGTTTTTCTGAGTTCTCCTGAGGGGTCTGACTGACCTGGGGGCCAGGGTCTCCAGGGGACCCCTGGGATCCGTCGAGGCCTCTTCTCCCTGAGAATCCTTGTATACCTGGAGGCCCCACCTGGCCCCTGTTTCCTTTTTCACCTGGAAATAAAAAGGCTGATGAGAACCACTGAAAGTCACACATTCATCCAGTTTCTGCTCATTCACATTTTAAATTGTTTTATTGGGATAAATGAAGAAAAACCTCTTTATGAGGATTTTGGGGGTTTTTTTGTCGTTAAAAATGATTGAATTGAACAACAGCATCACAAATGGATTTAAAATGAAGGGAAGAGACTGCAGTGTCTGTTGGTGAAACTCACCTTTGATATCCACAACAATGAAGTCTCCCTTCTGACCTTTGAACCCCTGGAGACCTGGAAATCCACCCAAGCCCTGCAAACAAATGAATGAATAACTTTATGAAGAGACGAGTGAATAAACAATCAATCAGTCAGTCAATACAACAGTGAACTCTCTGAGCTTCATCTGGCTGATGGTCTGATGACTCACCTGCTGTCCCCGCTCCCCTGTTTCTCCAGGTAAACCTTTCTCTCCTCTTGGCCCCGGGGCCCCTGAGGTTCCTGGGAACCCTGGGGACCCCAATTCACCCACTTGGCCAGGGGCGCCAGTCAGAACCATTGGAGGGCCACAAGCACAGTCACCAGAACCACCTGAAACACACAGGTAGATCTGAGATGGCCTCCGATGTTCCTGTTAAACGTGATGACTCCGCGAACGCTGTCTTGGCTTGTACATCACTGGTTAAAATCACCAAACTGACCTTTAAGCCCTGGGAAGCCCCCGGCG
>JAQNCA010000029.1:25437050-25452247 GCA_029783725.1 Acanthurus tractus
TAAAAAAATACAGTAGCCCACCAGAAAAGTTATTGATGGCTATCTTCATCTTCCTCCTGCGCACTAAAACCACTGGAGTTTTTCTTCTTCAGTGTTGAACAGCCTCAGAATCTCTTTGTCACACACTTTCTCTTTAATTTTAGTCCATAAATTAGCCGGATCTTTGTTTAAGCTGCAGGTTTCAAAGGGTGTGAAAAAAGTAGCTGCTTATAGTCCAGAAATTACGGTACGACACGAGTACAAACATGTAATCCTGATAGTAACTAAATCTTTGGTGAAAAAAACCCTGAACCTGTTTCACTTCAGACATCTGGACTCTGGTTTGACTCTAAGTGAAGCTTGTTCTTCTTTCCCTCCAGGTGTGTCTCTTCCTGGTTCACTGGGCCCTCAGGGGCCACCCGGCTTCCTTGGAATCAAAGGAGAACTAGGAGAGCCGGGACCGATAATCACTGGACCGCCGGGACGGACTGGAGTCCCAGGAGGTCGTGGAGTGGGAGGAGATCCAGGAGAACCAGGAACACCAGGTGACCCTCTGCCTTTCACACTCTGACCGAAACAGTTTGTCTTCGTCTGAACGGACAAACGTGTCTGACAACAGCACCAGACTGCCATTCAACTGTTTTGTCACAACAGACAAACTTTCACGGTGTCTCACTGGTGAAGTTTCAGGAAAAACTTGATGAGAAAATGCTCATAGGTGCATCTGTGGTTAGCTTAGCTTAGCACGGAGGCTGAAGCAGGGGGAACTGCTAGCTTAGCTACAAGAGAAGAGCCAAATCAAACAAACTGACTGACTCATTAACTTCTGAATCTGTCTGACTGTGTTCCCAGATTTCCTGCCGGGAGAGGTCGGTCTTCCAGGGTTTAAAGGTCGAAAAGGACTGACGGGATTTCCTGGAACCAGAGGGCAGGTTGGAGAGACTGGTGAGGAACGAGAAGTTACTGTGTCACATGACATGATGGTTCATAACAAACGATGTCTGTGGTCTCACCATGTGGGTTTAAAACAGCAGATTTCTAATGGAAGTTTTGAATGGGATTTTTAAGAAAACACTCATTTCTTCTGATATTCACATTGTTTACGACACAATCTGTAACTGTCGGGATGTTTTTCAGCTACTTTAAAACAAACTCATGTCAGTGATTCACATGTTTGAGCGTCAGGTTCAAGTTTTCATCCGGTTCGTTTCCATCCACCTGTTCTACTGTGAGCGGATTCACAGCAGGAGCTTCTTACTGCATCACTGACTGACTCATTGGTTGGTGTTTGCCAGGTGAGAAGGGGGAGGTGTGCAGCGCCTGCAGAATTGTTTTTGGTCCTCCGGGACCTCCAGGTGAACCAGGAAAGCCAGGTGAAAGAGGGCTGTCAGGTAAGAACCACACCTGATCAGGGTTTTCACTCTGATTATATGAACTGTAGGTGCTGTTATGGACTACAGTACTTTTTTTTCATAAGTAAAAGTTTATTCAATTTATTTAATTTGCTAAAGTCGTCTCAGAGAGAGGAAACACTATGAAGGGAAGCAGGAATTAGATCAGCAGCTGAGTCAGATTCACTAAAAGTTCACCCGTCTGTCTGTGATGTTGTTCTGTTTCCAGGCTTGGCTGGTTTTCCAGGAGCCAAAGGTTCCAAAGGGGTCAAAGGAATCACAGGACCACCTGGTGCACAGGTGAGCCCACTGCTCACCTCTGTGTAGTCGGATCCATTGAAGGTCCACTTTTGTCACTTTGGACAAAAGAATCTGCCAAATGCATGAAAGTAAATGATGCTGTGAAGATTTCAGTTCGTGAAGAAGCACAATTACAAAGAACATGTGCAAGAATGAATAAAATACGACTTTAAAAATAAGACAAAATTTCATGAGCATGTGAAATATTTTTCATGAATGTACATTTTTAAGAAATATATGTGTAAATTTTTCAGTGACTACAGAGAATTTGTATCTGTTTGATCATTTTCTGATGAATGAACACACAAATGAAACCACTGTGTGACACACACAATTAGATCAGAGATCAGAACTTGTGATATCCTCTGATTGGATAATCAATCTTTATTGTCATGTCTGTTTGTCTGTCTGTAGGGACCCTTTGGTATCCCTGGCCCCACGGGGCCCGTGGGGATTGTAGGTGACCCTGGAGTCATGCAGAGGGTGGGGCAGAAGGGAGAGGATGGGGACCAGGGAAACGAGGGACCACCAGGTTTTCAGGGTGGCGGCGGACGTTCTGGAGTCACGGGACCGAAAGGTTTTGTGGGAGAGAAAGGAAACCCTGTGAGTATCCGACTCTTCATCCAGAGAGTCCGTTCACACACTCATCCTGATCAATAATCACTGAAGCTGCTGATCAGCGATCAGAAATACAATCAGCCGTTCAAATTCTACAGAATGACCCAGCATGTTTAATTGCCACCTGCTGTCACAACACACTGTGACTTTGGTTGTTGGTTTTGTTTTGGAGAGGAGTGTTTTTATTGATTTCACCACCAGATGGAGCCAGAGTCGAAGGTTTGATGATCACATGGTGATGCAGTGACGTTTGTCTCAATCCTGCATCTGTGAAGCTGCAACACAGAATCATTTCTGTCTGAAACACATCTGCAAATAAAAAAGATGTGATGTGAGGATTTACTCTGTAATTCTGCCTTCAGGGGCTTCTGGGGCCAAAAGGTGACAGGGGCCCATTCGGGGAGACTGGGGCCAGAGGACCATTAGGACAGATGGGGCCTCTGGGACCTCCTGGAATTGGGGCTCCTGGTCCTCCAGGACCTAAAGGTGATGTGGGAGTCCTGGGACAACCAGGAGATTCTGGAAAACCAGGTGAGGACGTCTGAACTGCAGAGATCACATTTAACCAGAGTCTCAGAGGAGGAGGACTGAACCTTCAGCCAGTGGTTCTCAAGCTCAAAACTGAGAGAACTTCAGATTAATAATAGAAAAGAAAGACATCTCTCAGCTTTCATGTTTCTATGAAATATTGGATCATTGGGACAGTTTTTAAAATAAGACCTTCTGAGAAGTTTAAATGAGAAGAGTTTGGAAGTGATACCAACTCACCTGTCTGTTTGCTCATGCAGGTGAAAAAGGTTCTCCGGGTGACATCAGAACCACTCCAGGAGATCCAGGGCAGAAAGGAGTGAAAGGTTTATCTGGAAATCCAGGACCTGAAGGTGAGACACATAAAACCTCTGCAGCTCTGAGTGTCGTCCTCAGCTTGAGTTCATGGTGTTTTCAGAAGAAGCCTGATCTTCTGACTGTCTCCTTTTTAAAGATCTGTGTATTTTTCTCTGAAATCTGTGAAAAGAGCCAAAAGGTTGAATCACAGGAAACTGGAGGTCTTTTTGATCTACTTTAGTTACCTGAGATTCAACCTTCGGGTCACTTTGGCTAAATCTACTCAGGCATGTTAAAAGAAAACCTGAAAAGCATCGAGCCTCCGACACAGTTTGTGTTCTTTCATTGATGAAGTTGGTTTATTTCTGTAATAAACCATTTTCCCACATTATGACTCAGACAAACTCAGGTTGCTGATCTGTGAGCTCACCTGTCCACTCACCTCCTGTCTCTGCTGCTCTCAGGTGTGACGGGACTTCCAGGTTTTCCAGGAGCTGTTGGTCCAAAGGGAGAAAAGGGAGATGTAGGATTTTCAGTTCAGGGTCCTCCAGGCTTCCCAGGGGTCAAAGGTCAGGTTCATGAACACTTTGGATAAAACCGTCGGCTGAGGGTTCATTGAATGAAAGATGATGGATAACAAAAGGCCTTTCTTTTGTCTGGTGCAGGACTCAAAGGTGTTACGGGAGCTCCAGGTTTGCCAAGTTTTGGAATCAAAGGTCGGGCGGGGCCCTCAGGGCCCCCAGGGATGCCGGGCCCCAAGGTAATGAACATTTGAACACTAAGTAAAGAGGATCTCACTGCCAGTCTTACATCCCACCCTTAGTGGGTGCTCCAGGGCAGACCGAACTACATCAGATGGATGTGAACAGAGGTTGTGTTGAGCAGCCTCCCTCATCCTCTGCTGTCTTTGTGGTCACAGGGGGACAGAGGCATCGGCTTCCCAGGTCAGCAGGGTCAGTTAGGCCCACAGGGAGAAGACGGTTCGGTGGGACCCCAAGGAGACCCTGGACTCCAAGGACCAGATGGAGCTCCAGGACCTCTAGGACAAAATGGAGCACCAGGACCCAAAGGTAGTCTTTTTAGCCTAAACCCTCAAAGTCATTTTTGTAGTTGGGTCCGATCATGTTTCAAAAACTGCTCTTGAGTTCATTTGTGTCAAGATTTAGACCACCTTCTACCAAAGGTTCTCAGTGAGGTTGTTTTGGTTCAGCTTTGATCTCTTTGTTCAGATCTGCTGAAGAAAATCGTGTCTAAAAGGGGAAAACCTTCACAGAGGTTCAAAAGGGTCAAACAACACAGGTTAAAAAACAAGAAGTAAACAGAAGTTTCTCTCAGGTCACAGTGGCTTGGATGGTGTACCCGGTCCAGTTGGCCCTGTTGGACAGTGTTTTCCTGGAGCTCCTGGACCTGCAGGAGAGCAGGGACTGATGGGCGTCATTGGATTCACAGGTAACATCTTTAATCTCATCAGACTCAGGGTAAAAACTTGGATCTCTTCCTTAAAGTGATGATTCAGTCCCTTTGCTTCTTGAGCTGAAAGGTAGCAGGAAAAGAAAAACCACCTGTCTAACAGGTATCGGGTCTTGCAGGAGTCCGGGGCCCAAAGGGTGTGCGTGGTTACCCAGGGCTGCCTGGTGTGGGAGCCATTGGGACTCAAGGAGACTATGGGACGCCAGGGTTCGATGGGTCCCCTGGGTCAGTGGGAATAGTCGGACTGAAGGGCCTGAGAGGGACCAATGGGGAACCAGGAATCCCAGGTAAGGAGGTGTGGTCACACCTACTTGGTCTGCTCTATCCAGCAGGTATTCAATTCAATTCAATTCAATTTTATTTATATAGCGTCAATTCACAACAAGGTTGTCTCAAGACACTTAACATGTAGAGCATGTCAAGATCACATTTCTAACTCTTTGATGGATTTCACTGAAATTTGGTTCAGACTTTCATGTTCTTCTTAACTCTTAACTGTATCAGCTTTGTTGATCCTCTGAGTTTTCATCTACTTAGCTTTTTGCTGACAATGCTAGCATTGCTGTGGATACGAGAGGGTAATATCCAACCAGCATGTGAGCATATGTCATTACAGTGTCCTTACTAGTGCAGTAACAACCACATATATTTGTGTTTCTAGGCGGCAGAGGGGAAGTGGGTCCTCCAGGACTCCCTGGGATTCCAGGGCCTAATGGGAAAGCAGGAGAAATTGGACAGCCAGGACAGAGAGGTTTTATCTATCAGTGAATCCATCTCCCAATCAGGCAAACAATTAGCTAGTTTTGTCTGACTAAAACTGTTTATGACCTGTCTGTCTTTCAGGTCATATGGGCCCAGATGGGGTCAGAGGTTCTCAGGGGCCAAAGGGGCTGCAGGGAGACAGAGGAGCACCTGGATTAAAAGGAATCCAGACAGTTGTTGAAATATATGGAGATCCTGGAGAACTTGGAAGCTCTGGTACGTGATGCTTTTAGGTTCTGTATGGATATAGCAGCACTATTAGGACTGTGCCTGATATGGCTGACCACTGTGCAGTCAGTCAGTGTGAGCCTGTAGATCTCTACAGGTACTGACCTTGGTGTTCCTCATGGTTCTTTTCTAGGACCAGTTTTATTGTAACTTCATGCTTGTTTTTGCTTTGATTCTGTACATAATAGCTTCAGCAAAGAGCTGAATGATGTAGTCAATGTGTTGGTCTACCTGTCTTTGACCTGTCTGTCTGCTTCCTGACACATACTCAGGGTTCAGGGGTTTCACTGGCATTAAAGGGGAACAAGGGCCCCCGGGGCCACAGGGCCCTGACGGCATCAGTGGCAGCCCTGGAAATGCTGGGCCACGAGGTAAGGAAAGCTAACAGATCCTGTTTGTTTGCAAACTTGATTTTTGTCTACTAGGACTGAGATGTTTGCTTTTCCTGGAGTCCAGTGAAAACCTGAAGGAGCCACGTCACGAAAATCAAAGAAAAGTCAGAAAATATGAAGTTGCTTCCACTCCAAGTCCAGACCAACAAAACATTGCTCACATCACCTTTGTATGAGTTTGCTTGAATGCTGATTTATAATTTTGGCTGCTGATGAATGTGTATGTGTCCATCAGGATATCCTGGAGACCCTGGCAGAGATGGAGTGAAAGGTCCTCCTGGTGCCTGTGGACCTGATGGTGAACAAGGACCGACGGGCATGCCAGGTAACAAACTCTGCAGGACCAACAGTTTCATTGCAAAAAATTCAAAAAGGTGGAATTTACTGTTCTGTCACATGCTCTCTGTATCTGCAGGTACCGATTAGACCTCTCATGATTAATACTGAGACACCTGTACTTCGACTCTGTGAAGACAAACTTCGCTTTCTTTTTTCTGTACCTCGCTCTTTCAGGTTGTAAAGGGCACAAAGGTTTGCCAGGACCTTGTGGGCAACCTGGTCTCAATGGGAAGCCGGGCCTTGAGGGACCCAAAGGTCCTAAAGGTGAACCAAGCCCACCTGGACCAGGGTCCAAAGGATTTCCTGGTGAAAAGGTATTGTGCACATACAGAGGTGCAGAAACATGACAAGCCCAAACCCAAGTTACCAAATGGTAAACTTGAAGAAAATTACCTTTGATGGATCAGGGCGTCAGAGGAAGGCTGTTCGCAAAAGAATCATTCACCATAAAATATAAAACAGTTCAGAATTCTGTCATGACAATCACATCATTTTAATTGACACAGATAAATCTGTCTAACTAGGTCCAGATGTGTTAATTAGCATATATATGGGCGGAGTCTCTATATTTGCATGATGTTCGATAGAAAAAAAAGTATTACACAGCTCTTTACCTCAAACCTGTTCTCCATGTATGCAGATGATGATCTGCTTTATGTTGCCATTTCCTCCCAAGACAAAATATTCTTTTCTGAAGAATCGACCTTCTAAATTTTCTTTACATTCAAACTTTGTCATATGGCCATTAATGCTTTCCTTTTTGTTATTTAGCCTGATGCCACTCTTGTCTTCTTGTTCTCTATCCGTCTCTCAGGGGACTCCTGGATGTTCTGGATCTCCGGGTGCAAAAGGGAATCCAGGGGATGTTGGAGACTTCGGGCCCCCAGGAGCCATTGGTCCCTGCGGCCCCAAAGGACATTCTGGAGGCCCAGGATGCAGAGGTCTCATTCATCAAACTTTATACATCACATACCTACAGTTTATACAACTGGCATCAGTAAGACCAGACAGAGAAACAACTGAGTTGAAACTCTGCGAAACTCATCAAAGTGGAGGCTGCAGATTCTTGAAGGATTCAGCATAGATCACCAAACCTTACACAAGATAAATGAAAGCCTCTGTTACCTGTCAGTCTTTCTGTCTGTCTCTTTCAGGTTCACCTGGGTCTACTGGTGAAAAGGGCTGTGATGGTCCTCCAGGGACCAATGGCCCTCCAGGTCCCACTGGCCTCACAGGTACATAAAGACATTTATCAGTTTTGTTTTGTTGAATCGAGGTTACAGCTCTACTGTCTGAACTGTCCCCTCATGAGTTAAACTTTATCTTCCTCTCAGGTAACAAAGGGGCTCCTGGAGATCCTGGTCCAGCTGGTCCAAGAGGAAACCAAGGGCAGGATGGTATACCAGGACCTCCTGGAGAGAAAGGAGCCATGGGAGGTGGGAGTCTCAAGTGAACCGGATCTGATTGGACAATGATCACTCTGATTGGATAAAAGTGGAATGTTTTGTTGGAAACAGCTGAGATTCCAGATCGAGCTCATAAACTAACCTGATGGTGGGGGTTAGTTTCTCTTCTGATTGTTCTGTTTCCTTTCCACAGCTCCTGGAGTTGGCCCCCGTGGCCCAGAGGGGCCGAAAGGAACCCCTGGTGAGTCTTTAGATGTTAATATGGATTTGCTTTTTAGACAGAAAAAAAGGAAGCAATTAAACACCCACATTCCACCACCTTTCATCTTCAGGGTGTGCTGGGGAGAAGGGTCCTCCTGGTCCCTGTGGTCCCCCTGGTCCCTGTGGACCTGAAGGACACCCAGGATGTCCTGGTCCTCCTGGACCTCCTGGTTGCCCGGGTCTTCCTGGCATAGAGGGAGTTTGCATTGAAGGAGGCAAAGGACACGGTGGATTGCCTGGAGAACGTGGACCCAGAGGTGACAGGACACACAGAGTCAAATCAGCTGGCATTCGACATTTCAGTCCTTATTTATGGCCAGACTGTTTACCTGCATGCACCAAAGTCTGCTCAGACATGATTGGTCAACACTGCTCGACTACAAACATAAACCAGAACGTTTCAAGTATCAAAATCTTGTGCTTGTCCACAGATTCTGTCTTTGATAAATTAATTAGCAGAGATTTTTCTTGACGGATCCCACTACAACATAGAGTGAATCCCAAACCTGGTTTATGACCAAAAACCTACAAAACAAACAACAGTCCCGATGGCCTCATCTGTACTTTCACATTAAGTTCAAGGCATCACTGTGTCTAAGTACAAAGCTGCTAGCAAGACTGCAGCCTCCAAAGTCTCTCTCACAGTTAAGCTGAGTTTAACCACATGAAAAAATTTGTTTTGCTGAGCCAACTTGAAGCAGATATAATAAACCAGTATCATCTGCATATTGAGACGAGTAAACCAAAACATAGACCAGATTTGTTACCCTGTGCAGCTCTCAAAGAGGGTTTAAGGAAAGCAGCAGCTTAAATAACTTTTTTGTGTCTATTTCTCTGTAGGTCCACCAGGCTGCAAGGGTCCCCCTGGTCCTCCAGGTCCTGGTTTTAAAGGAGACAAGGGATATAAAGGGCCAACAGGTGCACCAGGACCAACTGGTTGCCGGGGTGACCCTGGTGCAAAGGGAAGGCCGGTCAGTACATCCCATAGTTACACTGTACAACAGATATTCAGCGCTCACTTAAATCCTCATTTTGAGACAGGAACTATTGACTAAACAGTGTTTCCTCATAGTCATACATGTGTGAGTGTGACCCAGCGGTGTTGTTGACAGGGTGAAGACAGATCACCAGGCCCCGGTGGACCAAAAGGCTGTATGGGAGAAACTGGTGTGACTGGACCTGCCGGTAAGGACTCCAGAGCCAAAACCAGTAATCCAACAAACAGCAAACAGTGACAGAACAGTCAGAACATAGGAGTCTAATCACTTTAACACTGATTTCAAATGGACTCTGACGCCTCTGTAGAGTTTATCTGAGATGGACTTTGGTGGAGTGTGAACCTGAAACTCGCTGCTGTCTCCTCCTTCCGTCAGAAAGTCTGAAGATGATCTCCATGCTCTTTTTGGACAGTCAGTTTAAAACAGCGCTGCCTCTGTGGACTCTGACCTCTGTGTGTGTTTCAGGTTTGAAGGGGGAGGATGGACAACCAGGTGAAAAAGGCCCACAAGGACCTCCGGGACCACCGGGGAGGACAGGTAATACAAGTGACATCACACAATGAGCAGTAAACTGTCCAATCACAGCAGACACACACCTGAGAGTTTCCACTGAACACTGATATTGGTTGTGGTATTGAATGCTTCCCCCTGCAGGCCTGAGAGGGAAGGACGTATCAGTGGAGGTGAGGGTGTTATCAGGAGATAAAGGCCCAACTGGAGCCCAGGGACCCCCAGGACAAAAAGGACCCCCAGGTGTTCGAGGGGCACGTGGACCTCCAGGTGAGTCTGGAATGGTGTTTTATTTTCAGTTGTCAGACTTTAAGTTTTATCCGTCTGCTGTGATTCAAGTGGTGGGAACATCTGGATCCGAAAGCAGAGTGACTCCGGTTTCATAAACAGAGTGAATGAGACTTCAGATACAAACTTTCAGTCGTGTGTTTTGTGGCTGCAGGTTTCCGAGGCAGCACAGGGAAGAACGGCAGGAAAGGACCGTTTGGACGTCCAGGACTGAAAGGAGAAAAAGGAGACCCTGGATGTCAAGGAGCTAAAGGTCAGCGTTTCAAACAGAACCACAAGTTATTGTTGTCAACATTACGGGAAGTTTTAATGAGCTTTCATTGTTGATTCTAAACTCATCCAGAACATGTGGGTGCTGAACTGCAGCTGTTTCTCTGCAGACTTCTTACTTTCTTACTTGGACTGTTAAAAGATGGAGAGCAATAAAAGCTCTGGTCCTTTTCCTCCCTTACAAGTTTGTTGTCATGTGATCAGAGAAGCACCTGATTCACCCACAAACGCCTCTGTCGACAGGTATCACAGGTGAACAAGGTCCGGTTGGTGCTAAAGGTGCTCGAGGTCAGAAGGGTGCCATCGGAGACATACGAGACAAGGACAGCTTCCTGTTCACCAGACACAGCCAGAAACTCATCATCCCAGAATGCCCTGCAGGTTCCACTCAGGTGTACAGCGGATACTCACTGCTGTTCATCAACGGAAACAACCGAGCACACGGACAAGACCTGGGTAACAGGAGAGCAGCAGAGAAACACTCACTGCAGCATTATACGAATAAAAAGAATGAAGTTTAACAGAAACAAGTTTAGAAAAACTGAGAAACTGTTTGTGAAGCTGCTTCTAAATATGTGAGACGGACTGATGAGGCTTCACTCACACACACACACACACACACTCTTTGGTATGAAAACACACCGTTCAGTGTCTCTCTCTCTCTCCAGGTACGTTAGGTAGCTGTCTGCCTCGTTTTACCACCATGCCCTTCCTGTTCTGTGACACTGATCAGACGTGTCGCTACGCCTCACGCAACGACTACTCCTATTGGCTGTCCACCGACGAACCGCTGCCCAGCAGCCAGTCCTTCATCTCTGAGGAGTCGCTGAGGAAATATATTGGCCGGTAACACACACAAACACACACACACACAAACACACACACTCTTAAACATACACACCAAAAACAACCTAATAGACAGATTTATTGCGCCTTTACAAACACGTGTATTTCCACGTTTGGGCGACACTGTGTGTGTGTGTGTGCCATAATCGAAGGTGTGTGTGTGTTTTCTCATGGCTGAAGTTGTGTGTTTAAGTGTGTGTGTGTGTGTTGCAGGTGCACGGTGTGTGAGGCCCGAGCCAACGTGATCTCCATCCACAGTCAGACGGCAGCGATGCCCGCCTGCCCGCCAGGTTGGGACTCCCTGTGGGCCGGATACTCGTTTGTGATGGTGAGCTGACGGCGGCAGACTCAAGTTTTGTTGCCAAAAGTCTCTTCCAATCAAACCTCACATTTATATGATCATCAAAATAAATCAGGAACTGAAACCCAAGCACAGTTAACAGGCCACGCCCCCTTTAAGCACCAGCGTCAAACACACAACCTCAGAGGAAGCAGACTGTAAGATGAGTCCAGAACCTGATCAGAGGTTTCACATGTGTCTGGTGTAAAAGTTTGTTTCCCAGAGTTTCATGAGCATGGTTTCAGTGTGTGTGGTCTGTGACCTTTGACCCTTGCTGCTGTTGCTGTTGGCGTGCAGGAAACGGGAGTTGGGGCAGAGGGCTCGGGTCAGCCGCTGGCTTCTCCTGGATCGTGTCTGGAAAATTTCCGGAAGATCCCCTTCATCGAGTGTCACGGCAGAGGAACCTGCAACTACTACACCGACTCCTACAGCTACTGGCTGGCTGCTCTCGACCCCAGCGACATGTTCAGGTAACACCAGCAGGGGGCAGCGTCCGCAGTTTGACCGGCAGCATGTTGTGTAAATGAACCTGCAGAGTTCCAAACAAACAGAAGCAGAAGAGAGTTCAATAAAACTGAGAAAGTCTGTCTCTCTCTGCCTGTCTCTCTCTCTGTCTGCCTGTCTCTCTCTCTGCCTGTCATCCTGCAGCATACCGAAGCCTCAGACTAACACAGGAGTGTTACCAGGTGATCTGATCAGCAGGTGTCGTGTCTGCATGAAGCGACTCTGATCGTCGATGCTTCATGCTGCTGACGGCTCTCTGATGTTCCTCTGACGTTCCTCTGACGTTCCTCTGATGTTCCTCTGATGTTCCTCTGACGTTCCTCTGATGACGGCCTCTGAAGACTCCTGCGTTTCTACGCCAGCAGATGAGTCGGCGACAGAAGGTCACGAGAGCGACCTTACGCTAATGAGCAGTGATGTGCTGCCGACCAATCAGAGGGCAGATGTTCAGCCTCTGGTAACCAACTGAATTTACAAAACGAGCCTGTTGATTCATTCAGATTATGAACCAGTTTCAAATCCATAATCAATAATCTAGCAAAGAGAAAATGCTTATTTCTGATTGGCTGACACCTCAAAGTTCTGATCAACGGTGTAAATCACAAATCGATATGAGTATTGAACCTCTCATTGTTCTCCGCAGCCTCTCTGCCTGTAGTTACTTGTATCCTCTGAATATTTTGCTGCTGGGATGAGTATCCTGATTACTATTACTACTGCTTACTATTGCTACTGCAGAAACTACCGCTTCTGATATCACCCTTTACTTTATATCAAAAATACTTTTACTGCGACATTTTTGCACTGAGAGCAGTAAACGCAACACAAGTACCAGCAGTAATCTGTACACAAGTATCTGAAAAGTAAAAGTAACTTCTCTGAATATTTGCTCCTTTCAGAGTAAAACTGCTGATGTTGTAATACAAGAGGTCGTCAGAATTAGAGTACACCCAGTTCTGCATGTAACTTAATACTTCAGAGTACCTGACAACAGGTAAAGTACTTGAGTAAAAAGGAGAGTACTTCTCTCTGACATGTAACGGAGGAAAACTAGAAATACTCAAATAACAAATATGGACTTCAATGCAACACAAGTGAATACACACACTTATGCACTGCAACAGCTACTATGAGTACCATTACCTTTGTGTACAAGTAATAGTAATCCTTGTATTATACTACTTTTGTTGGAGTAATGAGACTAGTTTGAATCGGACTACTGCTAATACTGAGAGTAAAATAATTACCTGTAGTATATGTAAACTACTACCATTACAATGGCGACCATAGTACTGTGGTACTACAGTAGTATCACAGCACTGCAGTACCACAGTACTGTAGTATCACAGTACTATTGTCCTTGGTAAAAAAGTACACATTCCAAGTAATTTTTTCCCAGTTAAACGATGATGTTGTGATGTTACTTAGTTACTGCTAAAGGTACAACTACATCTGCTGCTCTGAGTACTGCTGCTGCTACTATTATGACTACTGCTACTGCGAGTACTACTGCGAGTGCTACTACTACTGCTACTCTCGTCTGCACATCTTACCTCTGCAACGACTTCACTACTGCTCACTGCAATACTAACACGACTAACACTGCTATGACTGGAGCTGCAGTACCGCCCTCTGCCAGAGGAGGGCCCAGCGGAAACACCACAGAAGAAGCTGCAGTTCCCCTGACAGACATCAGATGGAGCTCTAAGAAAACTTGAAGTGAAGGGGAGAAACCGTGGACATTGAGCTGTTTGTATTTCCTGCACGGTAACAGAGTGTGGAGCTCTCTGATTGGACGGTTCTCCCAGCAGAACAGTGAACTGTCTCCTGCATCGCTGAGTGTTTCCTCTCTTCTTCATGAAATCGTGACCATAAACGGAGCGTAGATGTTCGAACACAGCTGGTCGATAACAACACGTGTTTACAGACTCGTAGAAGCTCCGGTTCTGCTGTACATACTGACTGTGACGTTCAAGCCGCTGATGTTTTGTGACAAATTGGAGATAACATTATTTTTGTGTTGTGAATATGATGCTCGTTGAATTTAATAAAAGATATCGTTTTTCAGAAGTCAGTTCCTGTTGTTTCCTGTTCATGAAGCTGATTTCAAAATAAGTCAAATCTGTCAAACACGTCTCATTTCAGCTTGTTCAGGTCCTCCTGCTCAGGGGTGGAAAGTAACTAAGTACATTTACTCAAGTATGAAGTACAATGTACGATGCATCTCCAAAGAGTAAACCAGTGATTTTCAACATGTTTTCATTTTGCTTCTCACAGTGTCGGGAACTTATCCTCCAACACTTTTATCAAAATGACTGTTTTCAAAAAGGACCATCGGAGCAAAATGTGAACTTTTTTCTTCTTGAAACATCTTAAAATTCTTATTCTGAGAAGAAACATGATCTAAAGTTTAAAGTCAGATCTTCTGAAGTTATTTAAAATGAAAATCCTCTTTAAGTTCCACAAACAGTTTTCTTGTTGAAGTGCAGCAGAGAAACATTCAGTTCTGAACATGTTGAATCTTTTTCACTCAGTTTTAATTGTTTTAATTTGTTTTCAGTGTTTGACACGTGAACGCGACAGTAAAATAAACTCCACTAACAAGATGTAATAAAGAAAGTAAGTAAATAAATAATTCTGGCTGCGACTAATTTTCTCAAAATGAGAAAAACTATTTTTGGTTTCATTTCCTCCCTTTTGTTTTTTTCTGTTTTCTAATAACCTCTGAATGAGAAATGAGATTAATCTGTTCGTCAGTGACTCACTGTGTGACATCATCACTTTCCCATCATGCCCCTGTGTGTGTGTGTGTGTGTGTGTTCATACCAGAGGCTCCTGAGAAACACACACACTTAATGTGTCACCACGGCAACCAGCAGCTGCTAATGTGTTTGTTGAAATCCAAAGAAAATGATGAAGATGCTGATGGTGCTGATGATGCTGAGGATTTTCTGTCCCACCTGTTAGAGGTTTGAATTGTCTTCCTCTACACAGAAAAGACAAACTACTTCCTGCTGAATACACGTCACATGATGCTGAATCGTCCAATCAGGGCTCTTTGTGTTTCCTTCAGAAGTGTTCATGGGATTAAATGGATGTTAAAGACACATTCTGATATTTAAAGACAGAAATGAGCTGATTGTTGACCTCAGGAATCAGTCAGGTCACATGGTTTACGGCACAAACCTCAGAGGTCAAAGGTCAGACAGGCCTGGTGGAGGGAACAATGCAGAGAGACAGGACATGTGAGAGTTTGCTATCTGTGGACAGACAGACAGGCAGACGGACGGATGGAGGATCTGCAGAGTTAAAGATTTTACGATGACGGCTTGTGCTGTTTCACCTGACTACCACCAGAGGTCACTGTGCCTCAGACTGAGGTTTCTTCTTTTTTAAAAATTAAAGAAAAATATTTTGTTAACTCTGTTCGCATTTTAAACTCAGTCCAGAGACGAGCAGGTCAGATTAAC
>JAQNCA010000029.1:25995491-26005885 GCA_029783725.1 Acanthurus tractus
AGTTTTCATGAGATGGTAGAGAAGCTGTAGACAAAAAAACGTTGTTTGAACCAGGCTGTAAATATGTTTATTTCTGCGCTAAAGTCGGCCATTTTAACATGGGCTTCAATGGGAATTTGCTCCCTTTTGGAGCCAGCCTCAAACGGTCAGTCGCGGAATTGCAAGTTTTTGTACTTCCTTGTCGGCTTTAATGCACAAGCTGGGAGTTTGCCCCTTGGGTGTGGCATGGCAGGAGATGCCAGTGCACCCGCAAACCAAATTAGGACCAGGGGTGTGGGGGATTTCAGGTGGATGGACCGTGCACCCTTCTTCCCCTCTCGGGGAAGGGACAAAGCACCACATCTTGATCGTGTGTGGCCAACCTCAGCCCCTTATAAAAAAGTACGATATTCACCTGCTCTATAATAGATGACCTTGCAATAATGAAGGTAAGACCCCCTATTCTTTCATGTAGATTTTTAAGGTCACTATCCTGGATGTAGAAGTACTCTTCCTGTAAATAGGCAAATTACGCTCATTAAGATTTGTGGACATTGATACAGATTTTAAACATTTCACATTGTCATACCCTTCTTTACCCTAGCAAAAGACTGAGTGTCCACAATGTGGACAGCATTATGTCTCGCTTTCCTGCCTTCTGTGGGACAAACACGACATGAAAGATGCAAAAAAGAGGCGTCTCTTCATAAGTTAAAAATAACTCTCAGGTATGGTGGGAAACTGAGGTGCCCCATCAAACAGTGAAATTTGGAGAAGCAGTACGTGAGGCTAGATAAGCACCTCATGACAGCACCTGGGGAAAAAACGGTATTGTACACTTTACACAAAAATTTTGTGAAAAACAAAAACTGTGTTCTTACTTCCATTAGGGTTAGGGTCCATTCCATTTCTTACTTTCATTTAATCATTTAATTCTTTTCCCACAGGGAAGATGCCTTTCAAAACTTATGACAAAGGCCAATAAAGCAGCCATAAAGGCAAATCTTCTGACCCTCTCCCAAACCTCACCGACCAACACCACAACCACTACACCTACACCACCTCCACCAGCACTGCCTCCAACATTGCCCCCACCACCAGCAACCTTAACTTATGTGGTTAATGGTTCGGCAGTAATAAAAGAAGCTGAAAAAGCTGTTGAAGGTGGTTGAGGTTCTGTGGGAAATGTTTACTCAATCTCCTACAACAGCATCTACCTCTCCAGTCTGCTCTGCTCCTGCCACCTGCAGGGAGGGTCCAATGGCTGGTCTGTCCTCTGCTCCTTCTGCCTGCTTGCAGCGCCTGATAGCCACTCCATCTTCTTCTCTTGCCACCTGCAGCAGAGGTCCCATGACTGGTCCGGCCTCTTAAGTGGGAGCCTCACGCCCAACTTAGGTGAATTTTGCTTGTGTTTACAAGGGGACTATAAACATCCTGCTCTCGTATCAAGATAGTACCATTTTTTCGTTTTTTTGACTTCCTGTTGGGCGAGCCTCTTAGGGCCCAACCAGTCACCCAAAGCACTGAGGAACATAAAGCAGAGAAAGATTTATGTCAGAAAGTTCCTCCTCTATATGTCAGGGAGGGACACTGACATAAATATGACCCTGAACTTTTGGAGCAACATGGTAAAACTGAATGAGTACGTAGCTCTGATTTGTCCTCTCCAAATCCAAGTCATAACATTTACCACCATATTTATAGTGCTCATCAGTTCCATTGTTTGGTCATCAGACACCTCAATCACCTCAGTGCAACACTGAAGCCAACAAGCCAGAAACATGTCCTTATAGACATCAAGGCCTTCCTGAAGTTCATGAAGCTGGCTAATGTACCCAAAGTACGGATGACTGTTAACCCTGTAAAGCCTGGACCATGAAGTATTTTGCAAGAAATTTCAAATTTTTTTTAACTGGAGTGTTTATTGAACCTTCTGACATTTTTTTTAAAAAATCAAATATCAATTTGCATAAATGAGTTTTGATTTGTATCATTTTTGATACAGGCGATACATTTTTTGCAATGTATTGCTCACAGTTTGTATTAAACTAACAAAAACATATAAAACACAACATTTGTAAATCCATTAAAGCTTGATTTTACTTAAAAGATTTTTCCTCAAGTAATTTCAAACATAGAACGAACATTTCTTCTTTCTTGAAAAACCACCTGTGGGTCACTCACTGATGGTAGCTATTTTGGATGTCTCAGTTGAAGTCTCTCTGGTACATGAATTATCAATCCCTGGTGGATTATCTGTGCACTGCATGTGTTTGATTGTATACATCTTTATTTTTTTTTAAATATCACACTGATGATTTATGGGTCTCAAAAACTGATGTATCAAATATGATACATGGCGTTATAGGGTTAAATCCATCTTATACATTTTGGACAAGTAAGCTGGGTGGAAAAAGGGGTCAGGGGCACAAATTGTTCTGTTTTTTCTACAGCTACACTGGTCCAAGGCAAAGACATCTTGTCCTTCAGCAAGCTTGCAAGAGAAGGACTTAAGGTTGCCATCCGTGACCTCGCCAAAGACCCAAGCAACATGGCCTACCTGGGCCAAGTTGTTGGACTGTTGGTGGGGGTGGTGGCGATGGTAACAGAGCACAGAAAGTGGGTCTTCCTGGGCATGGCAATGGACAATGTCTTCAAAGCCCAGGAGTACAAGAAAACCTTCATGATCAGGTTATGAATATTGAGGTTTTATGAGGTAGAATACCTGGAATCCAAAGTCCCTTTTCCAGAACTTGAACTTACCTACCGTTCACTCTGAACCTTAACCCCTTCTGTCAAGTAACGGCCCTGGGCATGTGTCTGTGGTACTTACCACATGGAGGTCCATTTCCTGAAATGTGAACTTATCCACCGCTTAGTCTTAACCTTTGCCCTCAGTAAGGCAAATGTCTGGCGAATGCGTCTGAGGTACTTACTGCATGGGGGTCATCTAAGGTAGCATTCCAGGAATCTAAAGTCCCTTTCCTAGATCATGAACTTACCATCCACCTGTTACTTTTCCCCTCAGGCAAGCAACCTTCTGGGGCATAACACTGTTGTGAAGTTGTCATCTAAATGCAAGTTACTTTGCATAAACATTGCTCCTACTTCTTACTTTCCCAGGTAGCTGATTAGAAGACCGTCAAGATATTTATCCCGGCAATGGTGGCAGTCACAGAGACAGGCGCACAGTGCGCACATGTCACCAAACGCATGTCTGGCAGGTTTCCAGAGACAGCAGACAGTAGGTAACTTGTTCAAAATAACACGTATCACAGAAGCTATCCAAAGAGGCCTCGTCACTACAATACAGAAATAACTACTTTGCAGGGTCTTCATGTTTTATTTTTACGCATAATCTGGTTTATTTTTCATTTGATTAGCAAAAACAAACAAAAATGCATTTTGGTCTTTTTGGAATCTTTTAATAAAGACATTGTGGAAATAACACTAACATGAGGGTGAAACCAGCTAGATCTCTGCTAATTCAGCTTCTTCAGTGATTACAGACAGTAATAGTTAGAATCACACTCAAATTTACATTAACTGTCAAACCATTTTTTCAAGCTATGGTGTAATTTCAAAGGAACTGATTCTACTCATACAATACATTTTAAAATGTTAACTCTTAAAACTGACAGCGAAACAAGTGTTTCTATTTGCATAATCACAAAGACAGGACCGTTGCCAGGAAAAGAGTTCAGGAGGTGGGAGGAAATCAGCTTTGGAGTGGACTTTTTTCTTTTCTAATTTCTGGCAGACATATAGCATTGCAACATTACATTGTGCTTCACAGTGTCATACCAATCTTGTAAAAGACCTTTTCATGATTTTATTTCATTTATATTCTGCAGAGCTTCTTTGTTGTTTAGTTTGTTGTTTATCCCTTCAAAGTTGCGTCTGCCTCCACAGCTAAACTAGAGAGAGAGTGCACTGACACCTTCACACAACCCGGTAGAAAGGTGCTGCAACACCAGTTTGTGTAAATTCAGCTGATCTGCAAGCTTCATTCTCTCTGCTTTTACTTTTCTGCTGTTTGTGTGCATATGTGACATTGCTAAACACACCTGCACATCTGCAGCTTACAAAGACAAAGCAATGAAGAAAAATGGAGACAGCGACGTAATCCCGTTTATGTACTTGCAAAGACTATTAAAAATGCAATGTTTTTGTCTATGGGCTACACTTCTCAAAGGATGATGCTTTAAATAATCTTAATTTGCAAATTTAGAAGAAAATCAGAAAATAAGAGGTAACGTTTCTGTTAATAAAAACTCCACAACGCATTGCTATTTGGTTGTAGATGGCGATTATGACAGACACTTTTTGTGCCTCTATATATTGGTACTAGAAACATTCTGCATAGTGTAACTTTAATCATTATAGTAACTGTCACAGTTTCATGTCTATTCTTCAGATTGTGACATTTTGAAAGCTTGCGCACTCTGGCTTTGCTTTAAAAAAAAAAAAAAAAATCCATTCAGTGAAACATTAATCTGGTCGTACTTTCTACATACCTTATGACTAATTTAAAACTCTGCTAGGTAACAATGATTTCTCTTTTGGCACATCTTTGCATACACTACAACAATACTAAACCATCAAATTTATACAAACAGCATTCAGATTAATGTGATACTTTCCTGCTGCTACCATTACTTGAGAACATCTTAACCTGAAATGTTTACATCCTGAAAAGGTTGGGTTTTTGCTTCAGAACGTAAATTTTTCACTTCATTCCTGATGCTTAAAATGTTAATTATCTTGTAATAATGGGAAACTAAGAAAAATGTCATGGTCAATTCAATGTGATGCACATTATTGTAAAGGCAATTCCTGTGACACTTGTGCTTCAGAGTGTGAGGACAGTTATCAGATTAGGAAAGGGCTGAAAGTTAACCACAGGTTTACGTAATATAAAAAAGGTTTAAACTTTAACTTTACATCTCAACCTCACTGTGAGTTTATTAATGTTTCTGAGGTGATTTCAGACTCTGATTTGATTCTATTGACACACTGCTCAGAATTTATCATTTTTATTACCTTTCTATTACAAATATGTTTCAAAACAACACATCATTGTGCTGCTGGTTCACATGCTTCAAAAACAGACCTGATTTGCTCCAAATGTCTGAACAGGTCGGGCCAGAGTCACTGCTTTCCTCTTCTTATAGAGAGTGAATGGTCCAGGGATCAAGACATAATCAGGATCAAGTCTTCTTCATGGTCAAAAGTGAATCTGGATCAGGTTTATTAAGTTATAGTAGTGCCAACACGTTTAGCATGAGTGGTCCAAATCTGTTTTTTTTTTCTTCCTAAAAGTGTGAACAATATAAACCAGATTCAGATTTTGAGGATTAAATCAGGTCTGAATTACAAAGTACCCTTAACTGGAGATTCATCTACAGTTAAAAGTCCAGTTTGTGGTATCCATGGACACCAGCACATTCAATTACACTGACACTTTGACCCTGAAAGTCACACGTCCCATAGACTTGTCCCTTTCATCATTGTTACGCAAGTCTGAGCCCTCAACTTTACACTCCAACGTCTGCTCAACGTTATAATCCTCTTCTCGTAGCAACAATTTCACTGCTACCACAGGCTGCACGTAGTCAGGCTATTAAGAGAGAGAGAGAGAGTTTACACAGACACACACACACAAACAGAAAGACAGACAGACAGACACAGGAGCATTTATAGATTATTCTCAACATATGTATGTAAACCTTCATTTTGGTTGAATAGTTTCTTCTTATTGAATTGATTTATTGTGTGAACATATGATGATTTAACCTCTTAAACTTCAAACTAAAATTCTTACACCTTAACTTCAATCTTTTTCATATGAATTATGAAAATCAAAAATTATGTAAAATCAAGAATTGCACAGTACAATATAGCCTGGCATTGTTGATGGAACATGTTAGTTGTTCGTTTACTCTTCATGACAGTTACAAGTTCGAAGAATTTTGATTACACAAAAGGAAGAAAAAGAAAGACACTCACATGAGCTTTTTTGCCATAGTAAGGGAAAAACATTTTATCCAAACGACCCTCTGATGGGAAGTACTGCATCTGTAATGGACTATTCCTCTGCCAGAGGAACACAACACAGAATAAGAGGAATAGAAAATCTCTCAGACTAATGGCTTTATGAAAGAGGGTCTTTAATCTGCATCCTTGCATATATACAATTTATGACTGGTATCACTGATAATATCTCATCAGGCTTCAAGGCTAAAAAACATTGTCACTAATCAGATAGTTTTACTATTTTTAATTTCTTTGTCAGCATCACCCTGTTCAATTATATAACTGATTTATTTCTCAGTCTCTGATATGTCAAATAGCTTATTAATTTGTGTGTGTGTGTGTTTGTGTGTGTATTTGTGTGTGTGTGAAAATTACCTTGGCCGTGCAGTTAATGTAGGGGTCACCTCCTGGTTTCAGGCCGATAACCTACAGACAGACAGACTGTTGTTGTTTGATTCATAAATAGTTGTACTAATATTTCCTAAATATTTGAAAACAAATTATTTACAGTCCAATTTACAAATATCTAGGTGGCCACAAAGTCAGAGCCTGTACAGACATTGCAGGTAACTTTGACCCTGATCCCACCTGGCTTTAAATCCATCCTGAGTGAACCAATCACAAGTGGAGTGCTTTAAGTACAAGTTTGAACACACCCAAGACACATTGAGTACACATTTGAGATCGGATCACTCAAACTTCATTTTGAGGCGTTCTGAGCCGCACGGCGCCACATTCTTTTAGCAGTGGGAACAGAGATCCTCACTGAACTGAAGTCTTCTGTGTAAGCAGAAGTAGTAGTCACTTGAGCAAAAAAAGCATCATTAAAGTGCAAGACAGCAAGTGATAAGAACTCTGCAAATGACACTGTAAACAATGGATTCACAGGAGCCCATGGAGATTTACAATGAAAACCTCAAACATCTCTGTGAGCTGTGTTGTTTTGATTTGCACACTAAAGTCTTCTACTTTTAATATCCTGCAGCCAGGAAGAACGTTCCTCTTTGTTTTTCTGGTTGGCTAGGCACGTTTTAGAGCATTTCTGCCTCCCACAAGTAAAAAATAACAACATAGTTGGTCTCTACTTGTGGAAATGATGTATGTGTTCATTTGCATACAGAGCACAGGAGTGAGATCTGATCACAAGTGACCATCTTAATGCCAGGTAGGAACACACACAATCAGCACTGTGTTTTTTATCCACACGGGATGGATTGAAAAACCAGGTTGGAGCAGGATCTTTGAGTTTAAAGTAAAATGACAAGACGGTTAAAAACAGATTTTTTACCAAATGGCTGTCTCTGTCTCTAAAATAAAATTCCCCCACCCAGGTTTCACACCTAAATGTGAACTCTGTCAATAAAACCAATTTCTGCCCTCTCATTGCTCTCTTTCTCGACCTTCCAGGCTCAGGGACAGGGCAGAATCTCTCTCTCAGCAGCCTCACAGGGAAGAGGACACAGTCCTTGCTCCTCTTCTCAGTGACTAAAACAGGGTACCCTCCTCAACACAGTTTCTCTAGCAGTAGTGCTCAATGCAAATTTGCTACACTTCACTTCTTTCAAAGAGCAGCAATGGGAGCGCCTAATGAGGGACTAAACTAGAGTGAAGAAGTTAAATCTGGAACCAGCAGACAGAACACGAGATCTGCCAGCTATACTTACAAGCGTTAGGAGTCACAAACATAAGTACTTCACATACTTTGCAAAGCAACACACCAAAATGGACACTTTTCCTTCTGTCATTTTTGCAGTGTATTATCAGTGTGTTCTGTGTCTAGGTTTGGTTATTGTTAAGTTGTACATTTTACACACATATAGGACAGAAAGAACATCCTGTGACTTGCATGTGAGTGACCTGTTTGTAACTAACCCCTTTCTCTTCAACTTTGCACCTTATTTTACATGCACGTCTTGACCAAAGAAAACTTTTCAGTTCCCCCATCATGGAGTGTTGGCAACCATCTCTGATTTGGTCATCTATGTTTGAGGTCCCTTTTTTAAGCCATGCAGTCCTAACAATCATAGCCAGAAAAACGCACATACTAACAGTTCATCCTCGAAGAAACTGTCAGGCAAAGTAAAAGAGGTTTGTTGGTCTGTCAACACTCTTGCCCTCTCCTGATCTGCTGAGTTCCACAAGATCTTTGTGAATGCTGGAACCGTTTTCCAAGAAAATGAACTGGTCTAATAGATCACTGGGATTTACACACTGATCTGTCATCCTTAGCAAAACCTCCTCTGAAGCAGGTTAGGTGTTTAGCATAAATTGGCGATACAATGAAGTAGGAAGCAATCCCACATTAAACCCAGAGTTAGGATTTGAACCCACAGTTTAACATGAAGTCAACTCACTATCCTCCTGCTTTGTAGCACAGCTGTGTTCCTTTTTCCATTCATCTTCTGTCCTGCAGACCTTTGAGCTCCCACCTCTTGCGCATCCATTCAATAATCAGCTCTGGACTAATTTTATTAGCACTGTGTCTCTGTTTTCTCGGGCTGTTTTTTGCTTTTAATCTTTATCAGTTGATTATCGACTATACACATGGTTGGAGTCCTGTTTTCTGTATTCTTGTATCCACATAAACCACCGTTCATTAAAACCTACCCCTTTTCTTTGCTTTTTTACCTATATCCACAGCAAATACATTTTTAGGTAAATGAAAATGAACCTTCAGAAAAATGTGGTCAGTGTTAAGATGTTCAGGAACCCTGCGTTATTTTCATGTAAACAGCAAAAACAGAGTTTATGCTATAAACCTCCATGTTTAACATCAGACAGTTTGTTGTCTTCTTGTTGGTTTATCATTAACAGTTACTCTGTCGTTATAGATGAACAAGCATCAGACTGCGTCACAGAGGTTGTTACATAATCCAACACTCACACAGAGTCTCTGCAGCCATGTTGGACTTAGACAAGAACTTGTTGAATCTCTAGTTACACACAGTCCCACATGAAATAGATGGATAATAATGGATAACTTACAGAGATTTATTTGAAACAGGAGGAAAAGGAACAAGACCAGATTTATTTTTAAAAACGAGGGAGGGGAAAAAAAGCATTTTAAAAATACCCATATACTATACACGTAGATTACGCCTGTTTAACTGCTATCTGCTTGTTAACCTGATTTCTGTTGCTAAGAGCAAATTTAAACCATCAACCTGGATTGTCTCTGCATTTTGCTTCAGAAGAAAAACCCGAATAAAACCTTTCATGTTTCCAATGCTCAGGAAACATGATGTAGGGGACAGAAGTGACTCACGTTTTACATGCAGAAGATACTGTTATGTAATGCTCCACACCTGTATTTTCATTTTCATTCAGAAAGTTCCAAGGACCTATTTCATCCATAAACTCTGACATAAAAGCAACAAAACAACAGTGTAAACTGGAAGTATCAGAAAAGTTGGGGTTATTATTTCTGTTGTTGTGCATACACTGCTTTTTCATCTAACAACATCCTGACAGACTGAATGAAAACTGTTGTACTGACCCGGTTCATCTTTATAATGATGCACGGTTTCCCCTCGGCGTATCCAAAACTGGTGTCGCGCAGACCGGAACACTGACGCAGCGTACTGCGTTTAAACTGACAAACTTTCTTTATCGGTTCATCATCCTGTTCAGTGTATTCACCCACCAGACACAAGTCATTGCTCTCCTGCAAAGTGTCATTATAATCTGCACAGAAAACAACAACAAAATCATAAGAAAAGTGTCATATCAAGACAAAGCTGTCACAAACATTTTATTATGTTTATTTTTATATTTTTACCACAATGGAAAATGTTGAAAAGTTAAGGACAGATGATGAGGATAATTCAGTGTGCTAAGTGCTAAGGAAATCCATCTGCACTCACAAAGCTTAGTCACGAGGCAACAGCTGGTGTTAATGACGTTGGTGTGCATTGCTGAAATTACACTGTTTCGAAGATGGGCATCCTAGATACTTTGCCCCCAGCATTGTTGACATTTTTTTAATGCAGAATATAAAAACCTGGACAACATGATCAAAAGTATTACTTCATAACCAAGGTTGCATTGAAATTTTAAAGAGTAACTAAACCTCAAAACTATGTTTTTATAAACCAAATTATCTGGGAATTCAGTAGTATTGTGAACTGACTCAGGCCCAAAACTCAAAATTTTGTGCAAAGAATGTAAATTCTGATATAAAAATGTGTAGCAACTGCCCCTGAGAGCGGCTGAGTTGGTAGATTAAATTTTTAATTTGAATTGTTAGATTATATTGTTAGCACAGATCAGGCACTGCCAAACTGCAGTCTGGGCACAGACCAAGAGATATCTGTGAATGTTCTCATTCATCCAGGTCATAGTTATTCTAGGAAAATAAATCGAAGTCAACTGGACTCAGT
>JAQNCA010000029.1:26007558-26022926 GCA_029783725.1 Acanthurus tractus
AAGTAATTCCCATGGATCTGTGAAACTTTTCTTCCAGTGTGTCAGGTTAGTCAAGAGCATAGAGATGTAAAGTGCCAAAACAGCAGAATCTTCACAGTTACAGAAAAAATATGCAAAGCAAACATTACTTTGGAACTTTACTGACTTTTTTTTGCAAAACTTATAATGGCAGACTCTGAATTTGGGGAAATCTGAAAGAGGTTTCTTCAGTTCTGATGGACTGATGGCATCCTTCACCTCTTGTAGAATCACTGAAACACCTTCAAGAACCTCACAAGTGCAGTTGTTTTCATTTAGCACTATAAAATACCAGGACCTGGCTTAGGAGTTTCTTGGGCACACAGGAGGGCCAGGTCACCGATGGTAGCAAGAAAAAAATGTTCCTTGATGGTTATTTTTTCTTTTTTTTTTAACATTGGATCACATGTTTTAGAAAAAATCTTCTCTTTCTCAACTCTCAGTCATTTACTGAGTTTCTTGTTGGGCTGATGGCCTAGTTGCTGATGCTAACTCATGCTAAGTGCAGCTCATGTTACATAGTCTGCTCAGTTAGCCTTGCAGCTATTGGCCCTTTTAGCTGATCCGTCCTGCACCGGGAGTTCAGAGCATCAGGGAAGTGTCTGTGATATCACATTGCCAAAACAGCTTCCAGTCAGTCCTTTCTCACTTCCTGCCTCTCCTGAACCTGACATGTCTATGTGTTCCATTGTACATGGCTAACTGAGAAAAAGGGCAACTACACTTAGTGACAGTTACATGTTTGATTACTTCAGTAAGAAGTAAAGCTCCCTGGTCATAAGTAAACTGCTTAAATCAACCAGAGCTAATGTACAAACATTTCTTCTATTGGTAAATTAGGCCAGAAAGTTGGGGTTTTGTAATCAGTCAGGCCTAGCTGTCTTCTTGTCTTTTCTATTTTTTGTAGACCACGTACATTCACAACATATACGTTCTCACATAAACAACAAAAAGAGACTAGCGTCTCCTGCTCGGACCATGGAAAGTGCCTCAAATGCTCTCAGGAGGTTTCAAAGTAATTTGTGTTCAGGTCTTAACTGATGGTTGTGTGCAGAGAGACCATGGAAGATTTGGATTTGATGAGACTGTGTTGGGAAATGTGTCAACATCAGTTCTTTTTTTCAGCTGAAACAAACATACTATCTTCAGTGAGTCGAAGGAGAAGTAGGCTGTTAATGGAAGTGTTAAAGGCTCCTTTCTCAGGGTTCAGACCTGAAGAATTTACACTTTAGTGGTTGAGGAGCCAAAGAGGAGAACCAACACAATGTTTCTGATCATCACAGGCTCAGGAAAGAGGAGCTTCTTGTTCTTGTAAGACGGTGAAGCTTCCTGTCCATAGGAGCCTCTCTCCTCCTCCTCTCTCTGCTTCCTCACCCATGGACAGGAAGCATTACATCATTCTCCTCTGAGAGATGCTGCTGTTGCTAGGTTACCACCAGCTGACTCCCTGTTCCATTTTTAGAAGGATGCTGAGAAACAGAGAGGGGGAGGGAATAGAGAGGGACACAGAGAGGCAGAGAGAGATTGTAAGATTTTTTTTTTTTAACTTTCATTTAATCCTTTATGCAATATTAGATTTCAATTCACCTCCATTCGTTTATTTCTTATGCTGTCTTTTAAATATTTTTATTGCTATTTTTGACATGTATTTATTTTCCTTCTAGAAACCTCATCTGAAATATGAGTTTTACATTTGTCACCCTGTATCACTGAAACACATAATGATGCAGATCTAATCAGCTTTTTGATTGTAAAATGTATGCATTTTTTGCCTCTTACTGATCATTTTATCTTTTTTTCCTCTGAAATTTAAATTTTCCTCTGAACATATATAATCGATGATGGTTTTCAGCTTGAAGCAGAAACAAACTCAGACTGAGCAGGTGAACAGGATGTTTTCATGAATAAGAGCTTAGTTAGATGAAGTAAGGTTTCGTTGGCAATTGACAGGCAGGCAGACAAAATGTGTAGGATTAAGGTAGCTAACATTGACATTAACATTGATGGTAGCTAAAGCAAAGCTGGGCATTGTGGAGCAGCAGGCAGGCAAGCAGTTTGCAAGGGGGATCCGAAGCTCTGAAGGTCTAAGTTTAGTCCCAGAGCTAAAATACGCTGAAGCCAAAAGTTGAGCAAAGAACAAAAGGAGCCTTTGCTCAACAAAGGTGGAGTGAGTTATATCATAATCAGTAACATTAGAAATGGGGTTTCAGAACTGGATGCTGATGAAATACTGAGGAGCAGTAAGGTGGGAGAAGAGAGAACACAAAGTGGACTCACCACATGGAGACACGGAGAGAGACAAGGGACCAGATTGATAATGGAGATAAATCTTTTTATGGGAATGGCTCCACATGAAACTCTCCAGTGTTGGTCTCCACTGTGTTTCTTATAGGCTTCTTTATTAAACCTCCACCAACATGGCCCATCATCTCCTGCTGTCTGTGGATTTCTTCTTCAGGCTGTGTCTTCCCTTCTGTCCCTGTTCCCTTCAGCTCCTTCCGGATCAAATCCTTAAATTATGCCATGCCAGCCATGTCACTTGCAGCTGACATCTCCACAAAATGCACAGCAGAAACTTAAATTTGAACTACTGTATTTCTAAAGTTGGATTGGTTTAATATTAGACAGTTATCTCTAAGTATTATTTGGATATAAATCTGCTCAGATGGAAGATAAAACATATATTAAATATAATGAACCTCCTCTCAGGTCATTCAGGAGCCATGACATCTCAGGAGGAGGCGTCTTCCTTCAGGAGGTTTTTTCAGTACGTAGAGGACAGTGGCCTTCGGACATATGATGGTCTGGTGATCCAAAACGCCTCTGACATCGCCAGGGAGAGCGACCGCATTCGAAACCAGACCAACTGGACATACTTGCAGGAAAAACACCAGAAGAAGAGACGACAGGAAGAAGCCATCAAGAGGTAGAAAACACATTTACTCATAAAACCTTGAAACTGTGACCACAGTTTAACATAGAGTAGTGTTAAAAGTTCACCTCCTATCATGCCACTTTTTTTATTCATTAACAATAACAGGGGAAAAAATTAATATAAAAGGCTGAATTTTTTTGTACCGAGTTGGGTTCTTGGGAAATTACACTTGGCATATACAATGTAAGTGCAGGCAATTGCAGTGACTACATTTCAAAAGAGGAACAGACCAGTCACTGCTGCAAATATTCTTCTAATGTTGCTTCTCATGTCTAATGTTTTGCCACAGTAGAAGAAAACTTAGGGAATCTAGGCTGAGGGTTAGCTCTACAAGTTCTGCCCCCAACTGCTAAAATTAGTTTAAAACAAGCAGTTTTTTAATTCTTCAACCTGTATGACAGAAAAGTGCAATATAGTACAGTTGCTGTACAGTTGCTGTCACAATTCACTGTTTATGGTGCGTGATTAGCCAAAATGGTTTTGATTTGTGACACCTAAATTAAATCTGTATCTCTTAAAAAAAAACCTTTTGCATTTGATTGAGTGTCATCCAATAATGTAAATGTTTCTTTTATCGATGCATCTAGGATTGGTGAAGAATTTGCCATGGAAACAGATGGAGCGTACTCGGGTAAACATTTCAGGATGGGTTTCATGACGATGCCAGCACCACAAGATCGTCTGCCCCCTCCAAGTCAGGGCTTCGCTGTTCGATCACAGTCTCTGCACTCAGTGGGCGGAGGAGACGATGACTCCAACCATTCCCGAAAACAACCCCCACCAAAACCCAAGAGAGACCCCAACACCAAACTGAGCAGCAGTTCTGAAACAGTGAATGGGGGCTCTGGACTCACAAAAAGAGACACTCAAGAGACCAAAGAGACAGCAGAACAGGCTGAAGGTAGGAACATACAGTCTGCTGGTTAGACATGATACCAGCAGGTTAAATATAGAGAGTCCCATCGATGAAATGTGAGTAAATCTGCAAGTAGTTTTGCACATAAATCACCTCAGTACTAAAAACCTGCACATGGGGCACTGGTGTGCCCCGTTACTAGTAAAAGGAGTACTGGACTCCTGCCCGTGAGCACAGCAAAGACAAGAAATAAAAGATACAAAGAAAGAAATGTTTCCATCATTGATCAGAGAAATCTGTCGTTGTCTTCAAGGTAACCTGTCATGCAGTCTCCTGTCTCTAACTTCTCGAGTAACACCAGTCAGAGAGTGAGATAGGAAGTCAGCAAACATGACAAAACGTAGTTTGATTCAAGCCTTAATTCATCACCTCGTCGGTAAATATTTCTTCCTAAGTCAGTCGCAGAGATTCACATCTGCAATGGCAGCTGTTTAAGAAGGAAACAAACTAATCCCATAATCCCACAATGCTACTTCACAGTGATGTTATTGTGCTCAGTCAGTCTTAGTGTCAGGTTTTTAACATCACTGTCTGTCTATCTGTCTGTCTGTCTTCAGCTCGATGTCATCTCTCCAGTGAGGAATGCAAAAAAATGCCTCCACCAAAACCCAAAAGGAACCCAAACACGCAGCTCAGCACCTCCTTTGATGAATCTTACATACGGAATCATGGCAGCAAGAAATCTTCCTTGCGATGGGACAAATCTTCATCCCAGAGTCAGAGTCCAGCATCAAGAGACACAGATGATGAGGAACCTGTCTACATAGAGATGGTAGGAAACATCCTGCGAGACCTAAAGGGTCAAGAAGCTGAGGAAGACGAGCAGAGTGAGTCAGTGTACGAGGAGATGAAGTACCCGATGTTGGAAGACTTTCTGCAGGACGCTCACTCTGCTGTAATGGATCCTGAAGCCTGGTCATCTCGAGGCTCTCTCTGCGACATTCCTCCACCTTTTCCCAACCTCCTGACTCACCGCCCACCACTGCTTGTCTTCCCCCCAGCTCCTGCTCAATGCTCCCCTAATTCTGATGAGTCCCCCCTCACCCCTTTGGATGTCACCCGCCTGCCTATGATAGAGAATGTCTCTTACAGCAAGTCGGGTGGTGCTGAACATTTGCAAAGCTCCACTCACCACCACAAGGAGCGGGACCGAGATCGGGAGCTGCCCTCCACCCACACCATTACATCCTCTGGTCGCTCCTCAGCACCTCCTCTCCCCTCGAACTTCTACAAGTCTTCTGGTTCTGCCCACAGTGGTCATGGTTATCCTCGCAGCCAATCAGCATGTCCGTCTCCAGTCAGTATGGGTCGATCTCTGACTCCTCTGAGCCTGAAGAGGCCACCGCCTTACGACGCTCTGATGGCAGGAGGAAGTATGCCCCGCTCTTCATCGTCCTCTTCCTCATCCTCACACAGGGCCGGGGAGGGTGGGGCTAAACTCAGCAACTCCTCTTCCACCCATGGCTCAATGCAGAATGTGTCAATGCGGTCACAGACTCCCACAAGCCCACTGGACGAACTCAACAACCTGTTTACCTCAAGTAGACAGGTGGTGAAGAAAGGAACAGGGGGCCGGAAGAGCAGAGAGAGTGAAGGTAAACATACAGAACTACAATGGATCTTCAGCAACCCTGACCCATTAATAGTGAATAAACTGCATTTTATTATGTCAATACTTAAAAATATGAAATCCTTATTAAATCAGTTTACATCAGGTTGACATACAATAAACAATGATGGAGAAGTAGGGAGGGTGAAGGTGACTCGGTGCTAATTTGTACTTAGCCAGTAGTACTTCAGAATAATAGTTCTCCATCCACCAAATCAGTATTGCAATGTCACATTTAAATTTATGTGCAAACGATTGGGGGGGGGGGGTTAGTACTTACTACGACATCACTTTGGTGTCAGACTTGCTCACGGTTATTACAGTAACCAGTGTTCTGTAACTACAAACAAAATAGTGTCACTTTTTGAGTTCCACAGGAGACAGAAAACTTTTGTGTCATTCAACCAAACAGCATTTACACCGACCCTGACGTTCTTCTGCAGTCAGTTAATACAGTTGCTCCAGGTGATGTATGTGGTCAAGGGACTCGTGAAAATAATATCCAATAATGTATCTCTCTGCATGTTGATATGACATCTGCAGACCAGACATGCAGCATAGAGATGTTTAAGATCTGTTGGTGCTTATGCAATCATGAATCCAACATGTTAAATTGATATCTGATCAACATAAATGTGTGCATAGACATGATTTATCAAAATTAAATCTGAATAAAGGTTTTTTTAATCAGGGCAGGTTCACTGTTCACAATGATCTGTCAAGGACAAGTAGCAACATTAAATGAAAATAATTTCTTTTAAATATCTTTAGAGCTTTAACGTATTTTAGATGAGTGTCTAATTAAAGATAACACTTAATAAATATGTGCAGAACAAGAACTTCATCATTTCAAACAAAGGTAGTCTACCTGAGCAGGTGTGACTCTGTTGAACTGATGAGCCAGCAGAGACGTTGCTGATGTCGAATCTCAGAGGAATAAATAGATGAAAGCCAGCTGTGTATTTTCATTCAGAGTCTTTTTCTGGTTTTAGCCCTTTTGTTTTTGATTTTCTGATGAAGTCTGTCACTGTTGTTTTTCATTTGGATATTTTCTTCCTTCATCCCTTCTTTTTTGTCTTAATTCTTCGTACGACTGCAGATCGAATAAAATCATTGAGCACAGAAGTAACATCATTAGTGTTGCTGGGAGCAGACAGATGACGGTTTTGGTTAAACAGTTTAAATTTCCTGTAAAATTAAGAGATGCAGGATTGCAGCTCTGTAAAGGAGGATTATCATCTGCTCATTTTGTCTCCATGGAGACATAGTTGCCATGGTGATTGCTGTCAGACAGCTGTCTAACTGAAGATCTTTAATTAAATTAGGCATTGGAAGTGCTAGAAGAGACACCTGCAGCAGGCAGGTATGACTGTTTAAATGTGAAATATTCACATTTTTTAAATTATCACTACATTTTCTAAACAGCCTGCAAGTTTATTGCTTCAGATAGTCAGATTTCTGTTCGCCTTTAGCCCAACTAATGCTGAGGTAGTTGAAACATCAGGAGTAATCAGCTGCATAAAGCTGCAAGTTTTAAAAGTGGTGCATGATGGGAAAAGCCTAGTTCTTCCTGATCTAGGATCTTACTAGTTTGGAAGTTTCATCAAGAATGTGACATTTTATTGAGTTTTCATCTTTTGCTTAATTTGTTTTTGCTATCAATAGTTTCACGATTACCTGAGACCTTTAAGATCTTAGTGTTTCTGTGACAACCTGTATTGCCCAATGACGCTGAGGTTCTTTGTCTGGCAGACGTCACTGTTGTCTTGGACAAATAAATAAGCTGCTGACATCATAAACAAAGTCGGATTTGGTTAGAAGAGTTTGGTGTTGTTATTGTCTCATCATGTCTGTCTATGTCTCCTGTCTTTGTCTGGTTTTGTCTCTGTAGGAGACTCCAGGTCTTTACCCCGACATGACAGCAAAGACAGAGATGGACAATCCAGTCCAGTTTCCAGCAGGATGGGGAGGTCGTCCGTCAGCCCAACAATGATGCTGTGTGGGGGAGGAGGAGGTAAGTCAACGAACAACCACATGGCATGAAAGTATAAAGGATGAAAGGTTTGTTTCACATCAGGAGAAAAACAGGAGGTCTTCAATGAAAGAGAAAAACTGACATGGTTTTTTAGTTTGAGTTCAGTCATGTCCTGTTTTATGCGGCCTTTTTTCTATTTGTTTTTTACCTTCTTGTTGCCCTTCAATCTTTTTTTCACACTTATGATTTTTACATATGTCTTGTTTGGTTTCCCTTCTTGTGTGTTTGTAATTCTTTGTCTCTTTTTCACCAACTGTCAGTTCTTCTGTTTCTGTTTCCTGGTCCATCCTGCCTGTTATCCCAGTGGTATTCTGGTTTGATTTAGTATCAGTTCTTCCTATCTTGTCTTTGTTTTGGGTTATCTTTTGTTGCTATTATGTTTTTAATTTTTTTTTTTGTTGTTGCATGTTCAGCTTTTTCATATCAAAGCTCACTTTGTTTTGTGCTATTTTCTGTTTTGTCCTTTTTCACTGTCGGGTCCATTTAATAAACTCAGAGGATGTTTTTTTTCAGATTCTGAGGATTACTTTCGGTTCATAGCTCTGTTGTGTTAAAGTCACCTGATTCTGTTCCTGGTTTCAGGTGAATAAAAGGTGATGCTGATTCCCTCTGTCATCTATTTGTGTTAAATGATGTAAAAATAATTGCAGAATCAAAGTCGGTGTGTAAACTTGGTCGCTCAGCTTCTACGTCAGGAGTTCCTTCACCAGGTGGGACACCACAACGTCACCTGCATGAGCCACATCATCCCGCCCTCAGCCAGGTATGACACCTTTGAAATATCTGTATGCTTACCTGCCTGTATATCTGTGGTGCATTACAGAAAGCTGGTTTAGTGAAAATTCCAAGTTTGTTAACCTTGGATGAGACCAGCTCCAGAAAGAGAATGAACTTAAACTCCAGGCTGGTTACCACAGTAACCGATTCAGAGGTATCCCTTCACATTAATGCTGAACAAACACAAGTGACGCCACTGCAGCCGATCACCACTTCATCAGCAGGAAGGACCCATCGGTCCGACTGAAGAAAACTTAACTGACTCAGGCTCTTTTTTTAAAGATAAATCTAAGTAAACAAATGCAACAATATTTCTGCGCTCACTCGATCAAAACAGAGGCTTTGCCTTTAAATTACCTGTTGCCATGGTGACGATGGCTTTTGCTGTTCGCCGCACGGCAGCTTTTTCAAAGAGTCAGTGCTTTTTCTAAACCTGCTTTCTGGAATATAAAACTGTCTGTCTACCTGTCTGTTTACCTGTCTGTTTACCTATCCAACTGTATGTCTCCTACTAATGTACCTGTCTGTCTGTAATCTACCTGTCTCATCTGTCCATTCATACACATCCCTCCAATCAAACAGTAGTTTTGTTTAATAGAGAATTTATATTTCACACAGGATTCAACTTCATTGAACAACAGAAAATAAAAAGCTTAACAGATGGAAAGATGCTTCGATTCATCACCTGACAGTCATCTGAACTGTAAACGTGAGAATGAGTGTTTACTTTAATTAAAAGATGTTTTGTAGTTTTAGTCCCTCGTAAATAATCAAATGTCTGAATTTAATTTTTTTGTAATGTGTCTTAAAAAAGCTCCAAAGCTTAATACTAAAATGATCTGTACATATTAACAAGAAGTGACCTTTTATTACTAACAAAATTTCATTACTGACACTTACTTTTAACTTCCATGAAACTAACTGTTCCCTAACATCAAACTAACTCAACTTTAACTCAAACTGACGCACTTAAATTAATTCAGTCTCATTAAGTTAATAACTTACAAGAGATGCATTTCAAATCCAAAATAAAACTTGAGATGTTGTCTGTCACCCCTCCAAACTAAACTTTGCCTCGTCACGTACCCTTTCACAGTATTAACACTGCTTCATCTTCCTGCAGTCCTTTAACTCCGCCCACTAAACCATGGCCCCGCCTCTGGCCACTGACCTCGTTTCCCTTTCTTTGTTGTTTGTTGTTTGTTTTTTAACTCTGAGGTCATAAAGATGTAAATTTATATAAAATCTGTAACCTGTGAGTGTTTGCTGAGGAATATCTGACAATAAATTAATTAATGTCACCAAATCTAGCGTTCATCTAAAAAATCAGACTGAAGTTTTGGTGTGAAAACCTTTAATTTCTGTGTCTAATCTGTTAAATCTGTCACATGTTAAACTGGAGACATCTCAAGTGTCTCCTGAACTCATCGCCAGTTCTCACAATGTCAGTGTGAACAACGAAGGTAACACAGCGAGAAACTTCATACAACCAATAAACTAAAGTCACTCAACTGTCTGTCTGCCTCATTCTGTCTGTCTGACTGTCTGTCTTTCCCCCTGTCTGTCTGACTGTCTGTCTTTCTATCTGTCTGTCTGACTGTCTGTCTTTCACTCTGACTGTCTGGCTCATTCTGTCTGTCTGACTGTCTGTCTGTCTGACTGTCTGTCTTTCTGTCTTTCTGACTGTCTGTCTGTCTGGCTCATTCTGTCTGTCTGTCTGTCTGTCTGTCTGTCTGTCTGTCATAAACCCTCATGTGGAAGTCTGGGAGGCATCAGGAATGTTTCAGTGCAGTTTGTGCTTCATGTCAGTTGCTGAATGACTTCATAAAAGTTGCTCATTAATTTTTGATACTAACATCTGAATGTTTGAAAAGCTTCGCTGCATCGCTAAAAGATGATGTGATTGTTGTCTGCACAGATACAGAGATCAAAAACAGATTCATCAAATCATACAAATCAATGCAGTATTCCAACTTGCGTATGAGAGTCTGCAGGTACCGAGGGCATCTTGGCTGCATGCTGTTTCTTAAGGTCAACCTGAGAAAAATGCTGCCGCACAAAACAAAAAGGTCTGATTATAGAAAATTTAAACCAAGTAAATTGTTACTTCGTAACAAGATCTAAGAAACCAAGTAATGTGACGACCTCTGTGATCAGCAGGGTTTTTTTAGATGACATTTAGTGCTTCGGTCCCTCTGCAGTCAGCTACATTCATGCTGTCGATAGTTGAACTGGAGCTTGGTGCATGTTAGCTGCTGCTTGTCAAATGCGAAGGCACCAACTCTTCATCATCCCAGTGGTAAATTATCACTGAGTGACAAACGCCGTCACCGATCATTGAGGTGCAGCGTGCCAACATGTTGACGTCAGGCTGCTTTCCGTCCTCAGATGCCTTGGCTCTGCGGAGATGCAACCATGATGGAAATGATTGAGAAGAAGAGAATTTTGTGTCGAGAGATTAAAGCTCGTCAGCGGCCGGAGAAGAATCTGTGTAAACAGGACAGTATGCCCATCCTGCCCAGCTGGAAGAGGAAGCAACCACCGCCATATTCTGCCCCGCCCACCGCCGCCGCCGGACAGAGCACCACGGTGTTCTGGGACACCGCCATCTGAAATACACAGCAACAAAACACAGACAGAAAGATGCCACACAACAACAGCTGGTGTTCTAAAAAATATAGAAACAACAGAGATGATGACGAGGATGAAGTCAGTGGGCCACAGCCACCATTACGACGCCTCGGTCATGTACAAAAACAAGTGTTTTTCCAGGCTGGGTTCTCTTATTGTTTGTTTGACAGTATCTGCCGTCACTCAGCTGTAGAGCCAATAAAGTTTAATCGAGGTTAACCAGTTTCCTCCCCTCTGTTAGCAACTAGGAGCTGTTAGCATTTAGAGAAGAAGTCTGACTCCGGTTTAAGGGTTTGATTTCACCCTCAAGCTAACAGAAACACAGAAGAAATAAATTCTATGAAACAGAAAGAAAGAAAGAAATGAATCCCAGAGAATAACAACATGATTTTAAAAAATTTGTACTTTAACATTTGAATGGCATTGATTCAAATATTATTTCCGTTCAGAATTCTGAACTATTCAAACAGTAATCATTCAATAGAATATATGATTTTATGTGGCTTTAGAAGGAAATATTTGACCCTCCTCTTTTCCTTCAACATAAATCCAGTCTTGAGAGCAGGTTTATAAATGTCTCATGGGCACATGAAGTGACCTCATGTGGGTCTCGATCCAGATGTTGAGACACTGTCAAAGAAATAATCTGAGAAACTTAAGAAATGAAATAAACATTTCTCTCATTTTTACTTTCTGCAAGACTTGATGATGCTCAAAAAAATAACTTAATTCGCACTCATGCAGGTGTTCCCCTGCCATCCAATCAGAGTGCAGGAGGTGTGGCCGTACAGGTGTAGCAGAGCTTTCCGTCGTCTTTGAACTTGTTATTTTTCTATCTGACTGCTGAAAAAGATTCAGATGTTTTTTGAAGTCTGACAGTCGTGTAGCAGAGCGCTGTAAAAAGATCAAATCATTTATAAACTCCTCTGTGTGTGAAAAAAATGACCTGAATGTGCAGGTCAAACATGGTTTTATATTTTAAACAGAATCTGTGATGCTTGTCTGTGTGTGCAGGAAAGAGTCAGTAAGTGATGATGTTTTATATTTGAAAAAACTTTTATCATGATGAAAAAGCACTATTTTAAAAAGAGGACGTTTTGGCAGGTGGTTCGTTGGTCGGTCCATCTCATCCATTGTCCCACAAATGCAAACTTGAGTGCTGCAGTTTTACTGCAGATTTTATCTGTTCAGGTTCTCAGGTGTCTCAGCCGTCAGACAGGTCAGGCAGGTAGAAATGTTGATGTCCAATCAGAGTCAGTTTGGTTCATTTGTCTGGCAGACAGCGAAACCTCGTTCCTGTACACTTATCAATAATCCAGTAACGTCACTGCAACACATTACAATATTACAACAGCAGCTGCCGAGAGTTCTTCAAGTCAAATGAAGCCGACTCCTCAAACAGGAAGTAAATCTATGACTTTGGTTAGTCACGTCGCTTTTAATGCTGCTGGGAAACTTGACATTTTAAATTAAACTCATTTAAACTTGTTCAGTTCATGTCAGACAGACGTTTCAGCCAGTTCCACTTTTTTTCTCTTGCTGTCAATCAGAGCAAACTGAGCCTGAGTTTGACATTAAACAGCCACACAGGAAGTTTGTGAGGGGACACCTGAAGGTCATGTGACAGTCATGTGACAGTCATGTGACAGTCACATGACAGTCTGAGTTTTTGGGGCAGTGGAAAAAAAAACTAGATGAATGCAACGTATTGATTCATTGATGGATGTGAACCAGCTGATTGATTAGCATGATGTCAAATCAAAGGTGACGTGACACTGAAGCAAAGCATTCTGGGACACTGAGGTGAAACCTGTGGGATTTGTGTCAAACAGCTCGAAGCCACAGGGAGATTTCATGTTTAATTATGCACACACACACACACGCACATTTTCGTTCTTCATCTCATTTAAATGAGATCAGCTGTGATTCAGACTAAGTGCACTTCTTCAGTTTCTTAAACTTCAAGTTCACAGAAACAGTCGGCATGAAAAACAAACACTGTTTCTTTCCTATAAAGAGATTTTGTTGGATTGTTTCCTCGGACGCGATCAGACGGAAGTTTCTTTCAATGTGTGAAATCTGGATGAGGTCTGTTTGTGTTTATGATCAGTAGATTTAAGTGTTTTTATGAGTCTCGGCTCTGAGGTTTTACACAGAAAGTGAAAACATCACACACACATGTTCCTTTTTTTAACCCTCTGAGTCTGATCACATGTTCATCAGGAAAAACTCAACATGCTGACTGAGGAAGTGATGATGTCATGAAACAAATTCTTTAACGGCACATTTATCAGTTTTGAAGTCCAGACTGACATTGATGAAGCGGACTGAAATCAGATTACTGGGAGCACTTTGACAGAAGACAAAAAGTTAATTAATCTGTTGACATTAATAAATATCTATGAGCACTTTATATGGAAGTTTTAGAGCCTTGATTCCCAAAATTTGGACTCTGATTATCATTAAATCCATCGTACGAACTTCCCTCAGCAGATAAGACTTTTCCCCAAAAAAGTCCTAACTGGCAAAACTCTTCGACATGATGAACGAGTGACAAAGTTACATTTATTCAAATTTTTATGGTTTGGTCATTTTTAACTGCACTTCAATTGGTGTTTTTGTTAAGTGATGTCAAAAGAGTGATAATGTTTAAATTAGACAAGAAAAAAAATAAAATTTACCTGACAAACAAATGAACAGAATGAAAGAGCTTTGAGTTCCTGTTGTCAATATTGTCTCATCTTTGTCTTCTCTTATAACTTCAGCTAAGATTTCTGGTGGATGTTATTGACGTACAATAACATGTTTTTTAACCAGCGAATCGATCAAGGCCATTTGGTGTTGTTTTTGTTTACACACATAAATCTCTCTTGTAATTTAATCTTGAACAAAATTTAACTGTTTGTCTTATTTGCTATTATTTCATTACCGTGTTAATTATTTTATTTTTTGATATGTAGGCATTTTTGTTTTGTGGCATTCAAGTGTGGTGACAAGCTGTTACAAACTTTGACCACAAGAGGGCAGCGAACACACGAGCCATAACTATTTATTATATATTTATAACTATTTATTTAATTTTTGTCTTTTATAATCCACTTTGACTTAATTATTTCAATGTAATGACATTCGTTTTTATTTACATCTATTTATGTGTCAATTTAATTTGTATATATATTATTATTGACATGTTTTTTTTTTACCTCAGTAAAGACTGTCAAAATAAAACTAGTTTTGTGGCAGTAAAACACCTTATTGACTGTGGGCAAGTAAAGCAGGAACTCGCTGGCGAAGATTATGGGATGTCTGTCACCTGTCACAGAGGCTGCTCGGAGGATCAGACACTGTTATGTGTTTTGTGGAGGAAGAACGAACTTGTCACGACTTTAGCTTTGAAAGGTCGTCAGAGAGTGAACCGGAAGTAAACCACGGCGCCATATTTGACGTCGGAGCAGCAGGTAACCATCTGTTTGTTTGTCAGACTTTCACAGTTTTCACACGTTTGAACTGTGACTCAGGTGACGTTTCTGCGCTCAGGTGAACCTTCCTGCTTCCTGTCGCGAGATCTTCCGTGAGGCTCGCGGGCAGCGATGGAGCCGACCGACGCGGCAGCGACCCAAACTTTTTGCTCGCAGGCGGAGCTGATCATGGAGGTGGCGGCGGAGTCCGCCGTGTCCGTCCTCCAGCAGCGGCTCGGGGCGGACGGGAGCGGCGGCGAGGAGAGGCGGGTGAGGACGTTTCCACAAACTAGTCTGTGTCCGTGACGGCGGAGGATGGAAGTTTTCTGAGAGGTCAAAGACTTCCAGAGCAAAATCCCGCCGTCACTTCCTTCTTTGCAGGAGGGCGGATATCAGGCGCGAGGCGAAGCGACAGAAACACGACGTAACGTGTTTTTGTGTGAAAAGTTCCTGATGACGTGGACAAGATCAACATTTAATCAACCAAAATGTATGCAAATAATCCTGCCATGTTTATATTCCTTCCCGTACTGTAGTAAATACGCTGTCGTCGTAGTCGAGGGCGCCATCTTGTGTCATAACCGCGACCCTCCATCCAAACAGCATCCGGGAGCTTTTTTCATCAACAACAGATTTAATGAACGAAAAACAAATCAAAGCAGCCTGAACGCGTTTCTCTCCAGCTGTTTGGACTCTGTAAGAGCTGTAACGATGAGCATTTCACTCAGTCAGTCATTAATCACTCAGTCATTTTGATAACATGACTTCCGGTGCGGATCAGTGACCTTCAGAATAAAATGACAAGGGGCTATTTACGCCACTTAAATCCACTGAAGTGACGAGTGGGTTTCTGATTCACACTGCACATTACACTGGAAGCATCAGCCAATCAGAGCTGAGCGTTGTGTCCACTTTAGCTCTCAATTTATGAGTAATTTTTCAGTTCAATTCAATTCAATTTTATTTATATAGCGTCAATTCACAACAAG
>JAQNCA010000030.1:368272-380662 GCA_029783725.1 Acanthurus tractus
TGACCCGAGTCCTGCTGTGTGTGTGTGGAGGTGTGTGTGTGTCGGAGCAGGTGTGCGTGTCAGAGCAGGTGTGTGTGTGTCAGAGCAGGTGTGTGTGTGTCAGAGCAGGTGTGTGTGTGTCAGAGCAGGTGTGTGTGTGTGGAGGTGTGTGCGTGTCGGAGCAGGTGTGTGTGTGTGGAGGTGTGTGCGTGTCAGAGCAGGTGTGTGTGTGTCAGAGCAGGTGTGTGTGTGTCGGAGCAGGTGTGTGTGTGTCAGAGCAGGTGTGTGTGTGTGTGGAGGTGTGTGCGTGTCAGAGCAGGTGTGTGCGTGTCAGAGCAGGTGTGTGCGTGTCAGAGCAGGTGTGTGTGTGTGGAGGTGTGTGTGTGTCGGAGCAGGTGTGTGTGGATGAAAACAGCAGCTGTTCCACTGATCAGCATCACATTTCCTTGAGAAGCTGCTGAGATCTGCTCCTTGTTCTCATCCTCTTTCTCAGGTGAGGAGCAGCTCAGGTGAGGAGCAGCCCAGGTGAGGAGCAGCCCAGGTGAGGAGCAGCTCAGGTGAGGAGCAGCTCAGGTGAGGAGCAGCATGGACAAAATGAGGAGGATCCTGGTTTACGTTTGTAAGGACCGAGCGGCTCCTCAGCGAGCTCAGTTCGTGCAGGTCTGTGAGCAGATGAAACTTCTGAAACTTTCCAAACCAAACATGCTTCCCTCATGTTTTCGTTGCCTTCTGTCACATTTCTTCTTCTGCTGTCAGAGTGTGACGGGGCACTTCAGTGACGGTGGTGCTGATGAGGTGGAGGTGAGCTGCTCTCTGGAGAAAAACCAGTTCATCGTCTGTGGAGGAGACGAAGGTCGGAGGATTCCTCTGAAGGTCACTCACAGCTTCCCCTCTGTCTGTCAGAAACATGTGACGCAACATTTCTACACTAAACACACTAAAAACACTGAAAACACTGAAAACACTGAAAACACTGAAAACACTGAAAACGTCTCTTTGTTCTGCATGTCGTTGGGTTTTTTCTTCCATCATCCCAAATCATTTCATCAGTGTTCAAACTCAGAAGTCTGACATTTTCTTCAAAGTGACGTTTCCTTTGGTCTCCTGTCACCAACCTGAGGTCAAACATCAGCCAGAGGCAGGAGGTCGACACACTGCTGCATGGTGTCATCAAACTCACAGTGTTTTCATTGTGAAGAGGGAGAGAGACCTCTAGTGGCAGACACGATGAATGATGGGAAGCTTGTTGTAACGGCAGAAATTCCAGTTGGATTTAAAACATTAAGATCTGGATGAATCAGAGATTCAAGTGTGAAGAAAATACTTCAAGCTGAGCTCACCTGCAGTTCACCTGGACGGCCAGCAGGTGTCGTCCTGTCCACACATGAGCCCACGTTAAGCTCCAGACGGCCTGACTGACTCAGAGGCTGGAGACATGTTGTAGATCTGCTGACGAGACAAAACAACAAACACACTGAACCTTCGTTTTTCAGTTTTTCTACCTGTAACTTCACCTGCCTGTCTGTCATGTGACCTTTACGGTTCTGTTGTGTTGTTCTTCCCAGAGGCCCGCCTTCTGTCCCATTAAACACCTGTCAGTCACAGAGGCTGCTGCCATCCCATTGGACATTCAGCAGCGAGGGGTAGATGTGGGCGTGGCCATCATCCTGCAAACAGCCAATCAGAGGGTGCTGCTCACACGGCGAGCCAAGGAGCTGCGGATATTTCCAAACGTCTGGGTTCCTCCAGGTGTGACCCCCCCCCCCAGCTACAGTTGAACTGTGGGAAATGTAGGCTCAGTTATTCAGGCCTGAGTCGGGATGACGCCGTCTCTGCGGTTTCTGATCCGTTTCTCAGGTCCCAAAACTTTGTGAAGGAAAATACAACAGAAGAAGAACGACACACACAAACCTGTCGGAGCGTTTCTGTGTTTTCATCATGTTTTCTTTTCTTCCAGGCGGCCATCTTGAACCCGACGAGACGGTAAAAACTCTTCGTTCCTGAACCGGACTTCAGTTTCTTCTTCACTGAAGTTTCATCTACACAAGAATAAACAGTGTGTGTGTGTGTGTGTGTGTGTGTGTGTGCGTGCCTCTGTGTGTGTGTGTGTGTGTGTGTGTGTGTGTGTGTGTGTGTGTGTGTGTGCAGCTGCTGGATGCAGGTCTCAGAGAGTTAAAAGAGGAAACTGGACTGAAACTGGAACCAGAGAAAGTTTCTCCAAAGCTACTGGGACTGTGGGAGGTGAGACAGACAGACAGACAGACAGACAGACAGACAGACAGACAGACAGACAGACAGACAGACAGACACACAGGTTTCTCTGTAGACCGGCATGTTTTTTCCTGGTAACAGTCTTTGTGCTGAGCGAAGTGAAACATGTGCTGGTTTCTCTGCTGAAGATGAATCTGGTACCTTCGACCAGCAGGAACATCTGACTGAAGCCTCTGTCCTCCTGTCTGTCCTCCTGTCTGTCCTCCTGTCTGTCTCCCTGTCTGTCTGTCCTCCTGTCTGTCCTCCTGTCTGTCCTCCTGTCTGTCCTCCTGTCTGTCAGTCAGTGTATCCCCCCATGCTGTCCAGAGGACTTCCCCAGAGGCATCACCTCGTCCTCTACATGCTGCTGCACTCCTCCCTCTCCCACCTGCAGCTGCAGGTACTTTGTGGTTGTGATCAGCTGGACGTGACGTCGGAGTCTCAGACTTCCTGGTGGACGTTTGATGCTCCGGCAGATCATGTGACCATATGAAAACATCTTCATGCTGCAGGTTGTGTCCTCAGAGGTTTTCACCTGTGGTTGTCTCACCTCCTCAGGCGTCTCTGAGCCCGTCGCCTGCTGAGGTCAGCGGCTGTCTGTGGGCCGACAGCCGGCTGGTCGGAGCCGTCGTGTCGGCCGTGGACGGAGAGAGCGCCGCCGTTCCGCTGGCCGGCCTGCCGAGCAGCATCAGGTACGACGGCTGTGAGCGTCAGTGAGCATCAAGACCACAGTCTGCATCATGGGAGTCAGAGAGAGTCCCACCTGTGACCTTTGACCTCCTGCTGTGTTTCCAGCGTGTTGCAGGTTTCTAAAGAAGGAGCTCTGAGCGACTCCACGCTGCCTGTGGCGGTGCTCATCAACCGGGCGCCGGTCAGCGGCCCAGATGTGGAGCGGGTGAGCACCGGGACCAAGTTTGCCTTGGAGCTGTGGCTGAGGAGCCTGCAGACCCCTGACCCCTGACCCCTGACCCCTGCAGGCATAAAGAGGCACAGCTCTGGATCACATCAATGACCGTCACCGTTGTCTTCGAATCAACACCCCTGAAGCATCACGTTCAGGCCACCTGGTCGCGGTGTCGACCTCTACGCAGCGATGTGGTCTTCATTGTCCTTAAATACAATTAAATGAATTAAATCTATGCTGTCTCAAATTCAGGGTCAACCGAGGAAACTGATGATGAAGACCATCTAGAGAGCTAAGAAACGCTCCTCTGGGTGAAGAAATCTTCTTCAAAAGCTTGTTTCAAAATAATAAAAAAAAATATGTATTTCAGTAAAAGTCTAAGTATTTTTTCGTCCCATATAAAAACACTTCCTTTGTGAGTAAACGCTCGTTTCCTTTTCCGGTTTTTACTGTATCTTTGAAGTGGCGCAACAGCGCCCCTCTAGGCTGCGACCTTGTGGTCAAATGTGGTATTGCATCCCGGGAACAGCCGACCAGTCGTGTTTCATTGACTGAAGAGAAACAGGCGAAAGTAATTTACGAAGTCTCATCAGAAAGTCCCATTCTGTGTCTGAAACTGAGCGAGTGAGGAAATAAACTACAGTTCAAAATATAACGACAAATGACCAAGTTTAATATAAGAGCTGTGTTCTTTAAATATTTTTTATTGTGTCCTTTGTTCTTGTAAATAGTCGAAATAAATGTATAAAATCAATAAATTAATAAAGTAGGTTAAATTAATAAAGCATCGTTTGGCTGTTGCTCAGGTTTCCTGGAAGCTAACAGTTAGCTCACTTTTGTAGCTTTTGCTAGCAGTGATGGCGGATGAAGAACCAACATGGCGTCGCTTCAACGAGCGGAAGGACCCGCAGAAACGAAACTCTGACCATGAAACACAAGAAAAGAAGCAGCTTGTCACCTCAAAGCAAAGACAGACTGTCGACAAATGAGCAACGAGCGCTGTGAGTTTGTGTTTTTGAGTTACGAAAGAAAAACGTCTTTTTCCGACAGGATGAAATGGTGTTAGCATCGGTTAGCTTAACATTTAGCTACTTGTTTGTTTTCTGGGACACTGAAAGTTTCAGTTTCAGTTACTTCACGATGAATGTTACGGATCTACTGAGGTAACGTAACGAATTTGAACAGTTGAGTTACTTTTCAATTTTCTGCTACATCTTCTACTTCACTACTTTAGCACCATCGGAGTGCTAATCGTGCTAATCGTGCTAATCAGGTGTAGAACTGATCCTGAATCAGCTGCACAGGTTTCAGCTACACTGTAATCAATACAGAAAGCCAGAGAAACGTTACTGTGGTGAACTGTGGCATTATAACACTGGTGATTTAGACAGAATATTCCCATATGTTGTTATACAAACTGGAAAATTAAAAAAAATAAATAAATAAGCTACACAACAGCGTCCAGGATCAGAAATCAAACATTGTTTTAGTGTCATTGGCTCGTTGTATTTGCTGCCTGTAGCTGCAGTCTGAGCTGCCAACATGGCCATGAAATCAGCTGCAGCTCTTTATGTGTTTATTGCGAATGGAGAAGATTGAATATGTGTAATAAAACTCCAGGTTATTGGTTAATTGGATTGTTTTGGTCTGTCAGTGAGCTTATTGGATCTTGATTGACTCCATATTCAATATCAAAATGAGCATAAAAAGTTGATTATTTTGTTGTATTAACTCGTAAAGCTGACACATTGACCCCTGCAGCAGACGGAGAGCTGGTCCACTGTCTCTAAATTGGCCAATCGTGTGTTTTTTTCAGCATGAAGCTGTTTCATAAATAACAAACAAACCCTGAAGCTGTTTTCTCCATCAGCTGCTCTGCTGCAGCGGCTGTGCTCTCAGGTGACATGTCACCCCCCTGCAACACCTGAGCCTTCAGGCCAGCAGGTGGCAGCACAGACCTGATTGAAGGACCTCTGCTCCACAGACATGACATCATGTTCTGAAACAGTGATGACTGACCACATGTTGGGTCACATGTTCAGAGGCTGCAGCAGAGGAGCTGTATGAAAACTCTGCAGGGCTGATGTGAACCTTCCCACAATGCACCAGTGACACCGGGGCTGAAAGTTTCACCAACTCTGAAAACAAATTATGTAATGCATTCATCACTTAACCTGCTCAAGACAAACGCGTTCTCCATTTACCTGAAAGTACCTGCAGGGGCTTGAACCTCTTTTCCATTGATACAAACATCCATGTTACATTTCAACGAGATGTACAAATCTCAGGAGATTAGCTGTTTTATATATAAAACCATATTAACAGTAAGTACAGAATTAAAATCCCAAAGGTCTCCTTGCTTTTCCCTTTTCTCTTTCCCTTGTTTCTCTGAGATGAATTTAAGAACAGTTAATACAAAGGCCACAAAAACGTTCCTGGATACAAAAAGAAACCGTGTGAATTTATGATGACAGGAAATTTAATCACAACATGAGTTTTTAAACCCAAATGACTTTTTAACCCAAAGGAGAACTTTTCAAATGAAAAGCTTTTCTGCTGATGACACATTACAGACTCAAGTTTCATGTTGTTTGTGTTCCCGTCAGAGGGACGTCGGCATCTGCAGACCAGTTTCACACCTTCAGCCAACAGAACAAAAACCAGCAGTGACGTCGGCGTTGGTCAGAACTGGAGCTGCTGAGTCATCGCCGCCCTGCTGACGATCCAGGTGAGATCAGATCGCTCCTCTGATGATTATATTAACATCACAGGACTAATAATAGCACGGCTGCATAACAACGGCTCCTCTCTTTATCTCAGGGACGAATGTAAGTGATCGAAAGGTTGCTGATATTTGTCACTTTTAATTGGAGGCAGGAGGGAACAGAATTAGTTGACTGGAAAGAGTTTTTATCCTTAAATCCAAAACCGATTCAAACGAGCTCCTGTCATTTCGTCCCAGTGAGAAGCTTCATTTAGTTGATAGAAACATGATGATGCTGTCTGAATTTTGGTTGCATATTCAAAAATGGAGCTCCAAGTCTACAGGAACTCGTGAATTGTATTGTTTTCTGCTTCAGTAATCTTTTAAATGAGCAGCGACACATGTAGAACTAATTCAAAGTGTGAAATAAGGAAGCTCTGACGTCATCCAGCAGGTTTCTGTGTTCGTCTGACAGCAGTGTGTTTGTGTAAAGAAGCCTTGAAGTGAGTCACCGCTGACATGAGATGATCAGCATCAATAACACATTAAAAAGAGCCAAACCCAGTAACTGCATAGAAAGTGACAGTGTTTGCTTGGTTGCTGCTCAGAGGCTTGAAAACTCATCGCTAACCAAACAGTAAAATGAATCAGAGGTTTTGTAAAATGTGCACGCTGCGCACACCCTCCATACACCCGAGAAATAATGTTTTCATCTGATGATGTTTTTGCTTCCTTCATCTTTAAATCCTGTTTCATTACTTCAGTGCTGCAGGTTTCAGACCTGGTTTTCATTTAAACAGGATCAAGTTCTGCTCTGCTTAAGCTCCTCTTTTAAAGTAATCAAGGTGTGTTGGGTTTACCTGCAGGTCTCAAACAGAGGAAGATTCTTTCGAGAGTATGAAATCCTAAACTTTATTTAAAAAAACTCGTCTTTTTCCTGATTTCCAGCATTAAAAGGATTTCTTGTTTTAGGTTTGATATCAAAAAGCAGCTGATTTGAAAGCTGCACCTCCGGCTCATGAAAACAGGAGTCAACTGAACCTTCAGCTGAACTAAACCACCATAAAAAATATTTGTATTCTGTCATAAAATCCATCTTTGTTCAGGTGAGAGTTTCATTAAGGTCAGCAGTTTCCCTCCTGCAGCGTTCGAGCCTCGGTCCTCTGTGTTGGTGTCAGTTAGTTCAGGACGCTGCTGCTCGCCGGCTCGCCGGAGCAGGCAGGTGTTTCACCTGTGCCGGCGTCTCTTCGCCGGATCCCGACACATCTGAGGATCCAGTTTGAGTTTCGTGTCGGCCTGTGAAGCTCTGGACCTTCGTGACTTCTCCTCCCATGTTCTCCCTCACGCTCACTGAGGTCTGCTGACAAACGGCTTCTTGTTAAAGCAAAGTTGAAACACCGGGGGGGGCAGAGTCTGTGCTGCTGTGGCCCCCAGCCTCTGGAACAAGCTGCCACCCCCCAGATTAGATTAGATTAGCCCCAATTTACTGGTGTTAAAAACAAACTTGATGGCCCTTTTCAGTTGGTTGGTTTTTGAGCCACGTGTGAGTTTCCAGTTTGGTTTTATTGGCCTTCAGTAAACAGCAGTTTATGTGCTGTGAAATGTTTCTGTTATTTATGCTGTTTCAGTTGCTGCATCTGTTTACTGAAGTACAGAACTTTGACTTCGGTGAACTCTGTGTCTTTAAATGTGCTTCATAAATAAATTTGGGTTTTCGGAAACCTTCCGTCCCAGTTTGCCTGAGTCCGTGTTGGTGTGACCTTCCCGCAGATGTTGCTCAGGTGAATGATGAATAAAAAGAATGTAAAAATGAGCAGTGTTGACAGACCGGCCAAGCCCTGATGCCTGTTAAACATGATTGGTGTTTCGTTTGATAACAAACACACCTGAGTCAGTGCAGCTTTAGGTGAACACCTGTAACCTTTCCCAGCTGTCTGTGGGTCATTGTGAAGCTCCGCCTCTTCCCCTCACTCATCAGGCTGTGTGTTTTTATGCATCACCTCTGTTTTTAAAGAGAATCATAATTTTTTAGTCAAGGTTGGAAGAGAAAGCTGGTTTCCTGTTTTGTCTCCTAGCTTGCAGTTGCTTCTGCTCCTTGTTGCTATGCAGCACATCGTATTTACTTTACATTGTCGGAGTGCAGCATAAAAGCTCTGTTCCACATAAACTTATCTGACAAAATGATAACAATAAAAGCTTGTGGTCAAAATGCTCCACCTGTCCAACCATGAGCACCTGTTGCTCTGTGACTCTGACCTATATTATCACAGGTTGTATAATTTCCCGCCTCAGGGTGTGTTAACCCGGGTCAACTCAGTTTAAAACCCAATACACATCAAGAGAAATCAAATGTTTAGAACTCGTTGGAAGTGAAAAAATGTGCAGACAGACACACAAACTAACTCAGAAACTAGCTAACAGCGAGCTCAGCTAGCCTACAATGAGCTCAGCTAGCTTACAGCGAGCTCAGCTGGCTTACAGCGAGCTCAGCTGGCTTACAGCGAGCTCAGCTGGCTTACAGCGAGCTCAGCTAGCCAACAGTGAGCTCAGCTGGCTTACAGTGAGCTCAGCTGGCCTACAGTGAGCTCAGCTGGCCTACAGTGAGCTCAGCTGGCCTACAGTGAGCTCAGCTGGCTTACAGTGAGCTCAGCTGGCTTACAGTGAGCTCAGCTAGCCTACAGCGAGCTCTGTTGGCTTACAGCTATCTTAAAATGAAAAGAAAACGAATAGAAGAAAAACACCCAGCAGTTATTTAAACTTATTTAATCACAGAAAACAAATGAACATGAGAATACAAATGGAAAAGCGAGTGTCGGTGGTGACTGTCAGTCATGCTGACGGACACATCGAGTTCACGGAGCCGAGCTCAGCCCGCCGTCTTTGTGTTCATATCAGCTCTCATATCTCTCTGTCATATCGAACAGCCATTAATTCCTCGGCTGCTCGCCACGCCTCGTCCGCTCTTTGTGAAACTCATTGTGATGAAATGGTTTTTTGTTGGTAAAAAAAGATTTGGATTGAAAGAGATTAATTAAACCTGCCACAATAGGGATCAACTTTCAAACTGGAACTCCTGATTCAAGACACAATAGAGGAGAAAGTGGGACAGTGACGCTGCTGCCAAGCTGAAATATGATTATAACCACTGAGACGGCGCCTCGGCTGCGACGATCAAAACACTGAACGAAAGAACATGTTCAAAAACATTTAATAATCATCATCAAGCACAACATTGTTTTAAGAATTAAATTATAAAACAATTAGTCAAATCTATGCAACATTAAGACATACAGTATAAAAGAGGTAACGTAATAGCAAGATAATCAGAGTGAAAAACATCGTTCTAAACTTTATCGCATCAAACAAGAATCTCCAAAGCTGAGATAAACATAATAATATAATACAAAAATGATACACAAATGGAACTGATTATAAACATCAGTAGTAATTAAAACAGATAATTTCACACTTGAAAATATGAAACATGTTATCATAATTATAATGCTAAAATGAAATATTAGAAGATATGTAGTAATCATAACAATAATATCTTATATTTTAACAGTTGTAAGAGCCGATCAAAGCATCAGACTACACAAACAATTTATAGGATCAAACATTTCAATACGGAAAATTTTGCAAGAACTAGATACATAACAATTGATATAATTAGTGCAATTCTAAAATATATGGAACAGTGGCAGCAGTGACAAAATCACGCTGCCATGAACGGAAGCATGATTTATAATATTAGTGGCAGTTAAACCAGCAACACAACACGCTTCAACTACACAAGAATTATTAAAATTAATCTCCTGCTGGAATATAAACTTCTGCAATAATAAAAGTATTTAAATCTAAAATTAAAGGTTATGGCAGAATTGTATAAAACCAACAAACTTACAGTACTGGTTAAATTTACAAAATATAAATATGATTTTAAAAAGTATCTTTGGTTGTAAGAACTTCACGATCATTTTTAGAAGAAATCCTTATTTTTCACTGTTAGTAGCTTTTTTTTTAAGCAGCTCCGTATGGCTTTGCAGAAGATTATTGAAAGCTTTTAATTTTTTATGCAAATCGGAATCATAAGAAACACAGAATTTTTTTTTAAAGTTGTGTATTTTAGGTAAAACATCTGAAGTGTTTGTCTCGTGTTGGTCGTCTTCTGCCAGCTGATGAGTCGCGGAGCAGCATCAGTGGTTGACCGTGTACATCCCCGTCCGGTTTTTCGTTGGTTTATGCAGCTCCTCCTGGAAAAGATTGATTATGGGTTGAGCATTGATTATTTGCATGCGGATTATTGGCTTTACGTTTCACCTGAGCTTCCCCAGAGTTCAGCTCACACAGATCAAACTAGTCCAGATTAACGGCTCCCATATTTGAGTTTTGAACCAAGTTTACCATCCCATGTTCATTTCTCTGAATTTGTCGGCCTTGTGGCTGATGTTTAGACTTGTTTCTCAGACCTGCAGGACAAATTTCATGAAAATGTGATTTTGTGTTTCTCTTTAACTGCAGTTCAAGAGCAAATTTAGATTACGGGGACGTTATGTAACCACCGAACAACAATAGTGGAAAATCACATCACGGAGCCTTTGTGTAAGAAGTCAACACGAAACCCCGTAGCCACGTAGCCACTGACACGGTCACGGTCACGTCCGCCATCTTGACCTTTCTTCACCCCCCTCACACACACCCCCGAACTCTTTACCATGTAAGTTAGGAACTCTTCGCGTCACAACCACCAACAGTTTTGTTTGTGCGTTCTCTTTTGTCACAGTCACAATAACAACACAGGCTGATGTGGCCATTATTCCCTCATGTTCTCTGTTCAAATGTTGACTGTGACTCAATAAAATGCAAACAATTAAAAACCTCCCAAGCAAATACACACCCATTCAGATCTGACGTGCGTCACAGCGTTTATGGGACACATGAGACAATAACGCAGCTCAGGAACAACATGCTAACTTGTGATTCTGCTGCATGTTGGGTTTGCATGATGATAAATGGCTTTGTAAGGCTCATGTTCCTGCTTCTGTGCAAACTGTCGAGATTTACGGCCGTGAAGGATTCTGCTGCTAAACTTCACTGAGTGGATGGACTCTGCACTGCTGCAGGGAGGAGACGCTTTCCCAGGCTTCACGTTACAGCACACAAAGACTCGACAAGCACACACTCGGCCATTTGTGTGTTGTGTGTCTTAGATCACTGCCCTTGTGAGGACAGTAGAGTTTAAAATGTGTTTTTTAGGAGGTTTCTGGTCTTTCTGTGTCCTCAGAAAGACCAGGGTCCTGGTCAGAACCCCCTCCTGACTGTAGGGCCATGAGTGCTGGGCCGAGTCTTTGTGAGGACCTCTGGCTCGTGATGTGTGTGCACAGAAACATCAGACTTACAAATTGTTTTCCGTTGGGCCCATCGAAGCGACCGTGTGTGGTGTACAGAGGGATGTTGTCTCTGCTGGTCACATCTTCGTAGGGACTGAAGCCGCTGTGTTGCCCCCTGTAGCAGCAACACCACACCAGCTGGAGAGGGAAAAAAACTGACTGTTACACAAATGCCAAGACTGTCTCTGCATACACATTTTTTCGGACAACTGAGATGAGAAACAGGAAGATAGAGAGAGGGGGTAGTGACATGCAGCAAATAGCCGGAGCCGGAGGCGAACTCGTGACCGCTGCGTGGAGGACTGAGCCTTCTGTACATGGGACGCCCACGCTACCGACTGAGCTACACTACGTCCCAGTCTTTGCATATTTAAAGGCAATAGCACGACGCGAGTGTGTGAGGAAGTTTTCAACGGGAGAAAATGTTCATAATTAACCTGTAGTTCGTTTCTAACATAGTTCTCTCAGAGGATTTGGATTCATGACATCACAGGGCGGTACAGTGTCAAAGCATGTCGACCACATCGGCATTAGCTACAGACGTGTTTTCAGACTATAAAAAAAGCTGACTAAGCTACATTAGAAAAGTTGCCCCTGAAGGATAAACTCTCAAGTTCTTAACTGTTTTCTGTGGACATCAGGACCAGGACAGAGCTGGAACTGAAGTAAATCCAATGGCGTCAGAGGTGCTGGAGGTCTAGAACCAGGCCAACTGTTTTCTCCTGTTTTCAGCTCTGATGCTAAGCTACGCTAAGCGTGCCCTGACAACAGCTCTGTGCTCAATGCAAACATAAGACTGACTCCTCCCACTCAGAAAGACAAAGAACAACAGGAGGTTCTGGGTCCAACACTCACCAGTCCGATCAGCAGCATGATTATTAGCAGCAGAACCACTGCTGCCAGAACCAGCAGCGCTATTCCCCACCCAGGAACGCCGCCACCACCGCCGCTGCCGTTGCCACTGCTGCTGCTGTTGCCACTGCCGCTGCCAGGGGGCAACGTTGTTGTGGTTCCTTCTGTTTTTGGTGTAGTATTACTGATCCCACTGGTGGTGGATCCATCTGGTGGAGTAGTGGTATTGGTCGGACTGGTGGTGGATCCATCTGGTGGAGTAGTGGTATTGGTCGGACTGGTGGTGGATCCATCTGGTGGAGTAGTGGTAT
>JAQNCA010000030.1:563881-574558 GCA_029783725.1 Acanthurus tractus
GCAGCTAAGAAGCCTCTGAGTTCTCGGGAAAAACCCAAAGGTTTTTTCGGGTCCTGTAATGTCTGTTTTCATGTCTGTAAATTTGTGCAGTTCATTGTAAAGTGATCTGCTGGAACAAACAGGCCCCCCACCCGTCACCCCCCCACCTCCACCCCCGCTGTTACTTTATGCCTTCCAGATGAGAAACAGATTGGTTCTCTGCATTTATGGTCTTTTTTGTCTTTTTGTTGCAGAAAGAGAGAAACCCGAGAATCGTTCCAGCATGGAGGGGAGGCGAGCTCTGGTCCTCAGCCTCATCGTGGCAGCATGTTTCTATGGCAACGTCGCTCAGAAGACAGGTGGGTATGATTATGATGGTGATTATGATTGCAGATATGATGTAACTTCCTGCATACCAGCATGGATCCTACATGTATAGATTATACATGTAGAGATGCATGTACACACAAACGGACGAAGGTCACTTTTGGGGAAAATACACAAACTTTCATTTATTTCCAGGACACTTACCGTAACTCCAGGCACAACCACCACTTACCAAACCCTAACCTTGACCCAACCAGAGCCAAAACTGCTCACCAAAAATCAGCTTGTCTCTAATTAGAGACTTTTGTCCTTTCTTGCACCGGTTGTGTTCGACTGACTGGCCTTAGCCTGAAATATGTCCCCAAAAGTAGCCTAAGTCACACATGCAAACACACGCACACACAAAGGCCTCGAAGTGTTTGTGTGTGTGTGTGTGTGTGTGTGCGGTCACTTTTGCAGTTTAATTTCATTTCAGACACATAAAGAGCACCATTACTAACCCAACACGCAAATAAGTTTCTCGCTGATCACGTGGATGTGATGCATGAACTGATTCACAACAACACAAAACACAGCGACATGGATCACAAACGCCAAGTCGCATAAAACAATATGACTTTTATTCGGATTTTCCAACCTCACTGCCAGACATATGACACGATTCTGCAAAATCTGAATCACGTTCAACAATTTCGACATTTATCTGCCCTCATCATGATTGTGCAAAAAAGGAAATTTCAAAAAGAGAAGGGTTTAAGTTAAATACCTGAAAGGTCAGACAGCTAAAACTCATGGTGAGGACATTTTTTTCGCAGGTCTGTCTTTACAGGTAAAAGCACAACAGTTTCAGTAGAGACTCTGGATCTCCATTTAAGAGAATTAAGAATTAAGTAAACTTGAATCACTTTAAGGTGTTTCTGTTGATTACTTAAAACCAGGAACACTTACAGTAATGGAAACATTTTTAGACACAGATGAAATTTAAGATGAAATTTGAATGTTGGGTGTTTAAAAGCTAGGATTTGGCAGTGAACTGCTGCTGAACGGTTCATGGTGAAAGGGTTAAAGGAAAGTTGATCAGACTCTGTCAGTCGACTTTTTGAAGGAAATCATCACCAGCTGTTAGCCCGAAAACTCCGCCTCGTTGTCTTCACATGTTTGCATCAATGAGTTCAGCTGAAGGTGAGTGCTTTCAGAGTAGATCCCTGCATCTGTCCAGATGCTGTCCACACCTGACAACAAGCTGCTCATTGTTTCCTCTGGCTTGCACACACCACCATCAGCCCACCGCTTCTTTCTGAAATCACGCTGACGCTTTTCACCTCTGGCTAGCACATCTTCTCAGAGCCACAGGCTACTCAGGTAGCGACAGTTTTCCTCTTGCACCCTGTGACTCTCATCTGAGAACCCCTCCATGACTTGACAACCTTCCATCTCAGTCTGCACCCAAGAGGCCGTAGCCGACATCGTCTTCATGGTGGACGGATCATGGAGCATCGGCACTGAGAACTTCGAGCAGATCCGTCTGTTTCTGTACACGCTGGTCAACAGCTTCGACGTCGGGCCTGACCACGTCCGCATCGGGCTTGTTCAGTACAGCACCACCCCACGCACCGAGTTCCTGCTCAACACACATCAGAGGAAGGAGAACATCCTCCAATACATCAGCAAACTGCCTTACATGGGGGGCGGCACCCACACGGGGCAAGGTCTGGACTTCATGCTGAAAAACCACTTTGTGAAGGCAGCAGGAAGCCGGGCTGGCGAGCATGTGCCGCAGATCGCTGTGGTGATCACCGATGGCAGATCTCAAGACAATGTGGAGTCCCACGCCCAGGATCTGAAGAGGAAGGGAATTGTTCTGTACGCAATTGGTATCAAAGATGCAGATGAAGAACAGCTAAAAGAAATTGCGAATGAGCCACATAGTCAGCACGTGTACAGCGTGGCAGATTTTTCAGCGCTGCAGGGGATTTCTCAGAGCATCGTCCAGACGCTCTGCACAACTGTTGAGGAAGTCAAACGACAACTCCTGGAACTGTCTGCAGGTAATTTGTGTAGGACCACAAGGTTTGTGGTGACTCAGTAATCTGACTTAAGTAGCACTTATTCAGACAGTGATGGAGCAGAAATTACTCTGAAGTGGTCGTGTTTTGACCCTTGAGAAAGGAGAGACCGTGGACCAGATGACAGTAAGGCCACAGAACAGTTGAGCCTTTGTTTAGTATGTGCAACTTTAATTCATGACATCCTTGTATATCTAATTTTTCTGAGAAGTTTATTGATGTCTTTTTTTGTTGGTTGTTTTTCTGCGGCCTTATCTTATAAAATGTAAACTGATCCAGTTATTTTCTCAGCTATCTGTATAAAAGCCACATGAAACTCAAACATGCTCATCCACTCTTAGAACTGGACCTTTTGAACCTGACTAGTTTTCTGGTGTCAGCAGCTGTACAGGGACAGGTGGAAGATCTCCTGCCTTCTCCTCATTGACCTTCACATTAAGATGAAAGAGAAGTGCAGCTCTTCACTTAACCTATTTCCAGAGAAACACCTGTGTTTTATGTTGTTTTGGAGGAAGTCTGACACTGTTTGGGCCTGTTATTCTTTGGATGACAATCAAGGAGTCAAGTTGTAGAACTACGACTCCCAGAATGCTTTGAGAGATGTTCACAAGAAGTACAATGGTTCTGGTTGGTTGGCTTTGGGCTTAACCATGTACGACCCTGTAATTTTGCAAATATAACCTGGCACCATTAAACATACACTGTTAGCAGTTCCTGTTGCAGCGTACTGGTAAATGTAAGTTACGGTGAACGTTAAAATATGAGTTTGCGTTCAGAAATGACCATATACAAGGGTTCTGTCTGCCGATTGTTCCTCTGCTTGTTGCTCCAGATGCTGACTTTTTTCTCTCTCCTGTCCAGAATGTGCCAAAGCCTCAGTGGCTGACATCGTCTTCCTGGTCGATGGCTCCTCCAGCATCGGCATTAATAACTTTCAGGAGGTGCGTCAGTTTCTCCGAAGCGTTGTCACAGGCCTCGACATCGGTCCTGACAAAGTTCGGATTGGCTTGGCTCAGTACAGCGATGAACCTCACCAGGAGTTCCTGCTGAAGGATCACATGGACAAGAGCTCCCTGCTGACTGCAATAGAAGAATTTCCATATCGAACGGGAGGCACAGAAACGGGCAAAGCCATCGACTTTCTCCTGACCCAGTTTTTCACCAAAGAGGCAGGAAGCCGAGCCATTAATCGGGTGCCTCAGATCGCCGTGGTCATAACAGACGGGGACTCCACAGATGACGTGACAGCGCCTGCAATGCGCCTGAGGAAGCAGGGGGTCATAGTGTTTGGCATTGGGGTGGGACAGGCCAACCGAAAAGAGCTGGAGTCCATCGCCAACCGTCCTCCTGAGCGCTTCCTGTACTCCATCGACAACTACCAGGCCCTGCAGAGGCTGACAGAAGGTCTGCTGCAAACTGTGTGCATCTCTGTGGACGATCAGAGGCAAGGTGAGAAAAACAGCTTTAGTTATTTGTCTTTCAACCAAATGTAAGAATCAGAGGAAAACATCTACCCAAACATCTGTCAGCTGCACTGCACAGAAGCAAACAAAAACAACTTTTAGAGCAGCTTTTACGTGCTGTTGAAATCACCTGTCTGCCAAACAAGATATCTGCTTCAGAGTCATTGTGGTCAGAAAATCTGAAAAACTCGAAACAAAGAGCACCGGTCGGTCTTTTTGAAAAGAAACTATGGAAAATCCCGAAAAGGTGGCTGAGATAAGGGTCAAACCAAAAAACTTTGGCTCCTTTATTTTCCACATTAGACATTATACACTTGTTTTTACAGGCCAATTGTTCTCCACACATCTGCCCTTCGTGTGTGTTCTCATGTGAATGGCCTGTTTGTTATAGGTGGATGTCAGATGATTAGAAAATGTGCAGCATTTTAAATAAATATTGCTGTTTCTTCGTCGGCATGCAGGCACAACACACGAAGGCTCCTTAATGTTTAATGTAGCACACTCTGTTTCCAGAGATGTTTGAGGTCAGTTGGGGGGGGATGCAGGTCGGCCAAAACATGCAACATTAGCAGACAGAAATTGTTTGGGAAACATGGACAAACTGTGTTTAACTTGCTGTTTTGCCAGTTTAGTGTGGGAAAGAAATGTGAAGCTTGCCGGGCAGAAATCTTAAACAGCTGGATGCTCAAAAAAGTTCTCTTCATCCAGGTTTATTATTTGGTTTTGTTGTCATACTGCTTGAGTTTAGTCGTCATTTTTTACAGTTGTGGAAACTGAACACTTTAAAGGAGAGATCACTGTACTTGGAGAAAAATAATGAACACTCAGATTTTTCTCTCAAACAACCTGTAAGAGAAAATGTCAACATTCAAACCTGTGAAGTTGAATATGTGGTGTTTACAACTACATTTCCTCATTCTGATCAAAGAATTATGGATCAGTATCTTTTTTTCATGAGTGAGATGCATTCTGGTTTTAATTTACTCTTGTAGTTAAGACCCACATGAGTTTGATAATTTCTGATTGCTTGATGTTTGTTCTGGTAAAAGTGGTCTACAGGATCAGCAGATCTTCAACACGTTCCTGTTTCTTTTTCTTTCAGCCTTGGCAGAAAAGTTTGCAGACATTTTCTTCCTGGTTGACAGCGGTGCGACTGACTTCCAGCAGGTCAGGACTCTCCTCCTGCGACTGACTAATCAGCTCAACATTGGGGCGTCTGCGCACCGTCTGGGTTTGGCCCAGTATGGGCAAGATGTCAAGGTAGAATTTCTTCTTAATGCTTTCCAAACCAAAGATGAAACCCAGAATGCCGTTAGGCGTTTCCGCCAGCGCAGAGTTCAACCCAATGAGCCCCGTAACCTTGGCGCCGCTTTACAGTACGCCATCACTAACTTTTTCATCAGTGAAGCAGGAAGCCGACAAGACCTCGGCTACCGACAGTACCTGGTTGTTATCAGTGGAAAAGATTCAGATGATCCCGTGTTCAAGGAGTCACGTCTGATCAAAGCATCAGGAGTAACTGTGGTGGGGATGAGCCTCGGTGCTTCGATGAAGCAAACGCGTCTTCTAGCTTCTGCATCACATGTATACCAGACTGTCGGCAACGCTGCTCCGACACTGAAGGCTCTTTTCGAAAAAGAGGAAGAGGAGACGACTCCAAGTGGAGGTGAGTTTTTTCTTCACCATCTACTGAAATTATGACTGTTAGCCTGTAGACTTCTCTTTTAATGATATCTGTGGAAATGAATTTTACAAATGTTAATTTGCAGTCATCCCTTTTCTGAATTTTACCACTGACTTAAGTCTTGGATGTGCAACTTGTTTTTTACTGACAAATGAGTAAAACACTCTGTTAGCCACGTTAGCATCGTCTGTGGTTCACTCACTCTCTTTGAATGAATCGGTGAGTAGGTTCAAAAGTGATCATACATCCCATAATAGTATCTGTCTGTATCTGAGGAGGTAAAACAGATATTAGCACCTTTTTTCACAACAGTATCTGTGACCACTTTAACCCTGAATAATGGCTCACTGAGTTTTTTGCTTAGGCTTCTGGGTTTTCTTCCCCCCCAGAGTCACTGGCTTCATTTAAATGGATGAGGAGGCTGTGAATATAAATATTGAGCTACATTTGATATGAATGCAGCCTCACAAGACCTGCAATGTAACAGAGAATCTATGTCTATCAGCGAGAAGTTGTTCATGATCTCATTTCACTCCTCTTACAGACTGCAAAGCAGCCAAACTGGCCGACGTTGTGTTCATCATTGACGAGTCTGGTAGTATCGGAACCTCAAACTTCCAGCTGGTTCGAACCTTCATGCACTCAGTGGTGAGCCGCCTCGAAGTGAGTCCGAGCAGAGTCCGAGTGGGCATCGTTATGTACAACGACAAGCCCACAGCTCAGGTCTACCTCGACACCTTCAATGACAAGGACGAACTGCTGAAGTTCATCAAAATCCTGCCGTACCATGGAGGTGGCACCAACACTGGAGCCGCCCTAAAATTTGCCCGAGAGAATGTTTTCATCAAGCAGAGAGGAAGCAGGAAAGATAAGGGCATCCAGCAGGTGGCGGTGGTGATCACAGACGGTGAATCACAGGACGAAGTGAGCACGGCAGCAGCTGATCTCCGTCGGACTGGTGTCACCGTCTACGCAGTCGGAGTTAAAGATGCCAACGAGGTCCAGCTCAAAGAGATGGCGTCTTATCCCACAAACAAACATATGTTCATTGTGGACAGTTTTGCTAAGCTGAAATCGCTGGAGCAGAGCCTGCAGAAGATGCTGTGCCATAACATCCTACGGCAAGCAGTTTCAGTCAACACAAGAAGATCTGGCATCAAGGAAGGTGGGGACCAGTCTTCTTTATTATGAGCCAAAGTACTGGAGTATTTGCCTTATGTGTCAATAAATAAAAGTTTTAAATCAAAGTTGAAACATGGAAACAATATTTAAATCAAAGAACATTTATTAAGTATGAATGGACTGACAGCTGATACGTTGGGAACTCCTAACTGTTTTCCTTTTTTTGCAGGCTGCATACAGACAGATGAAGCAGACATCTTCTTCCTTATTGATCACTCTGGAAGCATTTACCCAAGTGACTTCCATGACATGAAGAAGTTCATCATTGAGTTTCTTCACACCTTCCGTATTGGACCAGACCATGTTCGCATAGGTGTTGCAAAATACGCAGATTCACCCAATTTAGAATTTGATCTGACAACGTACTCAGATATCAAAACACTGGAGAAAGCTGTTGAAAATATTAAACAGATAGGAGGCGGGACAGAGACAGGAAGAGCTCTGGAGTTCATGGGTCCACTCTTTGACAAAGCAGAGGCCTCTCGTGGTCACAAAGTCGCAGAGTACCTGGTGGTGATCACTGATGGAAAGTCTTCTGATGAGGTCAAGAATCCTGCTGCAAACCTCAGGGCTCAGGGTGTCATCGTTTACGCCATCGGAGTGAAAAGCGCAGATAAAACTGAGCTGCAGGAAATTGCTGGCGACACCAAAAGAACTTTCTTTGTCAATAATTTTGATGCTCTGAAGCCCATAAAGGATGACATCATCACAGACATCTGCTCTCAAGATGGTAAGAGATATGCATTGCTGTAATATTCTGTTCGGGGGAGTTTGGGGCAACACACAGCATCATTACAATGTGGTCGATGTCTTAAGTTGTGAGCAGCCAGAGAGCCAGCACACTCTGATCCCTGCAGACCTCAAGCTGATTGTGTCTGAACACCAGTCATCATTGATTCAGATGTCAAAACATCACAGTTTCTCATAACCGTTTTGTTCAGCGCCACACCATGACTGCTTCCTCTCTGTATGATTCATCAATATGTGCCTGTTTAGGGAGAATAAATGGTGTGATGTGTGTTGCTGTAACTTCCCACTTAAATGATTTTGTTGGTCTTGAAACATTTTGCATTTAAAAATGGCGCCTAGCGTTAAAAAAACCTGTAAAACAGAGAATCTCCATGCTAATGTTTCTGTGCTACTGTTCGTCTGCAGCTTGCAAAGACATTCCCGGCGACCTCCTTTTCTTAATCGACAGCTCTGGGAGCATCTATCCATCTGACTTCCAGAAAATGAAAGACTTCATGAAATCTGTCATTAGCAAGTCTGCAATTGGTCAGAACGACGTGCATGTCGGTGTCATGCAGTTCAGCAGCCAACAAAGACTAGAGTTTCCCCTCAACCGCTACTACAGCAAAGCCGACATGACAAACGCCATCAACGATATGCAGCAGATAGGTGGAGGCACGGACACGGGTGAAGCCATCACAATGGTGTCGCAGTATTTTGAGGCATCCAGAGGAGGGCGTCCGGGCTTGAGGCAGAGACTGGTGGTGATAACAGACGGAGAGGCCCAAGATGAGGTCAAAGGTCCGGCTGCGGCTCTCAGGGCCAGAGGAGTACTGATCTACGCCATCGGGGTGGTGGATGCAAACACCACTCAGCTGCTGGAGATCAGTGGTTCAAAAGCCAGGATGTATGCTGAGAGGGACTTTGACGCTCTGAAGGACTTGGAGAGCCAGGTGGCCATGGAGCTCTGCGATCCAGAGAGAGGTGACTTTTATAGCAAACAAGCTTGTTTTGGGGTAATCTCTATAGTTAGCAAATTCTCAATAGTTAATTCTTAATTTCAAAGTATGATGATGATCTTTGTCTGCTCTTTGTGCTTTTATTTTCAACCAGACTGTAAGAAGACAGAAAAAGCTGACGTCCTTTTCCTGGTAGATGGTTCAACAAGCATCACTCTGAGCAAGTTTCGAAGCATGCAGAAGTTCATGGCGTCCATGGTGAACCAAACCACAGTTGGCAAAGACCTCACTCGCTTTGGGGTCATTCTCTACTCCACCGACCCCAATTCCATTTTTACTCTGAAACAGTATAACTCCAAACGAGAGGTTCTCAAGGCAATCTCAGACCTGAAGCCCCCGTATGGAGACACGTACACTGGCAAAGCTTTGGCATACACTCTACAGTTCTTTGACAGTGAAAATGGCGGCCGGGCAGCTTTCCAGGTGCCACAGGTTCTCTTGGTGATCACAGATGGCGACGCAACGGACCCTAGCAACCTGGTGGCGCCGTCGGAAGCTCTGCGAGACAAAGGCATTAATGTGTTCAGTATCGGCGTTGAAGGAGCCAACTTGGCACAGCTGGAGATCATGGCTGGTAACGACAAATCCAGAGTTTTCTATGTGGACAACTTTGACGCCCTGGAAACTCTGTACAAGAATATCAGCCTTGTCCTCTGCAATTCCACCAAGCCAGGTAAGAGACTCAAGTTTCATCACACCTTTGGTCGCAGTAGTTCTATATCTTGATGTAGAACATGTAAGCGGTCAGTTGTGTAGGATAGTTGTCTTTTACAGAGCTCCATGACTCCATGACTCCATGTTTTTGATGAGAGGTTTAGAGGGTTGGTTCACCCGAACTCTCTCTTCTGTTTCCACAGTTTGTGAAAAACAGAGGGCTGACCTGGTTTTCCTGCTCGATCAGTCTGGCAGCATCAATTCAAACGACTACATCACCATGAAGAAGTTCACATTGGAGCTAATAAACAGCTTCAAAGTCAGCGAAGATTTGGTGCGTGTGGGACTTGCCCAGTTCAGCAGCACGTTTCAGAATGAGTTTTACCTCAACCAGTACTACACAGAGCAGGCCATCAGTCAGCACATCCAGCCTATGCGGCAGCTTGGCGGAGGCACCAACATCGGACTGGCCCTGGACTCCATCAGGGATTATTTCGAGGCGTCACGAGGCAGCCGAAGATCCGCTGGCATCTCACAAAATCTGGTGCTGATCACAGATGGTGAATCACAGGATGAGGTGGCGGATGCAGCCGAGCGTCTCAGAGCTCTTGGCATCGAGATATTTGTCATTGGCATCGGAAATGTCCACGAACTGGAACTGCTTCAGATCACAGGTGATCACCATGAGAGGCTTTTCACTGTGGAGAACTTTGGCAGCCTGGAGAACATCAAGCAAAAGGTGGTTGACACAATCTGCAAATCCAAACCCCAAAAAGAAAGTTCTGGTAAGTTGCAAAGTTTGACTTTGCTTCTCTGTCTTCTCTTCTTTCCTTATATTCCTGCATCTGTTGCTCCATAATGTAGGGAAATGTCTCCTTTTGCTACAGACTGCAGCATTGATATCGCCATGGGATTTGATATTTCTGGAAGATCTGGAGCTGCTGGTCAGATGTTGATCAGTGGACAAACCAAACTTCAGACCTTCCTGCCAGAGATCGCCAGTTACGTTTCCTCAGTACAAGGCCTGTGCTGCACTGGCCCCGAACCTGTCCAGACCAACATGGCCTACAGAGTGGTGAGTCGGGACGGACGCACCTTGTTCGACTTCAACTTTGAGGGCTACAGCGCAGACGTGGTGAACAAAGTTATGACCTTGAATTTGGCTGAGCCGACTTACTTCAACAGCGCCCTGCTGAGATCCTTCGGGGAGAAGTTTAAGGCCGACTCCGGAGCTGGTGTGAAGGTGAGTCTGAGACGAATCACACAGTCTCACAAACACAGAAACCTCTTACTGTCGTTTTAGTGTTTTCCTGTATTCATGTATTTGAGGTGGAGATGCTGTGAGAATTATTTTTGTACTCATTTGAATCAGTCTTTTTCTAAAAGTCACAGATACAAATCCAGCTAATTTTTTTGCCAATTCCTGAAGTTTGTCTCCACAGCTGTTAAATTCCTCAGTGTAGTTTTCTGATGGACGGGTTAGATTTGGATGAAAGTTGTAACTCAGATTTTTGTCTTTGGAAAGAGTTGCTGAGAATAAATGTAAAATTCTTTCACTTTAACACGGTCTGGAA
>JAQNCA010000030.1:595724-606418 GCA_029783725.1 Acanthurus tractus
TGGGAACACTGGGAACACTGGGAACACTGGGAACACTGGGAACAGCAGAAGAAAGGTGCACTGATCCTTGTGTGAATGTCTGATTAAAAAAAGGGTTAAAAAATAAAAAAAGAGTTTTAATTTCATCGTAAAGAAAACCAGAAAAATTCACCAATAAAAATTAAAAAATGAATCACTAATTATCGATGATTTATCGACTTAATATCGACTCAATCAAACTGCTGCATTGAGACAAGAAGCTGCAGCTTCGGTTCAAACATCTCAGACACAAAACGTTCAGCTCTTTCTGGAAAATAAAGGTCTTGAATGAGCCGCGACAAACAAAGAAACTATGAAAGAAACCGCGAATGAAGATTAAAGAAAGAAACACGAGACAAAGACGAGACAAACAAAGTAATTAACTGGGGTCAATCAGCTGAGAGGAGTTAATGACGGGCCGTTCAGGGTTTACACACTGCAATTACTGAAACCAGAACCAGGATCAGAGAACAGCACGGAGCATCAGGATGCAGCTGGGACTCAAACACAACGACGCTTTGTACTTAAACTCAGCGACTCGATCGACTCCCAGGAAACTGCTCTCAGATCAGATTCCTCCTGCAGTTTCTCCTTTTTTCCTCCTAAGTCTCTGATCTGTCAAACATCTTCTCTGCTGTCGTTGTGTTTCTTATCATGTTTTGTTCTTTAATCAAACTAAAAATATGAGGAAACTGTCAACAAGCAGAGAACCGACATCAAACTACATTTACTTTTTTTCAGACAATGGATTTTATTCTTAATATATTCTGAACTTTTTACATCTAATCTGCTGAGTTTCCTCATTTCTCAGGCAGCTCGTCACTTTAACATCAGTTTTTGGCATTTTTAGCTTTTTTGATTCCCTCCTTAGCATTTCTTTCCTCCCCAGGACTAAAATAAGGGTCTTCTTCACTGATGACGGAGGGAAACCTTCACCTGTGTGAATCACTCTGGTTTCAAAAGGCTCCAGCAAGGTTTGACTGTTCACTCACTCATAGAAGAGACGTCAGATGTTTGCCTGACTCGTGGTTTCATGTGTTCATGCTGCAGCAACAGAGTGAATCTTTATGAAACGTTTCATCTCATGTGACTTTTGGATCCAGAATATTAACACATTCACATTCATGAAGCGTTTTGAAAATCTGTTAAACATCTCGACACAAACACAAATCTGACAGAAACCCAACGAGGTTCCTGTGAAACTCGGAGCCGTGATGCCGCTCACCTCTCTTGTCCTCGGCCTCAGACTTGGGTTTGACCAGGTCCACCTGGCGGCCCATGATGCCGAGCGTGGCCAGGTCGATGACGCCGGTGTGGGCCGCCTCGCCCAGGTGGCTCTGCTCGCCCATGTTGGCTTTGGCCTTGTTGGACTTCAGCATGAAGTCTTTGAGCGCCAGCAGCTTGTCCTCCTCGGCCTCCGTCATCCCCTGCAGAGCGCAGACAGACAGAGCAGGAGGTTCAGGAGACACGGAGCTTTAACTCAAACACCACGAACTGAAGAACTGTGTTTCTGTTATTATTGAGCTTAAATCTCACTGTTGGATTTTAATGTGAAGCCTGAAGACAAAACAAACATCAGAAACGTTGACAGAAACTCCTCAGTATTAAAAATCTGTTAGTGATGATGTTCGTCTCGTGTTTATGGTCATTAATTTTGCAGATTTTTGTTTCTGGAGGAAGAAAACAGTAAACTACGGGCCATTAAACATGATTAAGAGACAACATTTTTGGTTCGGATGCAAAAACTAATTCAGAAACAGCTTCAGAACTCTTTTCCTGCTGGTTTCCATCAGCGTCAGTGTTTTTCTTTGATCCTCCGTCTTTAACAGCTTGAATTCACCTCCAACAAACCTGATCTGAAGCCGTTTGTCAAACTTCTCTGCAGACGGATGAAACTTTTGAACCAAATGAATCGAACTGGTCGCTTCATGTGAACAACAGTCAGAGGAACACGGTCCTGGTGTCTGAAAGCTGCTTGTGGTTTTTCCTCAGAATATCATGAAGAAGTCACATGAATCTGTGTGTGAGCTGCTCTGCTCACCAGATGAACTTCTGTAGAAACCCCAAATCCATCTAAGGGCCCCCCCCCCCGTCAAAGATGAATTATCTCTGCGAGTTTCAGGAAAGTGTCTTTTTTTTCAGAGTTTGGTGGAAGAGCCTCCAGGGTTTCTGAATCCTGTTACAGATGTTCTACAGGAACTTTCCAGCCTAAGTTCCTCAGAAACCTGCTGACAAATTTAAATATAGTGACACTCGGAGAAAAAATGTCAGTGGGCGTCTGAGTCAAAGTCTGCATTTTTCATCTGATTCCTCACACGAGCTCCTCCTCCGCCGAGCTTCATGTTCATGTTGCTCACACTGAACTGAAAAAAGACCTGAAAGGCCAAACGAGAAACAAACCAGATCCTTTAATAATCTGAGCGTGTTTGTCCAGGAACCTGCAGAGGAAACCGATCGATCGATCAGCAGTTCTACAGCTGATCGATTTGAACAAGTTTTCACTGATTAACACGTCAAATCAAAGCTCCTCAGTCAGCTGATGTAACTTGAGTCTCTCGTGTTCGCAGGAACTCAAACTCTGACCTTTCATCCGTCATCCCGCCAAGAAGGAATCTGTTTGTTTTGGAGCAGAGAATCACCATGTTTGGACACGAGGGCGGAGCCAGAGAGGGAACGCCGTCCGTGTGACGCCAATCAAAAGTGACCACGACCTTTTTTATGACAAACTTTAAGCCTCAAATGAACCTTTATTTAAATAAGAAGATTTAAAGAAAAACACTGTGATGATCAGCTGATCTGATCTCATTATTCTAAATAGACCCTCTAAATAATTTAATGTAATCGGAGACTAAACAGACCTGACTTATTACATGAAGTAATGGATTACAATGGAGCTCTGGGACTGAGAAACTCCCCGCTCACCTTGTAGTTCATCTTAAATTCAGCCCTGACACACACGCTGGCTCTGTGGTCTGATGGCAAACAGGGTTAATGAAAGCAGCATGGAGGCGGCGAGCACAGACCAATAAAACTTAACAAAAACCAGCACGAACACAGACGGACGGACGGACGGCGCCCACAAACATCTTCTCATCAGGACACACGAGGCCGTGCGAGGTAACTCCCCAAAGCAACACAGTTCAAAGCTCAGCAGGCAGATCTGAGGTCTGTTTTCACTGGAGACGAGCGAGGACGAGCTGCTGAAACGCAGCGCATCACTGCCCCCTCTGGTGGAGAGCGGCACCACAGCCTGAATCACCTCCACATCTCTGTGTCTCATCATGATTTCTGTTGTGAGCCATAAAACTCTGCAGTGTCTCCATCTACAGCTGAGCAGGAAACACTGCACGCTTCACAGGTTCAGAGACAAAAATAAAATCATTCTGCTGAAAGAAAAAGCAATAAACAACTTTTTCCACCTCAGTTATCAACAGATCACAATCTTTAATTAGTTTTGCTCTCAGACTTTCTTTTTTTTACTGCTAAAAACCCAGAATGCTGTTTTTTTTTAGGCACATAATTAGTGTTTGATCAGATTTCCTGTGTTTGGACCCGAACAGCTGCAGAGTTCTTGAGCCGACGGCTCCATCAGCCTCTGATTACAGAAACACAACCATCAAACAGAAGAGCAAACATGGAGAAAGTCCTCGATGTCAGTGACCTGAAACTGACCCAAAGCCAACCGACGCTGAGAGCTGAGAAGGAAAACACATCCAGCTGCTGATCATGTGATTCTTTTTGCTCCACAGCTTTCTAACAGAATTCACAGGATTCCCAGACTTTAATCCTTCTGAGGAGCGGCGTCCTTCCTACCTGTGAGAGCAGCTTCTTGAGGAGCTGAGCGATGGCCGGGTCCTCAGGAGTGGGGCATTCTGGGATTGATCCCGCGCGCTTCTTCTGTCGAAGCAGCAGGTGCCGGAAGAGGCTGGCGATGTCTTTGGAGCGCAGGGCGTAGTCGAAGATGGAGCGGCTGACCGGCTCCTTCAGGACGCTGAGCAGGACCAGCTCCTTATCGATCTGAAGGGGGCGACAGAGGGTGAGGAAGACGAAGGTGCGTCCGCAGACGACAGCAGGACTGAGGATGAGGAAGACGACTCACCTGGATGATGGGCTGGGTGATGAAGGGGTTGAGGTGGGGCATCAGCTTGCAGTAGACGTCGGCCACGTTGAGGTGCTGAGCGATGACGGTGATGAAGCCCACGGCGCCGTAACGGATCCACAGGTTGGGGTGACACAGGAACGGAGCTGCGGCAAGTCGCAGGCAACAAGAAGAGTTACTGAGTCCTTCTTTGTTAAATGTGATCAATGTGAAACTCTGTCTGGTTCATGTTGATGTGTGTTTGTCAGGCGGCGCTCTCACCGATGTCGCTGACGAACTCGTAGATGTGAGGTTTCTGCAGAAGGCCCAGCTGACACATGCAGGTGAGAGCGTTCAGAGCTTTGTAGATGACAAACTCCTCGGTGTCGCTCAGCCCCTGCTGGAGGAGGGGCTTCAGGATGGAGGAGCTCTGCCAGCCCACGTACGCTGCTACACCTTCAACACAAGACGGTAAGAGTTCACTCAGCAGCTCTGACTGTGTCCGTCTGCTCTGAGCGTCAGCAGGTTCCTCAAACACCTGAGGAGCAGCCTGACGCGGACTGTCAGGTGGTTTTCTTACCCACGATGCTGTCGAAGAAGGCTCCTCGCAGATGCCAGTCGTTCTTGTCGTTGAGGAAAGTGATCATGTGAGACAGCAGCACGTCGTTGGCTTTCTGCCGGCCGAAGAAGACGCAGAGGCGCGTGATGCCGTTCTCCATCAGCGACTGTTTGACGATGTTCTCGGAGTCGCTCAGCAGCGTCACCACCTTCTGCTGCACCATCTCATGCAGCGCCTGCAGCTCTGGACAGAAAACACACAGTGTTCGTCAGAGAAACACTTTCACCGGAGCAAATGTGAGCCGTGGTGTGTTTCTGTACCTGAGTCGTAGTTCTCGTTGGGGTGGAGTGTTTCCTCCGTGTCCTCACCGCTCAGGTCCTGCTCCGTGTTCACGTTGTTTTCCTGAACCAACTCCAGGAAACGCAGTGCACTTTCTGCCAGATGAGCTATGTTCTCTGAACATCAGCAAAGAGACAACGATGAGGACAAACACAGCCTGAAGTGGCTTCGCAGCTGACTGACAGCTACCAACATCTGTTCTTTAGATTTTTTAAAAATCTGTTCATGGTGAGAAAAGTGAAGTGAACCTTTAAGTTAAAAAGTTTAAGAAGTGCTGCTCTTCCCACTGACCTGCGTACGCCAGCCTGACGATGGTGGCATCATCCTGGGCCAGGTGGGCGATGCCTGGCAGGATGTACTCGGGGTAGATGTTCACATCGTTCCTCGGCACCTCTTTCACCAGAGCCAGAACTTTAGCCAGCGTGCGAACGGCCTGAGCTCGCACACGAGGCACCGGGTCGTTGCAGAAGTGCAGCAGGTAGGGCGTGATGCGGTCCAGCAGGATGTCGACGCCGAGCCGCGGGGCCAGGTGGAGGATGAGCTCCAGAGCCGCCAGCTTGGAGTCGCAGGAGTGCAGCGTCTGCAGACAGGAAGTGATGACGGACACGAGGACGATGAGGCCCTGCTCCTCCCTGGAGCTCAGCACGCAGTCACTGTTTTCCTGGGATGAAGAGGAAGAAGAAGAACCTGGAGGGAAACAGTTTGTCTCTTAAAACACTGAAGACTAAAGAAATGTTTTCCATTGTTTCACCAGCGGAGCATCTCGGTTGCAGTCTCACCTCCACGCAGGTTGTGCAGGATGTTGTCCAGGTCTTTGCGGATGACCAGCACTCGCTCATCTGCAGACTGGAAGGTCTCCTTGGCAAACTGAGCCATGTACGGCTGAAGGAAGGTGTAGAAGATGTCGGGGAAAGCTTTCCCTCTTTGCTGCTTGAGATGCTCCTCTGCTGTCTGACGCTTCTCCGGCTCCCGCTGAACCATCAGAGCCACCTGAGAGAGAAAACCACATCCAGGTCACAGAAGCTTGAATAAACCTGACGTTGCTTCTGACAACCAATCAGCTGACGGCGATGGTTACCAGCTCCCGGATGCTCCGGTCCTCGATCTTCATGAGGACCTGCTCCGTCTGGAAGTGTCCTTTACGGTACGCCAGCAGCTGGGACAGATCGAAGAGGGGGACGCCCTCTGTGAACAGCTCCGCTATCACGCAGCCTGGAAACACAACCAGCAAACACAACCTGAGCTTCAGAGAAGGTTCAGCTGTTTTCATTTAGAAACACATCACCACTTAAACACAGTCACACTCAGCCAATCAGATGTCTGATCGCTCTGATGCCACATCATCCAAAATCTGAACAATATTTTGCAAAAATCATGTTTGTGTTCTCCACCTGCAGAGAAGATGTCCATGGCCTGTTTGAGCTCCCCTCTGCTCCTCTGGTTGTTATTGGTCAGGTCCACCAGCGGCGTGTTCTGGTCGCTCTCCGTGGTGAACATGCTTCCGTCCACAAACCTCTCGGGCGCGATGTAACACGTCCTCCGTCTGGAAGTGTCGAAGAAGTAGTTGAAGTCAGCGGGGTTGTCCTCCGGCAGGTAAGTGGGCTTGAAGCTGGCAAAGTCAGTGAGCAGCACCCAGTTCCAGCTGGTCACCATCACGTTCTCCGTCTTGATGTCGCCATGGCGGACGCCGGCTTTGTGCGCCTGGTCGACAGCGTTGAGGATCTGGAAAGCCAGCCACCGCTTCTCCACGTTGTTGAGGAAAGGCCGGGTGCTGATGCGGTCGTACAGGTTGTCCCGAACGTACTGACGGAACAAGATGGCAGCTTTCTCCGTCAGAGAAGTCTTCTGGAAGGGCAGGCAGTTCTGGCAGGAGTGGAGTCGGATCTTCAGCTCCTCCAGCTCCTGTTTGTAGCTGGTCAGAGGCAGCGAAGGGTCCTGGATGGCGAAGACTTTGACCACCACCAAGCCCTCTCTGTGTTTGGCCCGGGCCACCTTGAAGAAGCGGGTGCTGCCCAGGCTCTTGTCATACTCATGATCATGGATGTCTGAGAAGTAGCTGTCCACAGACAGGATCTGTGAGGGGGCGATGCCCGCCAGCTGGTTCCCCATCACGGGTCAACACACCACTGTGGAGGAATCACAATACAATATTTATTTTCTCAGATAACATATGGATGATTATTGAGCTGCTGTCAGCTGATGCAAACTAAAGTTACTGAGTATATTTATTTCGATTTTTGTTCTTGAGGTGAGACAGACGACCTCATGGTTGTGCAAAGTTTGAAAAACACTGTTTGCTGTAAGTCGTGTTTGTTTTCAGGAAACACACCTCAGCCCTTTCAAAGTGTTTTAAAATCCACACACAACATGAAACAGATGTGGAAGCAACATGTTAGCATGATATCATTCTTCAGCACTGACGTCCACCTCACTGCAGCCGCTGGAGGGGCAGTCACGTGACTCAGCCACACAAACACCACTTTGACAGCGCTAAAGTAGCATGCTAGCTAACCGCTGTTAGCTTTCTCCAACAAACCGTTTACAACAGCGACACCGAAGCGACACCGTTAGTTTCGGTCTGAAAACACTTCAACAGAGCTGAATATTCGTGTTTACTGAGTGTTAATGTGACCGGTGCTGCCGTTGTGACTTGCCGCTGTTGTTGTTGATGTCGGTGCTGTGTGTGTTAGCAGGCAGTCGACGTCCCTCCGGTTCCAGTTTTATTCCTAACGGCTGCTAACGGTCACAAACTTCAGCCTGCGCGCGGATAAACCGTCTTCATGTCGTCTCTCGGTGTTTCAGCTACGTCAGCCATCCGGCTCCACACCGTCCCGCCGCCGGTGAAACGCCCCGCCGCGGCAAACAAACCGTATCCGTGAATAACAAAACAACGGCGGCTGCCTGAAACACTTTGTCAGCTAGTTGGCCGTTTCCAGCTGTTGTTATGCATCCGGGTTACACCGGAAACGGATAACTCACGAGCGCCCCTGTCGGTCACAGTCAGTCAACACAAAGATGGTTTATTAGCAAGAGGAAGCACTCAGCAGTTCAAATCAACAGGCCGTCAATGTACTTATCAGCACTAATTTTTATAATTAATGAGTAAAAACATTGAAAATGGCGAAAAATAAATACATCAACTAATAGACAGGCATTTAAAGGGACTTTTTTTAATCTTTCAAACATTATTTTCTTCACTTTTGCGTGATGTGTGCAAATATTTTTAAGTTGGCCTAGATGGAATAACTGAGTATGAATCTGAGTTCATGCTGAGGGAGGTGGCAGAGGAAAGTTCATGGAGTCATTGATAAAGTGTTCATCCTCTGGGACGCTGTAAATGTCAAAGAAGCTCGAAAGAGGCACAATTCAATCAATAAATTCTACATTAATTTTAAAATTCTGATGAATCCTATGAAAAGTTGCATTTGTTCTTCTTTTTTTTAGAAATATTATGTTCTAAAAAAAATCAATGTGACAATATGATGGCGATATTTTACAAAGAATTCAATCAATAATACTTTTCAGAGTAGAGTCATTCTTTTTTTAAAAAAAATAGTGTTATTGGAATATGTTGCTTAAATCAATCTTTTTTTCTTCTTTTTTTAAAGAGCCTTTCATATGTTCCATTGTGATTAAGCACAGAGAAGTATCAGTCTGACTGCTGACCGGACGTTGTCCTTTGTCGATATCGAGTTAATCATCTTGTGTCTAAAACACGATCTTTGAGGAAAAAGAAGTTTCTGGCACCGACAGCACGCGACAATGAGAGAGCCGCCGCCGTCTGTTAAGTGAGTCGGGACGTAACAGGAACTTGAGATGTGAGGCCTTCAAACTAAAAGCACAGAAAAGGTCATTTAACGTGACGATTTGAAGCCTGAATTGTAATATTTTGGGGAATTAATGCACTTTATTACACGCAGATTTTCACAGCCATAAAGTTCGATTGTGCATTCAAATTTTGATTTAAAAAAGAATTCATGGGAACCAGTGTTTTTCTACCACAGTTAGATTTACAAATCTGCTTTGTGTTGACAAAAAATAACAACAAATATACGTTCTGAGAAAGCCTAGGTTTAAAACAAGATTTTAAGTTGCGTTCATCAGCAGTTAACGCTACGAATAACTGCTAAATTTAGCCTTAGAAAATAAGCAAGCCATTAAGAGTCTTCAAATAATTGTTTTCTATGATAATTAAAATAAAATTAATAATAATGATAATGATAATCGTGAAAGAACGTATTATTTCCGGCGCACCCATGAGTCGTATTTTGAAAGTGTGGCCGGAAGCGCTGAGCTCATTGCCCTCAGTGAACCTGACATGGTGAACTGTGTTCTGACAGAGAAAAACGCTCCGCGGTGGGATTTCACGGAAGATGCTGAAGAAACGGGAGCTGTTGGTAAGTTTAACAATACCTGACTTTTCCTGTTGAACGACGACTAATGGAGAGACCGAATCCGTGTCACAGCCCCAGAAACAAATCCGTTTTTTACACGGAAACATCAGGAGTTTGACCGCCCGCTGCGGGAGCTCAGCGAGCGGGTTTGTTTGGTTAGTTTTCCTCCCGGAGTGGAGCGCTGTGATCCGCTGTTAGCCCGCCGCTGTCACCGGGACGCGCTAATGCTAGCTTGTGAGACCCGGACTGTTATTGTCGTTGGTGACCCGGTGGTGGTCCAGTTGTGGACACCGAGGCTTGTTGTGGTGGAATAAGTGAAGATGGCCGGTTTGTGTCGCTCCACTGCGCGTCCTTGGTGAGTCGAACCGAGGCTGGTAGCTAGCCGGCGGCGGCGGTAGCTAGCTAGCTAACCGAGGCTAACATGGATGTAAACGTCCGATTGTGTGTGTGTGTGTGTGTGTGTGTGTGTGTGTGTGTGTGTTTTAGTGGGCTCGTTTGTACCTGAAGCTGCAGGTGATGAAGCGAGCACCTGTTTGACATAATGTCCCGAAAATAAAGGTTATAAACCATCACCGGCATCTCAGAGAAACATCAAGTTAGTTTGAATACTTAAAATCAGTTCACTGTGGCAGGTGGCTTTGGATTAGCAGTCTGTTTGTCTTAAAGTATATATATTATGATGTGTATGTGTGCACGTATATGATACTAGCATTAAATACTGATAAGACATGGATCAAAGATGAACTTGACTCTTCTAATCAGCTGGACATTGAGTTTAGTTCTCTATTTTTAACTATACTTGTTTTTAATGTAAAGTTTATTTTGTTCTGTGGTGATGAAGCACAATGCTGAAAATAAGAAACTACAGAAACTTTAATGTACAAGTCATTTTTATATTCGCATAGAACTTGACTGTGTTATTTTTAAATGTAAGTCCCATTTAAACCCTCGTGACATTCATGAGGTTCAACTTTTAATATTTCTGAAATAACTTTGAGCTGTAAGTTTCACAAATGTTTCGAACTTGCAGCACAAACTTGTAATTTATGTCTAAATTGCGATCTATAGCCGGTCTGGTCCGCCCATGTTAACTGTGGGAATGAAGCAGTCTGACCTTCTCTCAGGACATCGAGTGTTTGAACTGAGTAGCTGTTGAAGAATGACGGATTATATTATGATGTACCATCTTTTCCACCAGATCAGCTTCAGCCAGCCTGACTTGATTTGACAGACTCACAGTATACACAGAAAAAACTCAGAGTTTCTTACATTGATTTGTCCTCAGCGGGCACAAACTGGACTCTGA
>JAQNCA010000030.1:632349-644663 GCA_029783725.1 Acanthurus tractus
AGCTGCTCTGGGATCAGTCCCGTTTCTGCAGCTCGTTGCGGGACTCGAACAATAAACGCATCAGCGCTGTGGAGCAGAAGAGGTCCGTGAAGGCCTCTCCGCTTGTGTTTGTGCGGTGTCACGTGACTAACGCGTCCTCCTCCAGACTGGTTGAAACCGACGGAAAGCTGCCGGAGGTCTGTCGGTGGTCCGCACCGAGACACCGTCTTCCCCCGCACTCAGTGAGACACACACACACACACACACACACACACACACGCACACACACACGCACACACACGCCCGGTCGTCGGTCCCGGTATGTCCGCTCTCTGTGTGCTGAGGACTCGCTGCTTCCTCCGGCAGGTCTCCGCCGGCCTGCACGCCGCCATGCTCCGGACCTACAGCCTGGACGTCTCCGCTCCGCTGCTGCGGACGCAGGGCTACGTTGACGGCCGCTGGGTCTCCGCAGCCTCCGTGTTCCCGGTTCTGGACCCGGCCACCGGGAAGGAGATCGCCCGGGTGTCAGACTGCGGGCCGACCGAGGCCAAGCAGGCGGTGGACGCCGCGTACAAGGCGTTTCACTCCTGGAAGCAGGTCACTGCCAAGGTACGTTTCGCCCCGCTTGTAACCGAACTCAATACGAAAAACTGTCATTTACAGACAAATGTTACATTTTTATCAGAAACGCACCATGAACGTTGAAAGACAAAGCAACACCTCGACTGACAGGAACCAAACTTCACTTCGGCGCGTGTTTAATTTATCAGATATGAGAATTTTCAGATAAAACTCAAGTTTCATTTCAGCAGCTTCCGCTCGTCGTTATTGGCGGAAGATACGTGAACTTGGACCCGTTAGAAGCTCCGACGGAAACTGTGCAACGACCTGCAGAGTCTTCACTCAGCACGGATGTCAGGGAGAGGAGAGTTTCTTATCAGTTCAAGAAAAGTGCTGTTTGCATGATAAAACGTGGACCTTAGCCAAGACGCATGAGATATTAAATCAGGAAACTTTTGAATGGAGTTTGGCGTGAGTCACTTCTCGTCGTGTTTGTGTCCGGACTGCGTGATTCACTGCGGGCAAACAGAAACTGGTTCTGCAAAGGCTGATTAAATATTTGTAATTTATCATGTTATGTGCTTAAAGCAACATGAAAGGCAAAGTGCTTCGTGTCAGAATAATGTTCATTAATACAGAAACCTGACCAGGTGTTTTCACCTTAAATATCTTCACATCATCACAACTCAGTGTGCTGTAATCTGAGTCCGCAAAGTAATCAGTAACTAAAACCATCAGTGAAGTGGAATATAAAGTACAGTGCTCTCCTCTGACATTAGTGGAGTAAAAGTGTTGAATGTCATTAAATGGAAAATACTCGAGTACAGTACAAGGATGCCAGAGTTGGTACTTTTGAGTAGATGTACTCAGTTACATTCCAGTCGGTGCTGCAGAGTTTATCAGAGCAGAACAAACGACTCGTCTGCGTGTCGGAGACGTCAGAGCAGGAAACTCACCTGCAGAGACCGGACTCGTCTGGCCAGGTTGACCTGAAGGTTCCTGGTCAGTGATTTCAGTCCTTCCTGTCCTGCAGCGTTCAGCCCTGAGCGCAGGCTGACAGGACGGGGAGACAAAGTCCAGCTCCTCTGCAGACGACTGCACCTGAAGTCCCTCGATTTAGTATTAATAAGAAGCAGCTGTGGTTCATTCACACTGCAGGGTGGTGATATGAAGCAACATCATTGTAGCCTGAAGCTTCAGATGTGTTTCAGCACATCAGTGTTTTGTCTCGGAGCAGAAACGTGTCAGAGATGATCCAAGCAGCAGGAACTGCAGGAACGTCTCAGGTCTCTCAGCCGAGTGTTGGTTCGTCATCATGAGCTGCTGCCTGAAGACGGACAGGATGTGAAACCTTCAGCTCTTCACATCTGTGAGAACATCACCAGCCGACAAAGATCGGAGTGTTTTTCAGAGATCAGACTGATGTGGTCCAGAAAAGACCCATCAGGCTCCTGCGAGCGTCGCTGAGTTTCTCCTCAGTCTCGACTAGTTGCCCTCTGTGAAATATTCATCGAGTTCGTTTCAGCGAGAAGGAACCGGATCGATCAGCTGCGTTCACACTTTGCTGTCAGCGAGGAAACTCGATCCGTCACAGTTCGCCAAGTTCTGCAGAACATTAACTCAGAATGAGAACAGAAACCCGTGTGATGATGCGAGCAGGAAGTCCAGACATGTCCAGCTCATGGTGTGATCTGATTGGTTGTCCTGCAGGAGAGGAGCGTCCTGCTGAGGAAGTGGTTCGACCTGATGAACCTGCACAAGGAGGACTTGGCCAAACTGATCACGTTCGAGAGCGTAAGTACGACGCCGCCAAACATCTGACGTCAGAGTTTTCATGAACGCAGCTTCACCTCTGAGGCCGTTTCCTGCAGTTCAAAGCAGCCAAATATTTCACTTAAATTCAGTCACTTTTCTTAATTTTTATGATAAAGACTCAACAGTTTGAGCTCTTCAAGCTTCTAATGAGTCAGAAAGTCATTTCAGCTGCACTGAAACTCAACTGTTGCATCATTTAAAATCTTATTTATACTTTTTATCAAAGTAAAAGTCTTAACTTGTAAAGCAATGAGAGAATTTAGTGAAGAAAAAGTCCAACATTTGAGATGTGGTGAAGTAAAAGTACAAAGTGGCATGAAAAGGACCGACTCATGTAAAGTAAAAGTACCTCAGACTTGTACTTGAGTAGTTTTCCATCTGGGGAAACGAGGACAAAGGCTCAGGAAGCGTTTGGTGGCTCAGACGGAGCAGAAGGTTTGTTTTGGGTGAACTGTCCCTTTAAGCTGCAGGCTCACTGATGCTGTCTGCAGGGGAAGCCCATGCGCGAGTCAGTGGGGGAGATCGCCTACTCCGCCTCCTTCCTCGAGTGGTTCTCAGAGGAGGCCCGGCGAGTTTACGGCGACATCGTCCCGTCACCTGCCAGAGACCGAAAGATCCTCCTCCTCAAGCAGCCGGTGGGCGTGGCCTCCATCATCACACCGGTGAGCAGCCAATCAGAGCTCGTTCAGGTGTTGCTGCTCCACGGCAGCGTGACGACTGATGGAGGACTTTCCCATGTTAGCATGCTAACAGGCTAAACTTACAGCATCCCTGCTGAGCATCAGCGTGTTAGCATTGGCTCTGTTAGGATGCTAGCATGCTAGCTGTAGCATTTAGCTCAGAAACACAAACACAGTGAATTCAGTGGACCATGATGTTTGTCAGACGGGACAGATTTCCACAACAAGCAGGATCACTTTCAGTCACCAATCACAGCGTCTCGATTCAGTGTTTGCAGGCCGATCAATGTGATCAATGTGATCAATCTGATCAGTCAGTGTTTCATCCATCAGACCAGACAGGAAGTGAGTCAGAAAACCCAAACTAGGAGCTAAAAAAGGCTAAAAGTTGCTGATAATTTTGTTTTCATCAGTCGACAGGAAGCTGCTCACATTGCACACAGTAATTGAGTCATTTTTGATATAAATAATGATGAAGTGGAGCTTGTGAGTGTGTTTTTGAGGACTAAACTGCGTCCGTGTGTGTTGCTCCACAGTGGAACTTCCCGAGCGCCATGATCACCAGGAAGGTCGGAGCCGCTCTGGCCGCCGGCTGCACCGTGGTGGTCAAACCGGCGGAGGACACGCCGCTGTCGGCGCTCGCTCTGGCTGAGGTCAGCGTGTCACAGCTGGATGTTTGTGTTGTTTTTTTTTGAAAACGACCCGGTTTCTCACAGAGTCTCGCCGCCTGGCGTCTTGTTTTGCAGCTGGCGGAGCAGGCGGGGATCCCGGCCGGCGTGTTCAACGTGGTTCCTTGTTCCAGGGAGAAGACTCCGGCAGTCGGGGAGGTTCTCTGCACCGACCCTCTGGTGGCCAAGATCTCCTTCACTGGCTCCACCGCCACCGGAAAGGTGAGATCCTGAGAGTGCTGCCCCCTGCTGGATGCCTCAGTGAGCCCGGCTGAAAGCTATCAGCCTCATTTTTAAATCCTCCATCAGTTCTGCTGTTTAAAGAAAAGCCTCATATCTGAAATCTTTCAGCTGCTGCTGAAAATGGCTGCCGACACCGTGAAGAAGGCGTCCATGGAGCTGGGAGGCCACGCCCCCTTCATCGTGTTCGACAGCGCCGATGTGGACAAGGCGGTGGCCGGAGCCATGGCCTCCAAGTTCAGGAACTCTGGGCAGGTGAGGTGGAGGTGCGGCTGCAGCTCGTAGGTGTCTGTTTGTGCCGTGAGGCCTCATCGCTCTGCTCTTCCTCCTCCTGCAGACGTGTGTGTGTTCCAACCGGTTCCTGGTGCAGAGCGGCATCCACGACCGCTTCATGGAGAAGCTGAGCCAAGCGATGGACGCCGAGCTCCGTGTGGGCCACGGCTCGGAGCCCGGCACCACCCAGGGGCCTCTGATCAACAGCAGAGCTGCAGAGAAGGTGAGTCTGAGGGATCCAGTCCCACCGAGCAGTTTGAACCTCTGAAATCTGAGCGGCAGGTTTTAACCCCGAGCCGTCCGTCTGCAAGGTGGCTCATCAGATATCGGATGCGCTGTCGAAGGGAGCGAAGGTGTTGAAGGGCGGGAAGCGTCTGGACGGGTCCTTCATGGAGCCCACCCTGCTGGCCGGAGCCACCACAGAGATGCTGTGCATGAAGGAGGAGACGTTCGGGCCGCTGCTGCCCGTCGTCCGGTACGCTCACGTCCATCATGTGACTGCTGACAAACTGAACTCAACTTTATTTGTTCACATGGGAGACATTTAAACGTGTCATCATCACAAAGAACGATCCTTTCCTGTGTTTTTCACTGCATGTGATGAAAAAAAACGTCTCTCTGACCTGAAAACTGGGGAGAAAAGCTGTTCTGTGTTTAAAACATCAGCAACACCTGCGTCAGCTGCTCGTGTTCAGGTGTCGAAGGCTTCTGTTGACCAACTTGTGTTTGATTTCCAGGTTCAACACTGAGGAGGAGGCCGTGGCTATCGCTAACGCTTCTAATGTTGGGCTGGCAGGTGAGTTACCTTTCCTACCTGCTGCAGTCAAATGAAAGTCAACTTAAAACCATGTGACAGGAAGAGGTTTAGAACCAAAGAAACCTGCAGCACAAACACAGATCAGTTCTACAGGTTTGTGTGTTTACAGGTGTGTGTGTTTACAGGTGTGTGTGTTTACAGGTGTGTGTTTACAGGTGTGTGTGTTTACAGGTGTGTGTGTTTACAGGTGTGTGTGTTTACAGGTGTGTGTTTACAGGTCGTGACCTTCACAAACAATCAGATCAGTTTAACTAAACGTTCTTTGATTTAAAGTGAAGTTCATGTGATTTAACCCTCGCAGACCCTCCTGGCTGAAGGTGGAGAAATGTTTCTGCATGTAAGTTTGGTTTTCAGAATGAGAGTTTGGCCTCGTAAAGCAGATCTGCTGGAGAACAGCGCCACCTGGAGTGCATGTTGAGCCAGTCAGGACACTGTTTTGGTGTTGAAACCGGCTCATGTTCCTCCAGTCTGACTTCTTACTTTAGTCTGTCAGGTGAGTTTCAGGTGGACTGGAGGAATGAAAACTGGCCAAATCCAGGAGATCCGAGTCTGCAGAGGAACGTGGAGATCGAAGGCCTCTGGAACGAAACTGAGACGACTCCGTCTCTCTCTGCTGGTCTCAAACCCTGACGGCTGTTCTGTTCGTCCTCAGGTTACTGCTACTCGCAGGATGTGAGTCAGATCTGGCGGGTGGCGGAGGCGTTGGAGGTGGGGATCGTGGGGATCAACGAGGGGCTCCTGTCCACCCCGGAGGCCACGTTCGGTGGCGTCAAACAGTCCGGTCTGGGAAGTGAGGGCTCCAAGTACGGCATCAAAGAGTATCTGGATCTCAAGTACGTTTGTTTCGGAGGCCTCAAACCCTGAAACAGGACGGAGCGACGCTGCAGGTCCGGTGGTGCTGCACTCGAATGCACCGCGGTGAAAGTTAAAGGTGGACGTAACCGTAGATCTCAGGTTCGGTTTGATTTAATTTCACCCAAACAAACACAAAATGTCTCTAAAAAAACTAGAGTTGGGATTAAAAAAATATATGAACTGCCCTTTAAAAGCCAGTTAATCCAACCTGATGTTAGTCAGAGGAAACGTAGCAAAGTAATCAAGTAGCTTTTCATAGGTAATAGATTATGTTTTACTGACCATCAGACTCGTCAGGAGGAGCCGTTCGATCAGACGGGTCGGACACGTGAAACACGATCCCGTTACTTTCTCTTCGTGGCCTTTTCACCAGAAACGCAAAGATAAAATCTGATCGACTTTAGATGTTTGAATCTTAAATCGAGATGCTGAAACAAGTTTAATCAAACATTCACATCACAGAGAAGCAGAACATCTTCTGTCCAACATGATGCTGCTTACTGAGATCTGAGGGAAATGCTCGCTTCTGATTGGCCGGATCGCTGCACAGCCACCAAAACACAAAACAGTTTCTTTTCTACGCGTCTCAGTCTCCTCAGTCTGGAACTTTTTACAGTAACTTGGCAGATTTTCTATTAAAATGTGGTGTAAAATTAAATAAAACGGGCATAATCAGACATTTTAATGTCCGTGTCATTAAACCTTTTAAGGTGTAAAAGGTCATTGATGCATTCAGATGCATCCTTCACTGGTGTGTGCAGTTGTTGACAAAGTCTGCATGAGGAAATCCACAAACATTCGCTGCAGTTTACTAGAATTTAATAAAATACACGTTGACGAGAACAAAAAGTTTTGAAACAGTTTCACTTTTCTGATTTCTGGCTTTCGTGCACGAAACTGCAAACAAGTAAAACCACGAAAGAAAAAGAAACTAAGCCAAACGAATGTCAGATTTCTGCTTTATTGTTCACATTTCAAACAACATTGTTATAGTTTCACATGAGAAAAGGATTCGAACATGAAGCCCAGCTGATGAGTCAGGCGAAGTCATCTCAGATTAACTTCTATTAATCCAATAACATGAAGCTCGTCAGCCTCAATCTGACAAAGTGACGTCCAGGATCGTCTCGCAGGTTTCAGCCTGATGTTTGAGGCTTTTTTCGGATGAAAACGTCACACTGCAAAATAATTCAGTCTGCTAGTGAAAGTAGCTGAAACTGGCATGATGTTGCTGCTGTGTGACGGGCTGGTCAGGTGACTGAACGTCAGCAGGTCACAACAGAGCAAATCACACAGATTATTAATCCGCTCGTTTGTTTCCGCTCACAGAGACAGAAGACAAACTCAAAGCCTCTTTATTTACACTTTCTGTTGTTTTAAAATCTGAAATCCGCTGTGCCTAGTTACTGTTGCTAAGCTACTCTAGCCAATTAGAAGTCAGTATTCTCTGTGACCACGACAACAAATCTGCGTTGGTTCATTTCCTTCTGGTCTCCAGTTAAACTTGTGTGTTTATGGAGACGGAGTTGGTCGTTCGAGGATGAAAAAACTGCGAACTGACAAAATAAAACTCCGCATCTGTTGTGTTCAAGGTCAGGTTGGATAATTGGAGCTTTCCTGCCTTTTTTAATGACGCAAAGTTGACACGAGCGTTATTTACAGGAGCTCAGATAGGAAGTGAACGCAGCATCGTCTCTCACTGAAGCACAAAACGGACCTTTTTATTTCACACCACTTCAAATTTAGCACAAAGATGTTTGTTAAAGCAGGAAAGCTACTAAAGAAGGGAAATTTACTGCGATCAAATATATGAAAACGCACAAAATCTTTTGCTACGTTTTTGTAAAATCAGTACATTGATCGTCTGGTGTCCTGTTGCAGATCTGTTCATGTAAAAACTGTATTTCTTCTTGATCAATTATTAACAAAGATGCTTGAACAAATCAGGACATTTGAATTTAATGTTTTAGCATCATAATTTAATTTTCTAGTTTGTGCCATACAAACAAAACTCAACGGTACAATTGACCTCTGAATGGATTTACAGTCACACACGTTCGGTTCAGAAATACATAAATAAATGTTACACAAACGGCCTGATGTTGAAAATGTGTGCATGCACCGAACTCTTTTAGAAGAAATAAACGTTGGAATATTTCTGTACGGAGATAAAAGAATAAAAAAGATGTAATTAACTGTTGTAATATAGAAGTTTAAAAACTGCCTCGTCGTCGTGTAAATTGATGTTGATTTGAGTTTTGAACCTTTAATCGAAGTTAAAACACAGGAAGGTTTTTTTACTCAGTTTCCTGAAAGTGAAACTTCAGTTTGTGCCATAGAAATGATTTTCTCTCAGTGTTTAATAACTGCTCATTAATTATTAGAGAGGAACTGAATTTCCTGGAAACCTCCGACTGTTTGCTGATTAGAAACAACATGAACTCATAATCTTGATGTTTTGCAGCAGAAACTGAAATAAAACATCACACTTTGTGTTTGTGTGTCTGTTTCTGGGTTTGTACAGCAGATTGTGTTTCTAATGTGAAATGAAACTGATCTTAATTGTAATATAATGTTGTAGTCAGAGTTAATGTAAAAAAAATCATTTGTATTAAAAACTGTAGATTTTAATGAAAAATAAAAGAGAACTGTGACACTAAACTTGGATTCTTTTTTATGGCAGAAAATTAAAGATGTTTACTAGATTCTTCCTTATTTTGTTTTCACACACAAGTTGATAAAAACATCAGGTTTTGGAAACGAAGGAGCTTTGCAGCTTTTTCAGTCAGGACTTTTATCACTTTACAACTTATGAAACACTTAACAAGTGCAGGAGAAGAGATGAAAACTCCTTCAAAACTCTGATTTTCATGTTGTGTTTTATTAATTCATCTGTCATTTAGCTTTTGTTGACAAATAGCTTGATGCTAACTGCTGCTGAAAGCATAATGTCTTATTTTTACATTTTAATGCCAACACTTGTTAAAAAAACAAGATATAACGAGCTAATCAGACAGGAAGTTTTCTGTCCTGACGTTGCTAGGCTAGCAGTTTCCCCCTGCTTCCAGTGTTTGTGCTAAGCTAAGCTAAAAGTGTCCTGAAGTGTTCAGCAATAAAGAAATTCCTTTAAAAGAAGACACTGATCCGTATAAAATAACCTATTTGTGTTTGAAATGTAATTAGATGTAAGAAGTTATTGTTTATTTGGACTGAGATAGTTAAAATAAAGCTGTACGATTCCAGTGTTAGCTTTGAATTAGCTTCTTGACCTTTTTAACTCAAATGTAACTTTTCAGTCTCATCAGGTTTAAGTTAACGTTTATTATCCCAGTTAACGGAAAATTTAGCTTTTGAGTTAAATGAATTGAAGTTAGCTTACATTTACCGTCCAGGTCATGACTACTCTTAGTTAGCTTTAGCATCGCAGGTTAGCGGGTACTTCCTCCTTCCAGTATTGGTAAGCTAAGCTAAGCTAAACACATCGGGACCAGGAACTTCTTTGAGACAATTACATGAAAAATGATGAGTGTTTGTTTTCCAGTAAATAACTGATGGTTGTGTTTGATACTAAGAGTTTAAGAATGAAATGAAGTAAAAAAAAATGAGTTAGCTTCTTGATTCAATAAAGTCTGACTTAAGTAAGATATAAGTCAACTTCTAGTTAGCTTGGAATTAGCTTCTAGCTAAATCCTTCAGTGTTTAGTATTAGCTCATGGTTAGCCGTAGTAAGCTAAACCCAGCTGATTTGGATGGATTTTGACAAAACATGTTTTAAGACAGACATTTTTGTTCTGTAGCTAAGCTAGCAGTTTCTCCTTACATCCAGTTTCTGTGCTAAGCTATGCTAACTTAATCCTGAATTCACCTCTGTACCAGAGACACACAAACGAAACTCTCCAATCTGTTTCTGGAGAGCAAAATGTTGGATTCCTCTTTAAATTCTTTCCTAAAGTCTGTTTTTCAGTCCTAAACATGCCGACACGGGTCGATGAGGTCGTCCATTTTCTCTGTTAAGCCCAAGTTTAGATGTTTCAACGTGCACTATCTGGTGAGAGGAGTTACGGGTTTGTTCTGGCTGCGATTCTCGAGGCCTTCGAATGAGTTTGACCATAAAATGGGACACTGGTTCATTTTACTGACCTCATGGCAGAGGGTTTCTGGGTGAAGGGATCCTTCAAACTTTAAGAGGTTAAATCTCTCGCTGCCACTCGGGGCCGCCAGAGCGCCAACATCCCACACGAGTCCCGTCTTCGTCAGCAGGAGGTCGGCCGTCCCGTCAGCCGTGGGCGTCTCCGTTATGGGCGTCCTCGGCGCTGAGCCGTTTCCTGCCGCGGACGAGCGGTCCCGACTGAAGATGGTGTCCTGTTCGCTGTCCAGCTCCGACTCGGACATCATCAGGCTGGAGTTGTGCTCCGTGCTGCGGTGTTTGATACCTGCAGAGGAAAAGGTGTGTGAGCCACAACATCTGGTTCATCCTCCATCTTAATGTTTCTTCTTCTAGTGATGTGGGTCGTTTTACTTCAGAGTTTAATCTGTAATCCTGCCTTCACTTCTGGACCAAAGAGACTAAAGAGAGACATTTTTGAGTCGACTGGTATTTAAAGCTTTGTGTCTTTTTGTGGTCGCATGCGGTTCAGGGTTCAGTTCAGGAGACGACAACAAACCAACAGCAGAGACCTGAATCTGTCGTCAACGACATGAAGAGAAAAAGAAAAATGTCAGCAGAACTTTACGACTCAGAGTTTCTCACACAGAAGCAGTCACTCTGCAGGTTTCACAGTTTCGCTCTGTGATATTTTTGCATTTCTGTCATCGTTGTCTGGTTTACAGTCGCACATTTGTTTGCATTTCTTCAGTTTAACAAAAGTGAGACTGAGAGCGACGCGACATGCGACTGCAGCCGATCGTTTATCCGAGAGGCTGAATGCAGGAAACAGCAGCTGTGTGACCCGAACATGTGACCTCCGACATGCAGCAGTTTTCACGGCACCATGCGACGTGACGTTCACGGCGACGCCGGACCGACGTGACTCACTGAATTTGGGTCTGAGCTCCACCCGCTCCTGCTCGTCCATGTTGTCCAGGATGGTGTACTTGGTTTTCCTCCTCACTTTGGTCTGCCTCCTCCTGAACACACACAGCAAACATGTCGTTCAGACACACAGTGACCTGGTTTCACCTCAGTGTGACGTTGAATGTGGACGTCTGCAGACTTCACCTCTTGCAGCAGCAGATGAAGGTCCAGCTGATGGACAGGATGGAGACCATGAGCATGAAGCTGGTGAGGATCACGTACAGCACCCTCCACTCTGACAGACAGAGTCATGAAACATTAACATCCCAAAATACAAACTCTTTACTTTTATGATCAAGTCAAACGATCTCTTATGGTTCACGATTATCAATCTGACAGTCTTACAAACAGGGTGAGTGATTAGCACCTGCTCAGGTGTGTTTTATTCATCACGTCAAGTTCTTTTGCTCCTGTTAAGCGAATAATTTCAGACTTCTCACCACAGTTGCTTTCTCCGTCGCCGAGATAACGACGAATCAGGTTCTCCGTCCAGAAGGGGTCACATGTGCAGTCCTTTGTGATTGGATCACACTGGCCACGCCCCGAACAGCGAAGCAGGCACACTGAGAGAGAACAGGAGAGGTGATCACATGATCCATCAATACGATCACATTACTGATTTATTTCAAAATGTTTTTTCTAAAACACCAAGACGCTGAGTGGAGCATCGTTAGCATCGTTAGCTTAGCAGATATTTGCCTTTCAAGGCTTCACATTCAGGAAAACAACGTTTTAAAACATTCAGGATGTGAAAGATTTAAATACATTTGAGGGAAAAGGAAAAAAATATGTTTTTGTTTGTTTTTTATGAACAAGATTTAACCTGAAAACATAAAACTTAAAAAGACCGAAGAGTGAAGAAAGAAAAAGGAAGCAGGATTTTTATCACACACACACTTCAGACAATCACACACACACACTTCACACATACACACACTTCAGATACACACACACACACACATACACTCTGACGTCTGCAGGTGACATGAAATCACACACAAATGTGCATCCAGATCATAAATCAGAACAAAGACTTTGTCCGCGTGTTTGTGTTGGTGTTGGGAGGAAGCTCGGGGTCAAAGGTGAATCTTTGCGTCTCTGAAGCCGAGCGGCTCGAACTCACAGACGGTGTCGACTCGCAGGACTCTGAACAGCAGGAAGTCGCTCTTCTCTCTCAGCAGCTGGTTCCTCAGCACACTCACCAGCCTGGAGCCAGAGATCGGCCCCGAGGGGCCCCGAACGGAGAACCTCAGCAAGGTGCTGCACACACACACACACACACACACACACACACACACACGCACACACGCACACACACACACGCACACACGCACACACACACACACACACAC
>JAQNCA010000030.1:980424-1005653 GCA_029783725.1 Acanthurus tractus
GTGTGTGTGTGTGTGTGTGTGTGTGTGTGTGTGTGTGTGTGTGTGTGTGTGTGTGTGTGTGTGTGTGTTTGCTTGCTCTCATGGCTTCGTGTCACACTGAACTGTGCACATCATTCCGCATGTGAGCATCTCCTCCGAGGTCAGCGCTCTGTAGTTGACCCTCAGGGATTCGCCCGAGATTGCCGGGACTCTTCCATCTCTGTAATCCGTGACCTTTGACCTCCATCGTTGTGATTGTAAGAAAAGCTGAAGGGGGGCACTGCCCGCGAGCTCTGCTGCCATCAGGGTCAAAACAGAGAGGAGGGACCTGCTGGTGTTTGCTCCTCAGTCTTAGAAATAAATCCTCTGTTGTTGGAGGCTTCAGAAGTGGAGAGTATGATAGTTTTTTTGTTTTTCTCTGAGGAACATCTTCTCCATCAGACTCATTCAAACATCACTTATAATAAATGAAAACTGGCTGCAGTTCCTCATGAGTTTCCCTCAGAGAGTGTGTGAGTCCTCAGATTTCCATGGTGTGTGATTGTGGCAGTGGTAGCTGAAGCGTCTAGCTTGCAGGACGGTGACCCATTTCCTGTGAGGGGTGACATTGTGATGGGACGTGATGCTGCTGGATGATGGAAACATGAAACTGTTTACACTGCAGCTCTCAGATATCTATGAGCACATCGGTTTAATTCAGATCTCTGTTTTGACACGATGTCTTAAATGTCTACATAGTAAAAAAAACAAGCATCTGATTGGTTGTTGCCTTGTCTTGCTTTTTTAAAAGAAAACTTGCTCCTTGTGTTTGGATTAGCTGTGTAGCTGGAGGGTCTTATATGTTATTTAAAGGAAAATATCATTAAGAATGTGGAAATAGTTTTGACTCTAATTAGCTGGTGAAAACTCTTGTGAGTCCTGAAGTCATTTTATATTCCTGCTCAACCTCCTGCTCACTTATTAATGGCTTTTTTAATGTTGCATGTAGAACTGAAGCCATGTAAAATACATCACAGAAAAGGTAGAAACCTGTTCTTATTCAGGCGCCGTGTGAAGCCTCACGTGCTGCATGACACGTCTACCAACGTTGCTTCTTTCAAAGTCAAAACCAAGATTAAAAACTTGGGAAAAAGCTGAATTGTGAAAATATAAATTGTTTAAATTATAGATTAATGTCATGTGATGTTCTTGACCATGAACGAAAATTGTGGGTTTGACTTAAAGATTTGAGATCAGTGAGATTTAATTAAAATTTTTCTCTTTGTGCAGCAGAAACTTGAAATAAAAACAGATGAAATGCACAATGCAAATCCATAAAAAATGTTTTATGCTTGTTATAAGTTGAATAATTTTTACTTTTTTATAATTTATTTCCACAACATTGTTTAAGGTAACAAGTAATGAGCGTCCTAAAGAAAAGGCATCAAATAAAAAGTTTGTGTTGTCGACTCACATGTCTTCTTTCACCTAAACACACTCACACCTGCGTTTCTCTCCAGGTGAGGCGAAGATGGTGGACCGGCTTGCAAACAGCGAGGCCAACTCCAAGCGGATAGCGGTGGTGGAGGGCTGTTTCGGCGCTGCGGGCCAGCCGCTGGCTATTCCTGGCCGTGTGCTGATCGGTGAGGGCGTCCTCACCAAACTCTGCCGCAAGAAGCCCAAAGCGCGGCAGTTCTTCCTCTTCAACGACATCCTGGTCTACGGAAACATCGTCATCCAGAAAAAGAAGTACAACAAGCAGCACATCATCCCGCTGGAGAGCGTCACCATCGACACGGTGCCGGACGAAGGCGACCTGCGCAACGGCTGGCTCATCAAGACTCCCACCAAGTCCTTCGCCGTCTATGCCGCCACCGCCACCGAGAAGTCCGAGTGGATGACCCACATAGGGAAGTGTGTGGGAGACCTGCTGCAGAAGAGCGGAAAGGCCCCGACGGGGGAGCACGCCGCCGTGTGGGTGCCGGACTCGGAGGCGACGGTGTGCATGCGCTGCCAGAAGGTGAAGTTCACGCCCGTCAGCCGCCGGCATCACTGCAGGAAGTGCGGCTACGTGGTGTGCGGGCCCTGCTCGGAGAAGAAGTACCTCCTGCCCAGCCAGTCGTCCAAACCCGTCCGTGTGTGCGAGTACTGCTACGTGCAGCTGACGTCAGCAGGCCTCGGGCCGCGCTCGGACTCCATCACACGGCCGGGGTCAAAGTTCAACAGCAACAACATGTCCGACGACGACGACGAAGAGGACAGCAGTGACTGAGGCGACCACGCAGCCTCCCGACGGCCTCTCGCCTCCGCGTCGGAGAGGAAACACTTCGTCTTTCGTTTAGTTTATTTTCTCCTTCCAGGTGATCGAATCATGCAGGAGGTGAATTCAGCCTCTGAGGATGAATTCAGTCATTCACTTTGGAGTTCCAGACTCAAACCAAAATATTTTACCTTCTTCCTCTAATTGCATCAGGGATGAATTTTCTCCCGACCACGGTGATTTAAAAAGTGAAATGTGGAAATAACTGGGTGACCAGAGGAATTCTGGGAAAAAGACCTGTGACTCTGTAAACGCTCAGTCTGCAGCTTCATGCGGCTGCAGTTAGTCACTACAGAACACAACGGTGCTAATGAGAACCCCCCCCCTTTTAAGTTAATTTCAGCTATGAGGCTTCTTTCTCTCTGTACTTTTAGTTTCATGACCATGAACTTCACAAGATGATCGCTCGTCACGTCTGCAGGGAAAAGCAAATCTTGGGGCTCTGACCTTCATCTCTGTCTTTCAGGTTTTACACCAAATGGAGCTTTTTTATAACACAAGTTTGGTATTTTTCTGCCCTATTTTGTAAATTTGTTTCTAGCACAATGTAATACTAAAGCAAAAATCCCTTTTGTAAATGACAGAAATGCAGATATTAAGCTAAACCCGCAGCTTTTTCTAGTTGCCGTAGTTTAGTTGCTTCTGACAAATCAGCCGGCGCTTGTCTCACGGCGAGTGTCGGCTTCAAAAAAACTAACTCTGCCTTTTGCCTTCGGAGTCACGTGGTGCCTTGTAGGACGGTTCGCTCAGGCTTTAGTTAAAAAATGGTTTGCTGATGAATCCAGACGGCAGAAAGGTTTCACTGGATCGAGCTGCCGTGTGGTTGTAAACAGAAGAGGAGGAAGATTCTCAAACCGCCGACAGACAGGAAGAGTTTCATTCTGACTTTTCCTCGAAAGTTTGTTTTTCACCAGACAAATGAAAGACGATTCACCAGCCGTCAATTACTGACTCTCAAGTTAAGAAATGTTAAATTTGCTAACAGGCCAGACACTGGGTTTAGAACTGAAGGCATTTATTCCACTCCATGAACTTAATGACCTGTAATCAGGAGCTTCCAACGACCTGCTTCTGGTTCCTGCCTCGTGTTTTACAGACAAACATCACTGAGACAAACACCGTCATGTTTGTGCAGAGTTCAGTTCAGTTCAGGCAGACAGCAGAGCGGCTCCTCCATGTTTACATGTTAAAAAGTCAGAACCATCAGATCGAATAACCTGCAGGAGGAGCAGAGAGAGAAGAACGTCAGCTGATCGGTTCTCCTGAAGCAGAAGACGAGGAGGTGATGGAGAAGAAATTGAGGGCAGAACAGATTAAACTGGAGGTGTGTGTGTCTCTGAAGAAAGACACCTAAATGTCAACCAAACAGAAAGCCTCCAGCTTTTATCAGGAGGTTAGCTAAAAGCATGATGGGAAAAAACATGAATGTTGTACAAACAAGTATAAATCTGGTCCTGTGTCTGCACATGAAGTTAGTGTTCATTAAGTTCCTGCAGTGGAGGAGGCCTGAACCTGGAAGGTGGACACAGAGTAGAAGCTTCCTCCGTCTCCGATGGCAGCTCTCACACAGTTTCTCAGTTCTTCTGCAAAGCTGAACGTTTGTTTGATCGGAGAAATGCGTGAAATGTTGCCTGAGCTGCGATTTAATGCCCCGTTCCATTTTAATTTGAAAGACTGTTATCAGGAATTCAGTGTGGACAGAGTTTAATGCCTCACAGAGGAGGAAAGGGGAGATAGTGAGGTCTGTTTGGGTGGAAATGCCTGAACAGCTGGCTGATACCTCCAGTGACTGAAATCAACTGCAATAATCAGGAAGTGTTTCGTTTGGTCGACTCGTGTTTTCTTCAGCTGTCACATGATCCGTCTTGCATCACAGTCTGTGTAGTAACTTGCCCAACAGTTAAGGTGGTTCGCATTACTGGGAAGACAGTAGTAGATAATAGTCAGGAAACCAGCGTGTTGTCTCCCCCCCCCTCGCTGCTCTGAGGCCACAGGGCTGCACCGTGGCACAAAACGAACGCACCCTCTCTCAGCTCTAACCCCGGCGGAGTCGTGTAAACTTTCCCTCCTCGGTCTCTGCCAACACAAACTGTGGCCGTCCTGCCCTCCTTCCCTCCATGTGTCCTTTTCCCTTCCTTTCCCAAACGTTCCTGCAGTCCTCCGATCATATGACATGTGTGTGTGTGACCTACATCATGTGATTAAAACAGTAAAACCAGGAAGTGAAAAGGCTGCTTGGGTGAGTTACGGCGGGTTAGCTTCCACTACGGACGGAGAGTTCAGGCTGAGGGACTCCCACAGAGCTTCATGTTCTCAGTTTCTCTTCTCAGTGGCTCCTCTCAAGAGTTTCAGTCCTTTTTTGCACATCTGTCCAGGTGTTGACACACATCAGAGCTTCAGAAGAGCAGCTGACACGACATAATTGACACATTCAAGTAGAAATATGTCGCATCTCAGAAATCGCTCCCTGTTTTACAAAGTGATGCGTTACATTTACTGTCATCACCATAAAACTTTACTGTCCAAATTCTTTAAACTTACATTCCTGCTGCTCGCTGAAGTGGACTTTACTTTACACGGTGACTGACTGGATCCAAGCCGACCAATCAGCTGTGATCATGTGACGTCCCTGTCGTCGTCCGAGTCAGAGTTGTGTGAAGTTCCTGTCAGGAGCTGAACAGATGTTGGAAAGAAACTCTTCAGAGATTCACTGTGACATGAAACAGAAACATCAGGTTTCTCTTTTTCCTGAAATCAAACCGGGGAAAAGGAAGTTGTAGCTGCATCTAACAGAAGACGAACAGCTCCGGCTGACGCTTCTGTCCGCATGTTCGTCTGCTTTTTGACCAGAAACAGGAGCATTAACTTTTAAACAGTCACCTGTTTTATTCGAGGTGAGCGACGCCTCGTCTGACTGAGAACAGGGAGAAGAAAGGGATCATTTTCTTTTAATTTCTTTTATTTTACTGATTTTTTTTGATGTTGCTGTAAGAAAAGCAACAGAAGTGATTAGAAAAGTTAACATGTTAATGATCACTAACCAGCTGTCCTTTATACTGGCTGTGGCTGCCGTGCCGTCGGAGGAGACGACCTCGGACGCTCGGAGTCGAGCCTCGGCTTCGCTGTGGATTGCACTTAACAAAGTTGGCACATTGACTTTGATCCAGGTTGAGTTAAGACTTCATGCTGTTCGATCCGCAGCGGCTCTGTTGGATGTTTTAAAATGAATCTTCATGTTGTTTTATTTCCTGTTGATTTTTGTACATTTGTACAGACGTGTTTTGGGTTTTTTTTGTTCTGTTGTACAGTTGTGTTCGGCTCTGAAATGACTCAGCCCTCCTCCTCCTCCTGTCAGTCACATCTCTGCAGCATCTGCAGCTTCTTCACACTCACCAAAAGGAGAAAACCCTTTTTTTACTGCAGCAACAATCGCACAAATTGTGAATTCAGCAGACACTGATAATGTTCACAGGCCGACTGTGTCTGTGTTTAATGACCTGTTCCTGTCAGTGATGGCAGCTGGCAGCGAGTCCTGGTCCTGGTCCTGGTCCTGGTCCTGGTCCTGGTCCTGGTCCTGGTCCTGGTCCTGGTCCTGGTCCTGGTCCTGGTCCAGACCCGGTCTGCAGCGGAGGAGGTTTAAACTCCTGTCGACAGATTCAGTGCGTCGACATTCATTTAAGTAACCAGATTACAGCCGACTTCCTCCTGTCAGCTACTTTGTTGAACATCTGATCAATAAGAAATCCTGATTTTCTCGGGTTTATTTCTCCTGGAGACATTTCTTGCCCATTGAACAAAGATTTTAATGATTTTTTCACACAAATGCATGCAGAGGATGAAGACGGCAGAGACGTGAAGAAGTTGTTTTACATCGGACTCTTTATTAAAGTCTCAGAGTTTTGAGCTTTGTCCTCTCACTGCACCAAAATAAGAAAAAAAAGTAGTTTAACAAGCAAGTTTTCAAAATAAGACGTGAGTGCACATGAATGCATCATCACAGACCAGCTGCAGCTTGTTAATATTCAGAGTGGAGTTTCCCTTTAACGCTGTCGCTCTCTTCACCTGCTGCTGCTTCCGATGGGGTGCCACTTCAGCTTTCTTGTCGGAAAGTTTAAAGCTTTTAAAACAGCAGATGATGAGCATCACAGACTCAAACTGGAAATGATTTCATCCAAGTTCCACTTTCTAGCTTCTTCTCCAGCTGCCGGCTGCTCGCACAGCTGGAAGCTTCACCTGTAAGAAACACAGCTGCTCACAAACAGTCACTTCTGCCTGTAGCTGCAGAAAAAGCTTGTTCGCATCAGGTTTTCCTCTCTGCTGCTCACAGCGTGAACACACAGCAGTGAGACTGACGGAGACTCGATCACATTTGTGAGGAAAAAAGCTGCAGATGCTGAGTGTTTAGTGAGGAAACGAACGGAGGAGGCATCTTGTGACAGCTGACAGACGTCTTTGTGTTTTGGTTTTGTTGTGCAGCCGCTCACTTCCTGTCTCATGGATTTCTCTTGTTCTCTCCCTTTGATAGTTTAATTTTTGGTGTTTTTTTTCTTAGTTTTTTTTTGGTCATTTTACTTCTTTTTAAAAGCTTCTAAAAAGGGCTTCAATCAGAATGTAACCCAGCATATTGTTCATTTCTAATTCCTGCAGAAACCTTTAAGTATATATTATATATAAATAATGTATTGCTTAAAGCTTACTGTTGTCTCGTGTTGATTCATTCAGCAAAGCACATTAACTCAAGTACAACACTGAAGTACAGTTGTAAGGAATTTGTGTTTTCATTGAGTATTTCTTACTTTAACTTCCTTCTATCCACCAACTGAATATCAAAGGTTAATATTTTACTTTTAACTCCTCTGCAGTTATTTTATGTGTTTATTCTGTCTGACAAAGAGAAGCAGAAAATCCAGGGATATCTGCTTTTAAAATTCCATAATATTCCATAATTTAAATATTTGCTTTTAATTTTCTGTCAAAACTTGAAAGACATTATTTTATCTATTGTTTAATTTGTCAGGTGAAACTAACATGACTCCAACTGACCAACCACGATGCTTTTTAACAGCTGGATGTTGAGTCAAGATCACCACACAAACTCGAAGCTGATGATATGTCACCGCTGTGTCCACAGCTTGTTTCAGCTGCCCCCTAGTGGTCTAAAATGTATTAAAGCAAGTAATGACAATGTGGTCACTTTTTGTGAAGTAATTACGATTTTATAATGTTGAAACTGGAAGGGAGAGACACAGTGTGTTCCTGTAGTTTGGTCGGTTTCTATTATGAGTAATAAAATGTTTTTTATTTAGATTGTTAGAATCAGACACATGTCAATTGCAAAGATGTTTTTTATCAAAAGGATTACTTTGCTTTTTTGGTTCCAGCAAAAACTGAAGTTAGACAAGATTCAAAATATTTGAAAAAACTCAAATACTGCATAAATCATGAAACAAAAGAAATACAGACAGTAAAAATATGAGACATTTTTATAAATTATGTGTGATATTTCTGGCCTAACAAAGCGACTCCTGTGGATTCACAAAGAGGTATTTCATATTAATGCATATTAATTATATACATTCAAGGCTCAGTGAATCAGCGACTTCCATCAGTGAAGTCACCTCTGGGCACTTTATCCATGCTAATGAAGCAGCATTCAGTGAGGGGGAAGCACTTAGGATGAAAATGATTAAATAATTAAAACACTGCAAAACACAAAAAACAGAATATGGCTGTGATTCTCATCTTGTTTTGGTTAATTTCACCTAATGATTTGTGTAATTATGAAGCATCCATAGACACAAATTTCAACAGTACCATTATTCTATATTTTAAAAAAACAATAAATAAATTTAATTGATGCCTTCAAATGCAGTCAGATAAACATTAATGACCCATTTCATTTAATATGCAAAGAGATCTACTGATTTACACACAGACACATGCAGTCCTCAAAAGTAAATAATCAGGCCACATTCACTCAAGTACTTGATTGAAGTACTATTCTGACTCTAACATTACTTCATACCTCCTATTGGCTTTTTCTACAACTACATTTATCGGATTTTTTTTTACAATTCAATTAAAAAAATCAAATGCAAATTAAAATAAACACTTATCTGTCAAACTACTAATTGTTTCAATCAGCTATTTTTTTTAACTACTGAAAATGCTGTTGGGTGGTTTATTTAAAAAAAATAGAATTTTAACTTGAAAAAAATTGTACAACTCTAGGTAAAATCATAATTTGTAAAGTAACTGAAACTAAAACAGAAGTAACTGTATAAAGTAACGAGAAGAAAACAATCAAGAGAAGTAAAATGACCTAAACTCGTCCTTAAACGCAGGACTTGAGTACAACGTCGTCTGGTCACATTGTACGGCTGCTTAACAACAGACGTCCACACGGCGGCGCTGCTGCACACAGAGACGTGGTGACAGCAGGCTGACAGACCGCCGTAGAAGAGCTGAAGACAGGCGGGAAAATGCGTCCACGAGCCGGTTTTCTGACCGCTAGAGAAACCGATTTCAGATTTCGGTTGTACACAAACAAGCAAATTAAGAAGTTTTTATCGTTGTAATCAAGTTAAATTAGTTAAATCAAGGATTTCAAGAAGGAATCGTACAAACGGACTTCACCGTGAAGCTGATGTCGATGCTAACGTCAAGTTCGCAGAGATCTCATCAACTATGCTCTCCGACATGCTAACGGCTAGCTTAACTTCAAAGACTTAGCATAACTATTTTGAACAAAATTGGGACATAAAGCAGAGATGTAACTTTGAACAAGAAGACTTCGTCATATGGCTGCTGGATCAGACTGTTAAATGGTGGAGTTTCTTCTGGAGGTGGACGCGCCTGGATAAAGAAAAACCTGACTCCATGTCAAGGTAAGACGCCACTAATGTTTGCTGGTTGATAAAAAATGGAGGAGTGTAACTGAGTACATTAACTCATGTAATTTAGCGTAAGTAAAGTATGAATTTAAGTAATCGCGTTTTTCCTCAACTCTTAACTTACACCTCACTGTATTGCGTTTTTCACCATTCATTATTTTATCGTATAAGTAACGCTATAAAAGAGGGCATTTTTCGCAGCGAGTACTTGTACTATTTGACACCTTTAGTATGATTACATTCAGATTTCAAAACGAGTAAGTACTGGCTGATGAATTATTACTCTGCATAAGTCTTTGCAAAGCCTTTGCAAATGTATTCAGATGGGAATAAATTGAGGGATCGATCAGCTGGGATGGTTTTGAAAGAGCAAGTGATGTGAAGTGAAGTGATTTCTATTCAACAGAAAAAATATCGAGGGGAAAAGTGTGATTGTCTGGTAAATTGCCTGTTAGTTGTCACTCAGTCTGTGCCTCATCAGGAAGCCGTGGGTCGGCGTAAGGTGTCCGTTTAAACTGCTATTTGTGTCTCAGATGCGGTTTTACGAGGCATCACAAGGCAGAAAATAGTTCTGACTCATTTGGATCGTTCAGTAAAGATCAGGTATAATGGCTGCGGTGTCATTAGGCCAAGAGAGAGTTGGAGCTCTCAGCTCAGCGCTCTGTCAGTCAATATAATGACTGTCTCTTGTGTCCTTTCAAGAGCTTCCTTACTTTGTCCTTCTGCAGTTAAGCTCTGTCAACCTTTCAGCACACACACATGCACACACTCAGTCTGCAGAAGTTTTCATCACACTTATTATTGAATTCATTTTCATTCTGTTTTTTCGGTGGAAATGAGTATTGCCTAGAAGTTCATCTAGTTAACCCCACTAACATTCATTTCAAAAAGAGTTAGGTCACTTTTTTACTTATTGCTGTAACTCCTATTAGTATTCATTAGACACTTTTCTACATACACTTTGCATATATTTCTCTGGAACTGGTCTGGGAAATTCTAGGTTTAAAAATAGATGATTAGGCTTCATATGTGTATGGAAGATAACCTTGCAAATTTAAAATATTTCAGATTAAGAATTTGGCAGTATAAACTGTGTACAGCTATTAGGAATCCATCCCTCATTGCTCAGCAATAAAGCAGACCTCCCTTTTGTCCCAGGTGTCTTGTCTGCTAACATCATTAGGAGAAGCCTTGAGCTGGCTGCAGCCTTACAAACACCCATTCAGCTTTAATTAAAGGGTTGAAGGCTTCTCTAAGAGCGTCTGCTCCCCTCAGTCGCACAGCTGATCTGCTCCTAGAGTCGCAAGCCTCGTTGTCTCTCTGCAGCTTTGTTGTTTTTCAGCCTGCAGCTCTCTGCCCACAGCTACCTCTGCATAACTCGAATAATTTTACTGCTTATTGTTTATGAGTAACTTAAAGAGTTATGTAACATCTCAACTGGGTACATCTGCTGTTTTGTCAGCTGGCCTTATTTGGCTCAGTTTAAAGACAAAACTACTGAGAACAGACAAATACTGGTATTTACAGCTTAAAAACACCTGTATGTATAGGGTAAACTTGTGGTATTTTAGGCAAATTTCCTGTCAGTGTTTATTATAAATTTCAAATCACCGATTCTGTGAGTGCTGCATCTCTTGATCACAGATGTGTCATGTTGTGAAACAGATGTGTTCAGAGTTTGTATTTTCACCCAACATATTTGTCACCTGTCTCTGTTATCTATCCATATAGACATTTTTGAGTAGATTTTGCTTGCATTGAGTGGCAGCACAAGTCTGAGAGCAGTTGTCCCTCTAACCAAGTGGTATAAGGTTTGATCTATGTTGCTGCGGTGTCCATTCAAATCTGACAGCTACTGTTATTTCATGTCAGAATCAGCTTTATCTTTGTCATCCCTCCCCTCCAGCTTAACCAGTGCTTGTCTTGCCCTGTTTTAAATAGTTTTATGACATGTACAGTACATGAGGGTCTTTTGGAAGGAAAAATCACAAAGGCAGACCTTCAGTATATAGACATAGTTGGTATGTGTATGTATATATTGGTGGTATGTTGCCTTCAAAACTACAGGTTTTAAAACTTCATGTGCACTGTGAATTCAGCCCAGTCTTTGCACCTCTGGTTTCCCCTCCATTTTAACTGAAGACAAAGCAGCTTATGATGCTGATCCTGATGTAAACACACAGATTTATTCCTCAGTAAACAAAGCACCATGTTCCCTTTTGATAAAAGACTGTTAAAAACAATTTACGCAGCTTGTAGTGATTGAATCTGATGATAAAAGGTTTCTGTAGTTCTCTGTCAACACTTCAGAGCTGCGAAAAGATGTAATTAAAGTGTACCACTTGTAGTGTCTTTGTCAACACTTCAGTTATGTCTTTTCATGGCGTCTTCACCACCTGCTGCTATTCAATTATCCGCTCATAGAGATTTAGTGTCACAGCTGCCTCTTTTTTGTTGCCTGCATTCCATTGAACCATCTTTATCCAACCCACCACCAACTATTTGATGCCAGTATCAAAATATATTTTCAAAAAAGTCTGAGTTGAGCAAAATCTAATCTTCTAACATGGCTGGATACCACCAAATTAGGAAACTTTCCTGTTATCCTTTTACCCTCTTTGGAGTTACAATATGTATTTAAGTTCAAATCAAATATGTGCTTTAATTCAGAAACCTGTTACCTCAACTAATTTGTATTTAAATCAGAACAGTTCACAGGAACAGCTGCTGCGACAATCATACGGCAATTGGTCTCGATTGTTGCACAGAAATGATGTTCTATGGTCTGATGTTGTTCACTGTAAATTAAACTCTGCTGTAACTTTGATATAAAACAGTTTTTCCGGAGCACAGAAACAAGTCCCACTTTTTGCTTAAGTGATGTTTGTATTTCTTGAATTGTTTCCTTATTATATATGCAATCATATCTTCATTCAGCATTAAAAAAGGGAGTCGGTGCAAAACATCAGACCAGACTTGATGAGACTTTGATTTAAAACAGTCAGTTATTCTTTGCAGTTTTTTAGTCCATCGAACAGAGGCTCAGGTGTAACATCAGCTCCTTTCATCCTCTTTTCTCAGGTGAACTGGATCTTTGGTTTGATGCAGGCGTGGGACCATCAGGAGCTGCCAGCTGATTGGTCGACCCAGTCCCATACATGAACAGAGCCATCTGAGGCTGCAGACAGCAGAGTCCGCGGCTGTTCTGGATGCCAGATGTGGGAAGTGACAAAGACAGGGACGTCACCTTCGGGCTGTGATGAAACTATGTGACCACGGTGCTCAAACAGGGGTTGAGCTTCCTGTAGCTCCGTCCTCCAACCTGAGGTGGTGTAGATCTGAACCGTACCACTGAAACCTGCCGGGGGGGAGGTAGGAAACAAATCTTTTACTTTTTCATCTTGTAAGTCGGTTCAGGAATACTCTAGTTTATTATTAGTTTTTAGTTTACTACCATAGGCTAACGTACCCCTACTGTCTCCAATAGGACAAAATGGCCTCATATTAAGGGAATAATGAAATTAGTGGCTCGTCACATCTCCTGTGTAGCGTTTACACTTTCAAAAGTCTTACTGTGTTTTTACATGTGCAAATAAACCTAACCAATAAATTTTTTACCAGTCGTTAGGGTTGGGCCATATATCGAATATACTCGATGTGTCACAACTTGCTCCACGTGAGATGTATGAAATGACTATATCGCGACTATCGTTACCATACAAATTGTCACGTAGATGTTTTAAGCCCACGGCATGTAATTCTCTTTGAGTTTTTGCTTCTTTCACCCTCTACTAGTGCTCCTCTCACAGCATGCAGCACACTTCCCTGCCCATCCAGAAAACTCCCCTTCGCGCATGTGTATTTTTGTATTATTAATTACTAATTACTGTTCAGAGGCCCACCGTGCCACTATTTATTTTTATTTGTTAAAAACTTGTGAATGCAGTAGCCTGGTTTTAAATACCGTAATTTTCGGATTATAAGCTGCTACTTTGAACCTTCCGGCTTAAACTCTGATGCGGCTAATTTTAAGACGAATATAAATGGGAATGTGTTTGATTAAGTAATTCCGATGCTGTTAAATTCCGACACTGACGAGACACTTTTGTGGTTTTAGTTGTTAAATTAAGTGGGTGCAGCTTATAGTCTGTAAAAGTTTTGCTAAAGTTAATTTGATTGTGATTTTTCCCTTTGTGCATGCAAATTTAAAAAGCTCTAATAGAAAGGTCAACTTAAATCATCATACTGATGTCATTATATGCATCAAAGGGTTGAATTTAACATTTATACAGGGATTTACAGGAGAAATAAGAAAATCAAGATATATATCATGTATCGTGATAGAGCCTAAAAATATCAAGATACTTGTTTTAGGCCGTATCGTGCAGCCCTACCAGTTGTGTTCACTTGTACCTCATGTAACAAGGTTTGTATGCTTTGAGATGTTTGCCATGTTTGTTTGCACATCATAACCAAACATAGTGGATAGAGAGAGCCACTAATTTGACTGAAATTGGTTTGAGAATCAGAGCTAGTTTTAGTTTTTATCAATATAAGGGCGCATTTGCTAGCTGTAGGATTTAGGAGTTCAGAATGTGTTTATGTAGTACTCATGTAGTGCTCATTACGTCGATTGCGTTCTACCGGTCAATCATAAAGGTAATGTGGGTAGATTGCATGGCATTAAAAAAATCAGACCAACATGACGCATCACGCTATGAAAAGGACCATGCAGACGGGAAACTGTGCGCGCTATTTCAGAGCAATTTACGGGTCCTTCCCCAGTTACCATGGAAACAGACAACAAGAAGAGGAGTGACTCATGCGCGAGTTGAGTTTCCCGGTTCATTTCTACTAATCTTCAGAAAGGGTATAAAAATGAGTGAGGGAGCTGCAGTGCAAGTCATCAGAGTAAGGTAATGACAAGAAATGTACACAGTTGTATTGTGCAATTTGGGTTCATGCAGTTATGCAAGGTGCATCAACTCACGCATTTTTAGCTCGCAAGCTAAAAAAGTGTGGTCAGGACTGATGTAGTATATGTACAACACTTGGTGAAGGACACTGACTCACTCTTTTAGATATCCCAGCTTCAAACACTATAGTACACTATAGTTTTTTTTTAAGTCTAGACGTAATTTTCATTTCAACCGAAATGTCTTTTCACACCTTACGTTAGTTTTTAAGTTAGTTTTTTTGTTTAATGTTTTTTCCCTTGAAAAAAAGCCAGGTTAGCTCTTTCCTCTTGTTTACAGTCTTGAAGCTAAGCTAACTTACTGTTCCTCTTCATATTCATCTTTAACAGATACAGAGTGACATTAAACTTGCCGTCTAACTCTCAGTAAGCAAGCCTTTCTTTACATTGAACAGCTGGATTTCTCTGTGCTGTCAACTCACCTGACACTGCAAAACAGTCATGGAGCGCTGGAGCCCATGACACTCTGACATCACCCAGGTTGAAGCAAGGTGTTTGTATGTTGAGCTGAGCCTGACTCACGGCACCTGCTGGGTTTCTTAGGTCTGAAATCACAGTCTGTCCAGACGAGGAGACTCTGATGAGCCTGCAGCTGGATGGATCAGAACATGAGCGATCTGCAGAGGCGTCTGTCCACCAGAGTGCAGGTTCACCTGAAGAGGCAGGTGGAGGTGAAAGCTGAGGAGCAGCTGACATCCGAGTGTCAGCGATGTACATGTTGCCATTACAGCAGCTGGCGAGGAACACGGTCTCACTCACAAAATGTAGGGACCTGAGAGGATCCGCAGAGTCAGACTCTGTTGGGATGAAAAATGACAGAAAAGAACTCATTATAACATAATAAATGTTTCTACAACAACTAAATCATCACCAGTTTGAACCTGAGGAGCAGCTGAAGAAATTAACTTTTCAGTCTACAAAAATATTTCACACAAAAAAAGTAGAAAATCTTCTCTTTGAGGGACGTCTTGGAACTGTTTCACTATTTTTAGGTAAATGTTTTTGTTTTTCTGTCGTCTTTTTTTTTCAGATGTTTCAGATGTTTTACCTAGTTTATATAGAGTCTGTCCTGAGGTCAGTTCAGTGAGCTGGACGTCGCTGCTCTGAGCTCCGTGAAGAACTTGAGGCTGTGATGAGAGTCGAGCTGCAATCCTGCTGCCGCTCTTTGAAACACTCCTCCCCTCCACACTTCCTGCTCTCCTGATGACATCTGTCATTGGACGATGAGACACAGCAGATAACCAATCAAATTATGAGGAAAAACACCAAAAACATTTTAGAATTTACTTAAATTACTTTCATCACAAAAGGCTAAATAAAAAGGGGAGAATGTTTTGTGCTTCTCAGTTTTGTATCTTTTCTCTTTGACTAAATAAATCTATTGTTTTCTATCACTTGGCCTCGTTCTGATGTCCTTTTGATAATTTTGTCATTATGAAACTGTTGATGCAACAGTGTAAAAAATGATTGCGCATATTTATTGTATGCGCAGTGTGTTTCTCTGCTCTCCTGACAACCTCTGTCGTTTCAAAATTTAAAAGTCTGTTAAAGTTTTTTTAACATAAATTCAACAGCAGCTAGAAACAAAGTCCCTGTTATTTTAAATAATGCACAGAGCACGACGACGAGAGTTTCAGAGGACTGAGTGCTTTAGTCCTAAATGAACTGACATCAAGTTCTGTAAATTATTCAGAAATAACAGCAAGTTTGTGGAAAGAAAACACTGCTGTTTAGTTTTGTCAGTGCAGTCAGTGCTCATCATTTAACCTCTGCTGGATTCTTGTGGAGACAGAAACTTGTTCTCACTTTTTTGTTTCAGGCTGGTTTCTTGCTAATGTCCCTGAGTTTCTCCTCTTAGTATGAAGCCATCATCTTTAAGTATTTCAGTTATCACTTTGTGCTCACAGCAGTGATCTTTACAGGAAACAGCCAGAGTTTGCACCTTTATTGCTGAAGGTAACTGGGCTTTTATGTAGCCTGAAAGAATACCTGCAGACACAACTCAGGGCTGAGATTATTATATCCTAAACTATATTTGTATATACAGGTAATTTCTTCACAAAATAATCAAACATATCTCATAAACCTGTAACTCTACAGGGATTAAAACCACTGTTGCTGTGGTTTTGCACTTTAACCAGGTCTGAGTTCGAACAGGAGTTTCAGGTGTCAAACTGAACTCACCGCTGTCGTCTCCTCCGAGGTTCCACACCTGCAGGTCTGAGCTCCGCCCATCATTGGTCACAATACACCTGTTCAAACAACATCAGGGCATTACTTCATTTTCAGTTTTCAATATTATTTTGTTTGGGTGAGAACACACAGCACAGTGGTGCGTTAGAAAACATGGGGGCGCCAAATCCCTCAAATGATTCATACAAAATGTTGCTATGGTGAAATGGGAGTCGTCAACAGGTTTTGTGTCGGGGCTAAAAACATGTTTTGTGAGGCCACAGTGACCTTTGACCTCTAACTTCTAATCGGTTTATCATGGATTCCAAGTGGATGTTTCAGCCAAATTTGAAAAAAAAATCCTCCGAGTGTTTCTGTGATTTTGTATTTGTGAGAACAGGACGGATGAAAACAAAATAAATGTAACAACAAATAAAATAATAAAATGGTTAAAAGAGAAACTTGCCTTGTTCCTGGAACGTGTACGAGGCAGTGAACAGGACTATCTGTGAAGCCACCATGAACAACTTTGAAGTCCCGTTCTGCACAGAGACCCTGAACACAACACAAGCCAGTTTTATTATAGCCCATAATTTGAAATTAAGTCCATAATTTACAAAGATCCAACATAACCAAGCAGTGAATGGGGAACGTAACTAGTTCTTTATATAAGTGGAACTCCAAGGACATTTCAGAGGCAAATATTGTACTTTATATTCCACTACATTTATCTGAAAGCTTAAGTTACTATATAATTTATAAATTTGGATTTTTGCACAATTTACTTTGCAACATATGAGGAGCCTATAATGCACAGGCACACAGAAGCATTAGATCCTACAAATTCCTGTAATTCATAATAATTTTTTAAAAAAAGGTTGGATTGATTTGATTTTTTTTCCTACCTTGTTTTCATTAGCAAAGAGTTTCAGAGGCAAACGCAGCTCCAATATTTCATTTTTTGAGGAGCTGTTTCCTGCGACACAAACGGCTGTAAACATAAATGGAGATTAAAGGCTTTAGTTTGAGTTTTTGCAACCAACCACTATTACTGTGAATATCTACAGTTGTTTCAGGTTGTTTAACCTATGATTGTATCCTGCTGATGTTTTGTGAGAATGTCTCATCTTTTTGTAAATACTTTGAGTTGTATGTTACGTTTAGTCTTCTTTCCACATCCTTTACATGCATTATCTAATAACATCAATTTATCAGCCAAATATGCATTCAGACCAAATTTGAAGGATAATACTTTCAGATAATTTTGATGACCACTTTAATTAAATATACCGACTCACTCTTTAATGAAGTCCACTCAATGACTTGAGTGGGACTTTCCAGCTGATACACATAAAGATCTTTGTACCTGAAGAAGGAAACCAGACAGGTGTTAATCACTGATCACAACAGTTTACAGGTTCAGGACCCTACAGACACACTGCAGGGAAGTTTCAGTAATACAAATTAAAACAATCGATTTTAATTTTATCAGATGAGAACACATCTGCAGGCTTGTCAGACCAACACAGAGAAATGACAGAAAAACCCAGTCCAGGTAAACTGAAAAGAGCCATGCGCGCATGAATAAATTTTACTGTTATTTTACTCCTCAGCTTCACATCACCTCACTACTATCCATGATGTGCAATTATATTTAAAACAGTTCCATAATATTTCTGTAAATATTTGGCGATGTGAAGCAACTTCTTGGTTTTCTGCTCACATTTTTAATGTTAATAGCTTTGTTTTTCAAACCATCAGACTCCTTTCCAAAATCTTTTTTTATTTGATATTTCCTTTTTCAGGGCTAAGCACACATGCCTTAACTGTATAAAAGAAAAAAACCCTTAGTATTAGTTGACATAATTCACTCTTCTATTCGGCATGAATACAGTTTAACGGACATATTTTTATAAAACTAAATCCACACATTGCTGCAGTGTTGCTAAGTAGCGGCTCATATGGACTTTCGATGGGAAAACGATGGCAATTACTCCTTAAAACTTGACTTTAAACGAAAAAAGTAGCTGCAAAGTGCACTACGTTGAAGCCGAATTGAAAAATAACTAAATTAAATGCAAGAAATGTCTTGTGTTATTGTATGAAAGGAACGTATACATGCACGAAAGAAATGGGAAAGTAAAATTTAACGATATTCAAGAGGAATCTCCTTTGCAATGCGAGCTAATAGGTGATAATGAAGCTTTTAGGTAGTTGCCAACTGAAACTTAATGTTGAAACAATGAGTAAACATAACTTACGTTTTCAGAGATTCTATGAACCAGTCATCTATAATATCATCAAAATCGGTTTCTTCCATTTCAGCCACCACGTCCCGTTACTGTCTCTATCAATAGTTACCGCAGGCATGAGCCTGTTGCTATTTTACTTCCGCGTTTTCATCTTGTTCGTAATTTTAGCCGTTCGTTCAACTTATGACACGTTACACTGCCACCTGCTGGACAGGCGCTCCTACATTCTCAGCTCAATGGACTTAGTTTACCAATTTAAAATGATAAGAAACTCGATTTCAGGGCTCAGAAAAGCTGAATGTTTCGGATGTAACTTACAAAAGCTATACAAGCAGGTCTTTGAAGCACATGCAGGTTTTTGAAGCACATGCACTTTTAACAGTATTTTTACTGTCGCATACTGCTACTTACTGCATACTCCTCAAATTTTTAGTTCATAATCAGAGTCTGCAAAGTAACTAGTAACTAAGGCTGTTGAAAACATAGTGGAGTAAAGGTGCACTATTTTCTGGTTATTTGTAATTGAGTAAAAGTATAAAGTTGTTGGTCTGTTGAATTTGTCTTAAGGGCTTCTTTGTCTCCTTGTGATTTTATATTTGCTTGTACTACACACAGCAAAAGTTTTAGTCCTTAAGGCGACAAACACAGAACATAGAGGCCTACTCAGATCATTTTATTACATTAGATTTAAAAAAAAAATTAAACAGCTACATAGTTCTATACATATTTACATTAACGTGTATACACCCAGCGTTTTTGTGTCCGAGGAAAAATGTTGAGAACAAAACTGTTGACATCTTCGCATCAAAAGTTTGAGTGACAGTCTAGTGACAGTTCAGGTATTTACTTCCGTGTAAATCATCATTGCTAATGTTCACGTCTTCCTTCGGATCAAACTGACACAGGACCTGCTGCTCACCTCTTTAAGCAGCAGGTCAGTGGCGAAAACTCACAGGACACAGACAGGAAATGACTTGTTTGTTTCTGAACCATCTCTGGAAAATCCGGTGAACAGACAGTTTCCGTGTTTGTAACATTTCTGTCATTCAGAATGTTTTTTTAATCAGTACTGTTGCAGTAGTGCAGAGTGAACATCAGTCCAGATGTTTGCCACAGACCCATCTGAGCTGAGGGTGGTCTCTGAGGTCCATCGGCTCTGACGTGGAGAACCAGCTACACTGGCAGGCATACGCCCGCAAACCTCGCCTCTTCTTCAGCTTGGCTCTGAGCTTCTGACGGTCCGGCACGTTATTCCTTCACAGACACACACGGTCATGAAAATTAAACAATTACAAATTATTAAAAAGCTCCTCAGGGCTCCCATCACAGTACCCTGAAACTAAACTACAAAACTAAAGGTAGGTGCGAAAAAACAATTGTAACTGAAATAAAAATAAACTAAAAAATAACACATGTAAAAAAAATGTAAATGTTAATTGAGCCAAAGCTTTGATTGTTTTGTCATTCTTATTTTTAACTTCTTAAATCTTTTCCCAAAAAAATAAGCCTTTTTAAATAATAAATAAAACCTATAAATAATATTGAAAAAAAATAAAATGGAACTAAAATTCAACATTTTTGAGCAATAAAAAATTGAGTAAAACCAGCAAACCCACTTAGTAAACTATCTAAAACTTAGCTAAATTAAGAACAAAAATCAAAAACCCAATAAATCCTAATGAAAAATACAAAGCTAAAAAAACTTTGCACTTGCTAGCTAAATAACCCCTCAAAGTGAATTCAAGCTGAGTTCTGGAGTTCTTTCTGCTTTCTGCTGTAAATGAAATAACTTCCAATTTAATTGTTAAAATAGTTGAAAATAAAAAAATCCATTCCCTTTCTTTGAGCATGGAAGGACTACATTTAAATTCATGTCATCACGCCTTCTTCATCCACACTTACAAAAGCAATTATACATTAATTTATAGCTGCTTTTATGAGACTGCAATGCAGCCTTGAATTTATGTTGAACAACAAGCGAAAACACCTGCACTTTTATCAGCATTAACACTCTCCATTAAGCCTCTTAATTAAAAATAAAAACAGTGTGGGTGGCCTCAGTAATGGATTAGACTTTCTGTTCACACACTTACAAACACAGAGTGAAATGAAAACAAAACAGTTTGATTGAGGAAGAATATTCAAAGGATTTTAAAAGTGACAGCGAATATTGAACATTATATTCTTTAATGAACAAAGAAAACATTCAGCCGAATCACACTAACAGTAAACTACACACTAAGAAGAAAAAAGTGCTGTTTATAGGTGATGTATTTATTTTTGTATTATTGTTAGTCACTAAACAGCTTTCTGAACACTGATTTTTTTATGTTGTCTTTTCTGTCTCTGGTTTTATTTTTCCCAAGTCCAGTGAACCACATTTTCAACAAACCACATTATGCCCCTTGTTCACTGGATCCAGCTGTGTTTTGCTCTATTTGTTCTGCAGTTTAGTCATTTTGAAAACATGCTTTCAGCTCTTTTACATATGACAGCAGATGCTTTGTTAGTTTAAGAGGACACCCATTGATGAAAAAATGTGCTTTTATAAAGCGACGGTACCAAAAAATTGGAAAAATATGAAAGCAGACATTTTAAAGAAAGAAATTCAGAATAAAATGAAAATAAAGAAAAACATTAACAGCCAGTCTGTGTTTTTTGAGAATGTGAAAGAAAAAAGAAGCCTAAATGAGAAGCAAATACATTTTTGTTTTAATTTGCATGTTTGAAAACAATTAATGAGGTTCCAACAACATTTCTGTCCTCTAAAAATTATAATGGAAGATTTTTACCTAAAATTTTCTCAACCTGCTTGCTTGTTAAAGATGCAGTGTTTCAGTGGATGTAAAGCAGAAATATGACTGAGAAAAAGCAGCAAGTGGCAAACAAGGTCTACTTTATAGCTCTACACTGCCACCCTATGACCAAACTGAAAAACAACACCCAGAACCCACCACTTCCACATTCAATCCAGACACACACCTATGCATATTTGATCAGCCAGTGCAACATCTGCAAAAGTTCTGCTATTCTTTCCAGACTCTAAGGGCCTCTAATTTCTTTTTTTCCCCTTGTAAATTACAAGTGATATTGTTATTTTTTTATTTCAAAACAAACAAGGGGAAAAAATGTTTTTTTCAGACTGGTCTCATCAGATTATCATATTGCAAGCACACTTTGCTTAGTTTTAATGGGCCCAAAACCAAAATGGTAAGAGACTTCTGACATAGCACACTCTCTGTATATGAATTAAAAAATGTTAATGTAATGACCCGATGAGGATCAATGTTGTGAGAAAGTGTTGTCAGAATTCATCTACTGTTTGGAATCTTTCCATTTAACATGTTTTGTTGTCATGTTTTAAAGTGAAAAGTATTTAGAAGCAGATCTGCGGACTCACCTGAGGAACAGGTAATCACAGGACAAGTCCCACTCACAGTCATCAAACATCAGCACCCGAAAGTCACAGGACGTACATCTCAACTGGTCACATGACCTGTTCACACAGTGTTGTTTATTTTTAGAAGCTTCCAAAGACATAATAACTGTTACAATTATTGATCGACATCAATACAATTTAAGTGCCTCTCTGGGACTAATAAATTTAATCAGATGTTAACTTAGAGCATCTGAGATCAGTCAAGTCTCTGAGAAATAACGACAATAAGTCCTGTATCCTGATGAACCAAGAACAGGCAGACATGACAGACGCTCACTTTGTTAAGTCATTTTTTTCTACCTTTTGGACGTGGTTGTTCCCACGCCATGTTCGACAGAGCTCCCACCAACGAAAACAGGACAGCACCTGAATGCACCACAAACAGCAAACATATCAACAGCATCTGGATTTATGAGAATTTAAAAAGCCACAGAGAAACACAAATTATGGCATTCTTCATAGCACAACAAACATAATTAGAAACAAAAGAAAAGCAACTTGCTCTCATTTGGATGGATGATTATCTGTCCTTCAATTGTAACTTATGAGTGCAGTTTCTCTCTTTGCTCATAGCCTGTAATTTGTATTCCCACCTGCTTATGTTTTTCATTCAGAATTAAGTCATGTACTTACTTCCTCCCTCCGGACTGAGACGACAGCTTCTGCTCCACTTGTGTTCTTTTAGAAAACTGTTCAGTCTAAATTAAAGGTAAAGAGCAGATTACGCACCGCCACGACACAGTACTAAATGTGTTTTACAGAAAACCTGGTATCACTTAATTAAACACTTTCATGTGTACAGGCCACAGCAAACACAATGTTCATATCACTTTCATCACATTTGCACATCTGGATGTCTGTCAAAACTGTTTCTCATGTTACTCTTGCTTACAATGACTCTAATGGTTTTTAAGTTTAAGAGTTCTAAAAACACTTCTGAAAAAGCACATGAAATATATTAGAAGTGTATGTGTTCACCTTCAGTTGAGGGGAATCACTGTGATCTTCCTCCAGTAATTCCTCCAGAAGGGCATCAATATCCTCAGTGATGCTACTTATTGGCTCTTCAGATTTTGTGGCACTAAATCAGATCAATTCCTGATTAGAGTCTTTGGATTGCAGTTGCTGCACAACCACAAAGTGACTACAATCCAAAGACACAATTGATTATACATTAAAGGGGGGAGTGTTTACATTATTCAGTTTTAATTCTACACATGCTAAAATTTAATACACTGGTTTATTATCTGTTTTTAAAACTCAGTATTATTACACTGTTGTTGTCTTGGTAGGTTGGAGAGGGCAGCATTGCAACCACATGTAGGGAATTAAGTGTGAAAAATCTAAATTATAAGAAAATATTTCTCCAACTTTATTTTTGAAACCTGGTTGAATATTTTGAAGTGGGTAAGAGCTGGACCTAATTTCTAAAATTTTGAAAATATTCACCCAACTTCAAAGATAAAACTACTGGAAGCTACTGGACTACATGACACTAGTTGATTGAAATATTACCCCAATGCAAAATTGACGGCCTATAATTAGGTACAATGAGTACAAACACGTAAAAGCTACAGTAATACAGCTGCAGCTGTAAAATGAGGGCTTTAATCTCAAGAACACGTGATATTTAGCATCTTCACTAGGTTAATTAGCTAACATTTAAGATCACACAGCGCACTGAACATGGTCAACACAGAGACGCTTACACACTGACTGACAGTTCATGACATTAGCTAGCCAAACTGACTTTGTTTACCTGTGTTTTCTCGCTCTTTGATTGTCTCTCCCGCATTTACCGGATTCGCTCGAGTCCGCGCAAGCTGAAGATGCGACAGACACGTTGCTACAAAACTTTTTTTCAACTTCGTCGAGCAGCTGATCCAGGTCGTCATCCTCCATTTTTAAGTGCATTAGCTGGTCCTGCTAGCTAGCTTTAGGGCTAATCCAGCGCATCAGCACGCGCATAGCGTTCATCGTTCCTAAGTAACGGGAGAATAGAGCGGAAATGAAACAAGACTACCTTCAAAATAAATGTCAACGGGAACGCTACTATGATATTTGTGATCGACACATTTAATGCATGACGTCAGTAAACGATGATAACAAAAGTTTGTTCTTTAAGATTGTTATGGTTCACCCGGATGTTATGTCTAAAAATTATTTTAAAATGTATTTTGCAGTAGGTTATGCTGCGAATTGAAATTCAAATACATTAACTGTCAGTATTTTTACAAATAAGTTAATGCTACTGCAGGACTTTCACTCGTAGCAGAGGATTTCAATGTGAAATTAATTGTTACAGAGAAGAAAAGATTAGTATTTCGTTCTAGACTCTGTACCATTGCACATATGGCGGTGCCATGTACTTTCTGTAGATCTTATTTTGAAAGTATACGGGAAGTTCTATGCATTCCTTTCCCCAGGATATAAAGTAAATACAAAACTAGATGCGTTGTCGGCAGGATTCGAACCTGCGCGGGGAGACCCCAATGGATTTCTAGTCCATCGCCTTAACCACTCGGCCACGACAACGTCTGAATTTTAAGGAAAGTTAATTGGGAATGACACAAACATGAAAATCAAAACGACCAATAAAACGTTTCATTGCTTTGTAAGTTGCATGTTCATGTTCTTATGCTACTCCCTCCGTCGGTGACTCAGAGCCTGATAGCTCCCTCTCCTCTCAAACACAGCAGCTCCTCTCTGTTTACTCCCCCTCAGATCTACAGTTTGCATGATGGGTGGAACCATCATGGAGGGAGGAGCAGAAGCTGATAGGCCCCGTTCACTGCAGAGACACGTGTTGTTGACATCAGAGCTCAGAAAAGTTTCGTTTCTGTGGAAGTAGAATTCAGTCAGTTGTTGTGTTTGAGAGATAAAATGGCGCAGAAAGGAGTTCAGCTGGATCAAGAGACCTTTTCTTGTTCAATCTGTTTGGATCTTCTGAAGGATCCGGTGGGGATTCCCTGTGGACACAGTTACTGCATGAACTGTATTAAAAGCCACTGGGATGGAGAGGATGAAAAGAAGATCTACAGCTGCCCTCAGTGTCGGCTGACCTTCACACCAAGACCTGTTCTGCTGAAAAACACCATGTTAGCAGCTCTAGTGGAGGAGTTGAAGAAGACTGGACTCCAAGCTGCTCCTGCTGATCACTGCTATGCTGGACCTGAAGATGTGGCCTGTGATTTCTGCACTGGGAGGAAACTGAAAGCCC
>JAQNCA010000030.1:1048310-1063337 GCA_029783725.1 Acanthurus tractus
CGAGGAGAAGGTTACAACTCCTGTCTTGGCAAGAATGATCAGTCCTGGAGTCTGAGCTGCTCTGATGAAGGTTACTCTTGCCTTCATAATAACATGAGTACATCCATCTACATCTCCCCTTCAAAGAGGTTAGGAGTGTACCTGGACTGGCCTGCTGGCACTTTGTCCTTCTACAAAGTGTCCTCTGATAAGCTGACCCACCTCCACACCTTCCATGCCACTTTCACTGAGCCGGTCTACCCTGCATTCAGGATTAGGACTGAACCACTGAACTCCTCAGTGTCCTTGTGTCCCATATAGGTCAAAGCAGTTTCTTGGGTGGAGGAGTAATCTAGGTTACATCAAATTCTGCTATTTATATCCTCAGAGTTCAGGTCCGATCAGGATTATTTCCAAATTGAATCGTGAGTTTTTAGCACAAGGAAACACCCAACAAATTTTTCCTAACCTCCCTAGTGCCATCTGCAAACCACCTTCATATGGAAACCAGTGCTGTCCCCCATACCTTGATGATTTGAGTTGTCAGCTGTGAGAACCCTGAGTCAGCTCTCATTTTGTCAATCAAATCTTAGCACTTGTTTTTATTTTATTTTTTTATTATTGAATGCCGAGCGGTGCAGGAGCCAAAGCAGAGGAGACTTTAAACTTTACAAGCCAAGTCTCAAAATGACCACAAACTGTTGAATCAGAATCAGAATCAGAATCAGCTTTATTGAAGAGAAGCAACTAAGTTGAGAACTAAGTTATGCCTGATATCCTCACACATGCGTCCTCAAAGTTCAGAGGTCACATAGCAGGTAGTTCTTTGTGACTGGAAACTGTATTTTATGAACAAGATCATAGTAAGATGTAAATATTTTCAGCAAGGCTAAAATCCATTTTTTGTAAAAGATCTCACATAGAGCATAAAGGTTTAAAAGTTGACAGATATTTAGTGTGTACAATTATGAAACTGAAGTTTTGAAGTCGTTTTGTGTGATGGAAAATTTAATGGGATTTTTTCCTTGCTATGTAATTTAATCTGGGGTTTTTTGCATGTTAGTAAAATAGGATTACAATAAGATTATTTGGTAGGTTTTATTTAAAAAAGAAATAGGAAAAAGAAATTATAACATATCTAGATAAGGCCTGATGATTACAGCAATCATGTTTTAATGAAATAAACAATTTTACAGAATGGCAACTCAAATATGATCGTAAAGCACAAAAACAGTACAAATTCAGGAAGAAACAGATCAAACTCCCAACAGCTTATCCACAGTATGTTAAGTTCTGTATGTTTCTGAACTTTAAAATTAAGATATGTCAACTGGTATAAGCTTTATAGCCACGTTTATAATGTGTGAGGTCCAAGCAGTTCCGTGCTACCAACTTCTAAAACTTTGTCTTCGGATCCATTTAGCTCAGCTGCATTGATCCTCAGATTAAGGCTGATTTTATGAACTGGGAGGAGACAAAGAGGTGTAATAACTAAACTAGTTACACACAAACACACAAAACTAATAACATACACAAACACATAGACAAACACATAGACATACACATTAACTATTCCATTTACTACACTAAGCCTATGTCCACACATATACAGATAAATTAAATGCTTTTATTTGTTTGCAAAAAAAGGTCCATAACAGAGGTGTTTGTGAATATTTCTCTGCCCCCATTGACAATGCACAAATAGTTCAAATGCCTGCATAAGCACGCCAGTAGGTTGCAATAATGTGTAATCATACAGTCAACACTCTAGAAGAATACTGTGAGCATGTATATTGAAAGTACCGAACTGATGTAAACAAACCAGTAACCTGCCATCTTGGATTTACAGTGCATGCATGTGCAAGTTGAGGAGATGACACCCACCCTGGGAGTAGTTTTTCCAAACCCCTTTGCAGTGACATGAAATTAGTTTGCATGGGGACTGGAGGCCAGAATGCAGAGAAAAGTTTTTCAAAAATATCAGCATATGTGTGGATAGGGATCAAGACATTTAGCCTTGTACTTTATTTCTGATACTTTTATATCACTTTTTAATATCACATTATTCACTTTTTTGTCACAATTCTTAAAACACAGTGTGCACTAAGTACTTGATCATGAAACACTGCTCTGGTGTATGTTGTTACAGGTGATTGTATTATGTCACTCCTACATGCATTTTACCTCAAAGTCTTGGATGCAACTAACCGAAGATATATTGTTTGACACAGGAAAGCATTAAGTGTATAAGTGCTGCTTTTATTTTCTTTAGAGTGCCGTTTGTGTTGTTATTTATACTCTTTTGAACCTTATGTACTTGTAACTAATTTTATGTTCTATAATCATTGCTGTTTTTGTGCAACTCCTGAGTTTCTCCTCTAATGATCAGTAAAGGATCCTGTTATTGCTACATTGAGTTTTATTGTTTTTTGAGGATTAGTTAATCATTTAAACTCACCTGCTGGAAAGAGAAGCTGGCAACTTGGCAGTCACATGGCAATCTCAGCTCATGGGCCTGGAAACGATCTGAGCCAGGAAGAAAAAATATTAATAATTATATAAAAATGTAACACAATATCTATTACAATAAAGAAATCTTTATATATGCAAAATTCTAAAAAAGTTCAGACACTTTGAGAAAAAACCCAGAATCACTTTACCAAAAACAATTTTCCAAAGTGAGTCTGAGTCCATGTGGTGACATTATTTATCTGATCATGTGTTCAAAAAGTGGTAAATCTCTTTGTCCATGTTTGTGAAGAGCCTTTTGATGACGCTCCTTTCATACCCAATCATGAAACTCTGTTGCCAATAAATCTGTTACCTAAGGAATGACCGAAATAGGAGTTTTTTCAGTACTGTAGAACTTTGCAAGTCTCTTGTTTGAGTTTGTTTGAAACCTGTTGTTGCATCAGATACGTAACAGCCAAATATTTACAAAAATCAATATAGCTGATGAGCTCAGATTGTCTTTGTACAGTTTTTAATTGAGTATTTGTCCAAAGGGATCAGCAAATTATCACATTCTGTTTTGTTTCGCACAGTATCTCTTTCGTGGTATCCAGGTTTTATAATTTATTTGTTTATTATATTTTGTATTATTCTGTAGGTAACTAGTAATTAAAAGTTTCAAACAGATGTAGTTGGGTGAAAGATATATAATCCTATGAACTGTAGTGGAGTAAAAACTAGCAGAAAACTGTGGTGAGGAAGTGGCACTCAGTTAAATAATGCTGTCGTCACCTCTGAGGATCTGAAGTTTTGTCAGGACGGTCACAAATTCGTCGTAGTCGATCCCACCTTTGGTTTGATGTTCATTCCACAGAGTTCTGAAGGTTTTATCATCTAGATTAAATTCTGCAAGATTCAGACAATGATGGATTAAAAAAAATTATAATAATAATCTGACTGATTTCTCGCTCAGTCAGTCATTGTTTTCTTTAACTCTGTGTGGTTCCTGCAAAGAAATGATGCATTACCACGAGCAGTCAGAGCCTTTTTCAGTTGAGTCTGAGTGACAGATTGTGGATTCCTCCTCTCATAGCTCTCCACATACTCCCTCCTGACAGCAGCTACATAGTGCTCCATTTTAAAGACCTCCACCGCATCCAGGTCTCCAGACTTGTCCACCTGAAAATGCTGGTTAAAGAAAATGATGACATGCAGCTAAATTCCTTCCTGCAAATAACTCCTATAGTGTGACAAGTAATATGTTCTGTAGAATGACTAAATATGGCTAAAAATAATTAATAAATCATTGGAACCAGCCTTTTGGGAGTTACAAAGGATACATCCGCAAGAATCAACAGTAGACGCGCTGTCTTCAGACTCAGAGCTATATTGGAGGGAACAAAAGCATTCACAGGTAAAAAAAATTATAAAAATCAACTAATTAAACAAACAAAAAAATTTCTCACTCAGACAATAAATTTGTGTTGCTAAAGATGTCGAAAATTCAACTGACATTTGCCACGAACAGAGTAGCCGCCAGCATTCAGTTTAGCCAGAACACCTTCAGCCCTCAGCATCTGATGAAAACAAAAACAAATTAAGATCTTTTATTGGCCCAATATTTTTATGTATAGATCTATTAAATAGTTTGAAATAATTTCTAGCAGTGTCAGAGATCAAAAAGTCCTCAGAATATCTTCGAGTTGTTTGTTTTTCTAAGATCTTTTTTGGAAATACTCTCTATGTATTAATATTCTCTCATCAACTTGGACAGGCCAATTCAGTCCAAATCAGTGATCTCCAAAAAATAGAACAAAACAAACATAAAAACCCACAAAATGCCTGTCCAAAGCTTCACAGGGCGAGATATACATGCACACACCCTAACCAGCCAGAGGGAGTCACTAGTGCACTCACACTGAGCCCTCAATGCACTGTGGCATTACACATTTTTTACAAATTTTAATCAACAGCAAATGCAAAACATAAATATTATACCTTCAGCAATTACAAAACTTTTCAACAAAGACTTAATTCTGCTGATAACACTTAGGTGACATACCTCAGGTCTGTCTTCCTGTGAAAGAAAAGGAAAATAAGTTAGAAATTAGAAAGCACTCTGAGTTATTACCAAACAGATTTCTTCAAATTTCCCCTCTCATCAAAAAAGTGTTCATTACTTACTGATATGCACGTTTCCTCTGGAAATAAGCCACACTGCAGCTCATCTGGCCAGGAAATGCCAAAACTAGCCATCAAACCTTCACAGCCTCGTTTGGCTCTCTCACAGAATGACCTGCAGGGCCGCTGCACTTCCCCCATCTCGCACTTGGGGGCATATACCATGCACACGAAGAGGCGTATGTCCACTGAGCACATTGTTTGTGCAAATGAATTGAAAAAGGACATCTTCATCATTGCGTCTCTTTGATTTGGGTGTCCCAGCAGATTTGGCATGATCGTCTGGTTGTAGGACAGGCCCTGGCACATCGGTATTGTAATCTGCTCACAAATCCCCCCGCTGCTGCCCACTCCATACTGCAACGAGACACACAAAGACATTCTGTCACTGCAAGCCTGGTTTATCTTGGACAGACTTGCATGGCCTGTAATTCAGCTTTACTTTCACTGTGATGATGCCCATTTCAAAATACAGTCACTGTATAAGGTTCAGTTCAGAAAAAAATACCTAAAAACATAACAGTCGGCTTTTAGCAGACAAGTTTACATCAGTTTCTGCAGTCACGTCAGTTCATTTTAGCTTGGCTTGTCTGTGGGTTTTCATTAAGGAGCATAATTGTTAGCTAGTTTAATCAAGTAACTTATTTCTATGATGTCTCTTGGACCCTACCGGTTACCTGAGAAGTGCACAGAATATAGAGAACCACAAAACGTATTTCAGAGAGCAACCACACCTGAAGAGATACATGTTTGAACTAAAACAGTAAAAACAATTAAACTGACTTCAACCTTAACCATTTAAATTAAACAGTGTTTAATCATAATGTTCTCATTGGTTGTGTGTCTTGTTGCTCTTTCTGGTTTTCATTGCCTCATGCAGAGCACATTGTAATTTTTGAACTCTGCTCCTAAAGTGTAGATAATATTAGACACTCTATATCGAACTCAACATCAACACCCCTGTGAACATTTGCTTATCGTGATCTAAGAGTAGAGCAGACTTACATTTTCACAGGACTCTGTGGTAAATTTCTCACACCTGAGCGATTCCGGCCACTGGAAGCCAAACTTGGTCATCAGTGGTTCACAGCCAGACCTCGCATGCTCACAGAGCGTTCTGCATGGAGGCCGAGGTTTTCTTGAAACACACTCGGGAGTGTAGACGGAGCATAAGAAAGGCTTCAGATGAGGCGAGCACTCCACTTTTACAAGTGGTGCAAACTGATGAATTTCCAGGCTTATATCCTCCTGATTTTTATGGCCTAGACTGTTTGGCAGATAAGTCTCGGTGTAAGGCAGGTCTGCGCAGAGAGGCACAGTGATTGTCTGACATGTTGCAAGTGATGTTAGTCTGAAGTCTGTACCCTAAAAGAACAGAAACATAAATCGGTGAATTCTTTTATCTGAGCATTTTTTCCTCAAAGTTTTCAACAAACACCTGCGGCCTGTGGCCCGTTGGTCTAGGTGTAGGATTCTGTGGAAGGTCCTGGGATCAAATCCTGGATGAGCCCCTAAGGGGACAAAAAGATCTAGCAGACAGGTATAACCTTTAAACACTACAAAATGAACTGAAGTGAAACTTTAAACTAAGGGATCAAACCAATGACCCTCCAACAGGTAGAAAACCTTGTCTACCTACTGAGTCCTAGTTGCCCCAAAAGCTTACAGTACCTGATAATTTTGAGTAAGAGGTCAGTGGGCATGGTCAGGGTGGTACTGTCTTAAGCCAAGTGCCTTAAGTTACCGTAAGTGCCCCTACCAATTATGTTACGCTCAAAAAGAACGACTACAAACTACCTAGTTCATATAGCACACTTTCTGTGGGCAAAAGTGGTAAAAACAGAGCCAAATTATTATTTAAGTCCCTCAATCTAGTTGCTTCTAAGCCATGACCATTCTTATTCAGGCTGAAGCCAGAAAGAGCAGACTTACTTGTTGGCAGGACTCTGTGGTAAATGATTCACACTTGAGGGCTTCTGGCCACTGGAAACCAAATGTACTCAACACTGTCATACAGCTGGAGCGTACATGCTCACAGAGCGTTTTGCAGGGAGGTCGAGGTTTTCCTGCAACACACTCAGGAAGGTAGACAGAGCACAAGAAAGGCTTCAGATGAGGGGAGCAACCCCACTGCAAAAGTGGCATAAACGTATGTAATGTATGGCCTGCATCCTCCTGAGTTCTGTGGCCTAGACTGTTGGGCAGGATAGTCTCAGTATAAAGCAGGTCTGTGCAGAGAGGATCCGTGATTGTCTGACATGTTCCAGAGGATGCTGGATTGCCCTGGATGAACAGAAACAGACATCAGTGCTAACAAGACAATACATTCACTTCAGTAGTTTTCACCAAACACAAATCTACCAGACTAAAACTAGATTTGTCTTTCCCTGCTTGGACATCAACCATCTGTTTGGCCCAAGTGGTTGACTAAAGTGGACAAGATGTTAGCCCAGATGTCCATATGACTGCTACTGTACAGCAAAAATAGTCCTAGACTGTCCTTCACAGTGTTGGGGTGGTGATGCCCCTTTAAAATTTCAAAATGAACATTTCAGCAACACTAAAAATTACTGATAACCATCTGAAATAATCAACATGTAAAAAACCTGAAATTTCAACATATTTGCTGGACTATTTCATGGCCGAGTGCCATTACTTTCTGCAGTTGCTGCAATAAACCACAAACTACCATTTTTAACTTTGTTCCCATGAATTTAACAAACAAGATATACTAAGCTAATTAGTAAGCTTGAGAGATGAAGGTGGGCAGTTTTGTTGCATTTGGATAGAGCCAAGCTAGCTGCTTCCCTGTTTAAAGTCTTTAACTATTTCTTAAAGAGTCTACAGAAGAACCTAATTCCAGAATATGGTGTAAAATCAAGACAAAAACAAATATCCTTATCATTTAATACTAACCTGTACACAGTTTGATGATGGTAACGCATTGCATTGGAGACTTGTTGGCCAAGATAACTGCCTCGCTCTGAGAGCAGACTCGCAGTCTGTTTTGACCTTCTCACAGAGAGCTCGGCACGGCTTGATACGGTTGTCGTCTGCAGAGCCACATTCAGGCACAACAACACGACACATAACTGTGGCAATGTTTGGTGAACAAGCAGTCTCCACAATCGGACCGATTTGCTGCAGGTTGTAGCCTGGAGCTCCGCTTGGATGAAGGGTAGTGGTGTATCCCAATCCTCTGCAAAAGCTGGATGTTATTGGCTTGCAATTTGCCCTGTCATCAGTCCTGCCATGTGCCTGCTGAAAGGACACCAGCAAACCCAAAACCACCAACACAAAAGTCTTCATGGCTCTCAGTGACCTCAAAAACAGCCTTGTGCTGTTCAACAAAGCTTATAGAGATTTGAGAGCTGTGTGTCTGCTGCTCCGTTCTGGAGGTGGAGTAGAAGTCCACGAATGGAGTTTCAACAAATAAAGCACTGATTTGGGACCACGGGTAGGGGTACATATCAATACGATGTTCAACATACAATAGGAGCCAAACTGTTCCCAGAGCAGCAGCCCTACTCTGAGGAATTCAATTCCAAGGGCTTTGTAAGAAGCATAACATCTGTTTGTGATCTTGTACATTCTGGGTAACCTGGGGGGCGAAATTTTATTGCATAAAATCTGGCACAATGAGCTGGACTATTCCATGGAAAGTATTTCAACACCAGTGCTGCAAGATGAGTTTGATGTTTTCTTTGCTTGAAATCTGTCAGAACATATAAACAAGCCAAATATAATCTAAAATAAACAAGGCAAATTATAGTTAAAACTCTAGCAATACTTGACTGTTGGAGCCGATGCATATCAATAATAGGAAGTATACATGTTGGAATTATGTCCATTTTTGATCTATCTGTAGTTTGTCAATTAACTTTATTGTCCAAAATGACACCAGTGCACTTAAAAAATAAAATTTACTATAAACTGACTTATTTCAAATACCCCAAACACCTTTTTTCTGTTTTGTATTCTGTAATAAAATGTCATATTTGCATACATTGATTTAACTGATTCCCAAACAAAATGGCAGCTCAGATAAAAAAAATAAAAGGTTTAATCTGAAAATTGCAACAAGCCTTGACAGCCTGTGTAACCCTCCTCAAACAAGCATGAAGGGGGAGAGTGGGATAGAGAGAGAAGAAAATGCAATTGCATGCAGTAAAAAAGCCAAAAATAATGTTTTCTGTTACAACGAACAAGTAGATTTGCACAAAAATCACAACTTGTGTGTGTTTGCAGGGTAAACTGTGGGTTTTTGTGACAGTACCTCACATATTCTCTCAGCAGAATAAATAAAAACAAGATATCAAAATTTTGCTGAGTGACTAAATGTGTTTGCATACCTATGCAGAACAATTAATACATTCATTCATTTAGTTTCTGTAACAGCTTATCCTATTAACACGGTTGCAGGAAGACTGAAGCTGATCCCAGTTGACATTTGGGGAACCAAATTAATATATTTTTAACTTAATTTTGACAAATTTAAAAACAGACAAAACTAACTGTAAACAACTGGCTGGGACACAGTCCAAATGCAAGTTTGGGTGTTTAGTTTTGTTTGTGATTTTTCTTTAGAAATAAGTCAAGTTTCATTATTAAACAGTAAAGTGTGACTTTTTCACCAAAGTGTGACCAATGTGATTTCAGTTGGGACCTTTTCACTTCCCTATCCACGAGCCTTCAGAGCCACCAGCACAAAGTTTCTTGGAGAAAAGTTTGGATTGAAGAGAGGAACTAGCTGACTGTCCACATCTGCAGAGAGGGGACAAATAACAATAAATATAAAAACAGACTCAATTTTTACAGAGAGCGAGAGCAGCTTATTGTCAAGCGGCTCACCGTTCTCCTGCAGGTAGATCATCCTGTCCAGCAGCACCAGTGTCTCCACCACCGGAGCCAGCAGCAGGGACAGACTGAAGTACACCACCACCCTGCCCTGCTGCTTCAACATGGCCTCAACCTGCTCCGGGTCCAGAGGCAGCTCAGGAGGCAGGCCAACCCGAGGCAGACCCAGACGAGCGTACCTGAGAGGAAACATGAAGACAGAAGGAGAAAGACATATCCATTAATTCCCAACAAGTTAAAACAGAAAAAACATGCATTAATTTGAAACAGATTTCTCCTGTTTATTAAGAATATACAATCCTCAAGTGGCTAAAAAAAAAAAAAACAAGTTCTGCAATCTTTGCTATGTTTAAACATTTTTGAAAGCAAAGCATCTGTTATTCTGACAGAACCAGTGATGTGGAAACTTCTTGCAAGAACATATTGTTTTTTGTGGCTACAGATTCATTCCTTCTTTTTTCAGTGTTTTTGTTTAGTTTTCAACAAGAGTCAAAATCAAACGTTCTAGACGCTGGTGCCATCTGGTGGAGACATAAAAAAAGACATTATGTTATATACTGTGATGATGAGGTTCAATGTAACATGACGACTGCACCAGTCTTCATTAAGACTGTGTCAGATTTCTAAATTCCCACACAACCACCACCAGTACAGTAAAACTCAAAGACTGTGGAGATCAATCCAGTGTTATTGTGCTAATGGCTGGGTCCTTACTTTTATCTGCTGTTTAAACTGACTTTTACAGAGACACAACAGTCAACTCATTGTGAATTTCCAGAATTCTGTCCTTCAAGACTGCTGGCTCCTATAAAATGTATTTAAACACACACATTTAGTTATTACTAAGTATGATAAACGATAATACTGCATTAAGTACTGTTATTGTTAAATCATTAAAAAACAATTAAATCAATGGTTCTAAACATCCTCCCATCTTTAATTGATGATCAAAAGTGTTTCAAATTTTAATTTTGTTAAATGTGAAGCAGAAACATCTTGCTCGCCCCCTGGTGGCTACAGCTCTTAAATCCAGCCGTTCCATGTTGGCAGATGGGGCATTACTTGAACGAAAAAAATTTAATTACAAGACGGATTCTGTCAATTTAGTTAGCTCTCACCATGTCAGAGTGTTCGTTTCTCTTATATTTAACTTAAATGAGCGATTTTGAAGCTAAAAAAAGAAGTGAGTTTGTTTTACGGGTTTTTAAATGCAGAGTTCTGTAGACATCATATATAATCACAGCAATAATTAACAACGTAAACCTCTCATACTCGGAGCTGGGCGATAAAATAATAACAATAATTATCGCGAAATAAGTTTACCTCGAAAGAGATCCAATACATAGCGGATAAACCGTAAATACAACTTATCCCATTCATTATTCGGCGACAGGAACAGTCAGTAATAATGATGGCGGCGCCGGACCAATCACGTGACTGGAACAGAATAGCTCACTTATGGTGCACGCGCATGGTTAACATGTGGCCCCTTTCGAAAATCGATCGACTAACAACGTTTTAAAATGTAAAAATATTAAGTTAGTCAACTGTACAACACACAATCAAATGCTGAAGGATTGTTTCGTCATTTTAAATCTTCTCGTCCTCCTTGCTAATAAGCTAGCTCGCTAGCGTTAGCAGAAGCCGACGTCCTCTTTAAATCCCGCCGCTACACGGTCCGAGCCCAAAGTGGGTGTGTACCTGGCGCCACCGATTCAGTTTTAACACCAATGTCAACTTTTACCGTTTAAGCTGTTCCTGAAAAAATCAGGACGATTTTCTGCTTTTTCATCGGTACTTCTCTAGTTTAACAGACTGGAGAAAATTAAATTTGCCGCTGTTATGCAAGCTATGACCGTTACTTGTCAGCTTCCGGAGACTTTTAAGGTGGCCCGTTTTCGTTCACGTGATCCCTAACGTGTTAAAATTGTAAATCAATCGAGCCACCTTAAACGCCAAAAACAAACAACAACAACAACAAAAAAAACCCAAACCGATCGTTGTGTTTGTTTTACTCTTCTCTCTCTCATGACACACTCACTCTGTAAATGGTAATAAGTGAGCTTTCTTTATGGTCTGGATTCCTGCCCGTCGCAGTTCCGGCCTCGTATCCCTGATGAAGGTCTCCAGCATCGCTCGGTAACAGTGTGTCTTCAGCAGCTCGCTCCCCTCCCGGAGCCTCCGTACATAGTCCTCCACGGCGTGACACGCCCCCTCCCGTGCCTTGTAGGACAGGTGGTGCCCCGGCAACCCCCGCACCCAGGAGCTCATGGGGTAACCGAACTCTGACGGAAGTGATTCCTGGTCCGGTGTCGGTGTGGCAGAACCAGGACGTTCCACCAGTCCGGGAGGGTTGGGATTCTCTCTGGTTGTGATTTTCATGTAGCAGCATGCCACAGAGGTGATGCCACGCACATGTGGGCAGGTGACAAAGTGACGGAGGAGGGTGGCGCTGAGGTCACCACAGGCATGAAGACCGGTCAGGACAAAGTCTGGACAGCCTTGTTGGCCGTTTTCCTCAGGATGGACCCCCACCTGACAGGCCGGCTGGACACGAGAGCAGCAGTTCTCCGCAGGTGACTCCTCCTCAGACTTTGTGTCGCTTAACTGATGTTGTGATGTCAAATCGAAGTCCTGCGAGTGAGAGTCTGCAGGAGCACAAGAGGTCGAGGTCTGGACCTCATGAGAACATCTCTGATGCTCTGAGCCTCGCAGTCTCTTCTTGCTGGGTCCAGAAGGAGTTTGGGGACCTTCGTTAACACAATCTGCAGAACTCAGCTGCCTGACAAACGCCTCCCATGATGCCTTGGGGTTCACGTAACCAGCCACATGGCGGGGCAATGCTGATAATGGGATCGGAGAGGAGCTGATCTACAATAAGAGAGATGTTTACTCAGTTAAGTATTGATCTTTTCCCATCAATAGATAACATAAATAACATCAGGAGATAAAACTAAAATGAAAAATTCAATGTTAATTCTTGTTCTAATAAATCACTCTCACTGAAAAACCTACAGATCCCCATCACTTGACTGTTCTCTCTGTTTTAGCATCTTTCAGTCCGCTGTTCTGCTTCACTCTCACAGTGTCATTCCAGCTGTTCTCTGATCTGCATGTGGTTCACAGTTGCAGAAAATAACTACAAACTGTAAATATTAATAAATGGTTCAAAATAAGAGGCTACCCAGCAAAAAGCTTAAAAAAATGTCAAACAAAAGAGATCTAAAGCTGATCTTTGCAAACCTATCTTTGTCTTTGGATTACAGTGTATAACAAGTTCAGTGGAGCACCAACCTTTTTCTGCTTTTCCTTCTCTAAGGCCCAGAGTAACTGTCCGTCATACTTGGATGCCATAGCAACCAGGGTGTGATCAGCCTCTATTGCGGTGACGGACAACCCGAGCCCGAAGGACAGGAAACGAGTCAGATGACCCTGTTTGGACCCGAGAGAGCGGTGAAAAACTCTCAGTGCTGAAGGTGAAATGATTTACTGCCCCCTCTCAGGACTGAACAGACTCTTATGTGACTTTTTTAATTGTCAAAAGAAAACAGTGACTCCAAATTTCCCAACTAGGGATCATTAATTTGCCCAAAATACTCACTTAAGCACCAAAGGTGGATTGATCAATCACTAAAAGTAGTCTCTAACAAATGTATTCTGTCCTGGCTACTAAAAACTTCACCGAGCAGCTATTTTGGGAAAAATAGTCTTTAGTCTTTTTTAAACAGACTATATATCTGTGAGCCATTTAAGTATTTATGTCTCTTTATGTGATTCATTGACTGAAGAATATACTGTACTATTGCCCTCACTTGACTGAGTGTTTGTATGTTTTAACTTAAAAGTAACTTCATTATAGTTTGATTTCCATAACCACAGTCAACTCAAAGCAGAAAACAAATTGAAGTATTGGCACTGAATCTAATCCGGGGTTTGGTTGACCATCTGTCTGCCTGCAGGGTTGGAGTGATACCTGTCCGGAGCCCACATCCACCACTCTGCTGCAGTCAGTCTGGTCACAAAGTTGCTTCACCAGCTGTGGATTAAAATAAAAAGAAACAAATATTTTTAACAGAAAAACAAATCTATGTTTTTAAGTTTAACCTAAAAACAGTGGCTGTAGTGTTAAAGCCATCCTGTACCGCGCCTAGCTTGCGGATCTCATGCTGTTTCTTGGGTTTGACGTGCTTCCTGAAAATGTGTCCCAGCAGCGAGCTCTGACTGTGGTTTTCCTGGAACTCCTCAGGTTTCAGCGAGCCGGCCAACCTGCCTCCCTCCTGCCTGCACTCTCTAGGAAACGCCAGAGCGTGAGCTGTGGCACGAAACGCCAAGAGTGACAGCGGCCACACTGAAGGATACCTGTAAGGACGAGTTCTCTGTTGTTATTATTCAGATCATAAGTAAGAAACTCATGTCAGAATGTATTTACATTAACAGATGATCATCAAACTGTAAGAGAGGAATAACTTCTTTAAGCATTTCTACAGTAATCATTAGTAACTTTAAGAATTTTCTGACTTAAAACTGAATAATGTTTAAAAACAGATTCTAAACTGAATGAAAGCCTGATATTCCTTATGAGGCTGAACAAATAAAACTATTCAGGAACGATGTAGTTCCGCTTTGCTGTTTTGTTCTGCTTTGTTTCAACCCTACAATTTGCATCAAGAGCTTGTGAAGGGCCTGTTACAGCCCAGTGATACCTCCTGTCCCCAAGTTTAGCATCCAGTAAAAGGTCTGCAATCTGTGGATATGTCAGGTCCTGCAGCACAGGCTGCCATGTGATGGGTAATGTGTGCCAGAGATCTTCAGTAAAGAACTCCTACAGAGGAAAAATAAAACGGAGAGTTATTAGAGAAACTACTAAAAAACGGGATAAGGACTGTAATTGGACCTTTGTAAATAACAGATCATGCCTGATCCAAAGATTTAGAATACATGTTAATTTAAAAAATGTGCCAAAAACCATCCATTCTTTTCATTTCCTTAATGCTACTAATTCCCAATAAGACTTAAAACCCAGATCTGCTTTGTTTGAATCAATCTAACAGCATCCAATCAAGAGACTTTCCTTTGACAGGGAAATCAATGACTTTGTTCCCCCTTTGATAGAGATGTATCAAAGCTGATTGCTAACTGATGTAAATCACAGTAGTTAATTTAATTCTGTCTTACAGAGATAATGTTCAATAATTTAAGTTTTTTCTCATTGCAGGAATAAAACTACACAACAGAAACTTTCTGTCTACAACAAAAGTGAATAAATGCTTTCAAATTGAACCTGCAGATTAATTCTTTCTCTGTGCTCTTATTAAAATAATATTATAGTAAAGCCCCGTGGAAATGATTCTGTACTCTAGTTCTCTTAATATTACATATAATTTTACTTGAGTGGATCTCTGTTGCAGGTTGATCTGATGTTACAGAGGTTTAGACAGAAACCAGTGAAAGCACCTTTCACACAGGTATATAATTGACGGAGAAACCATCATAATGTAAACAATAACGCCTCAGTGTCACGCAGACGGTTGCTAACGCAGATTTTCTTTCAAAAACAAA
>JAQNCA010000030.1:1526755-1537763 GCA_029783725.1 Acanthurus tractus
TGTTGTATCTCAACTCGTTTCAATAGATATACGATGGTAAAACTTTCAGGCTCCATTGTTCTGTTAATCTGCACCTAGTGCGACTACTCAAATGAGCTCTTGATTTGAGTGCAGCACAGTTACAAACTCAGACAAATGTGCCAGTTTTTTTATTTTTACCAAACTACAGTAACTCTTAGTGCTTAAATCATATATTGCATATCACAGTTACTACCATGTCATGCATCTAATTGCACTGCACAAACTCACACCTGACTAGTTGGATTTCTAATACTTCTACAGTCTAACTGATTATTTTTTCTGCTTCTGTTGCACCTTTTGAACTTTAAAACATTTGTTTTTGACAGTAAAGGTTTGAAGCTGCGGTCATAGACTGTGTGGGATCTTATGCATCACATCTCTTCATTGACACTGTTAACATGCCCGACTTTCTCTAGCTGTCACTTGTGCTAAAGTTTGACACAAACTTCACATCACATCTTGTTTTGATGCCGACAATCTGAAATTATGAATTTTTTTGTGTTAAAAAAAATCAAGATGCTTTTATGCAGCCATCTGATTATTTCTAACAGTGGGGTGACATTCTATGTGTTATTAATAATAACCTGAGTTCTGCAGTCATTTTAAAATGGAAAATATGCTTGGTTTTACTGTGTCAATCAAACATGTTTTATTGGAAAACTGACATTTTGAACAACCTGTCTTTAGTCTCTCCAAACAGTAAAGTTGTCAGCTTTTGGGAGCTTTATGCATCTATCCAAGTATTCAGCCCTGTGTTATTGGCATTAAGTTTAAAAACTAAATATGTATGCTATGTTTTAGTGGGTTGAGCCAAACTCTGTTTAAGTTTTAACAATTTTCTATATTTTTCTGTTCACAGAATGGTACTGATTCATCAGGCTTCTGCGGAATAGGTAAAATACAATGTAATAGGATTGTCCAGAAACTGAAAAAGGAAATGGAGGCACAACAAAAGTGTGAAGAGGCGGAAAACAATAGCAAAAAATCTGGTTAAAAAGTGTCTTGACACGCTGTTCTTCTGTGTTGCTCTCCTGTTCCACTGCACAACATGAGGTCTTAATTAAAATAAAACTATGAGCATGAAATGTGGCTGTTTAATTTTTTAAATATCACTATTGTAGACGTGGTTCTTCTGTCTAAAGACAATTAAACGGGTCACTTTTGGTGCACTGTTATCATCAGACTGGTCAACAACAACTTGCATCTCAAATTCCATCTGTTAGAAACTTAAAACACACTTTGCACACACAAAACAGAAAGCGCTTAATCTGTCTTTAGTTTCGTAGTGTTTACTCTTGTATAAGTAATACTTCACAGATACCACTGGGGTAATAATTAAAATGTAAAACCAAAACATTATTGTAATATCTAACATATGACATGGTAGGATCAGGTTATTACAGGTCTTGACATCAGGTCTTGAGACTATTAAACAAAAACTTTACCTAGAAAGTTCACACAAAAAACACCTAAACCCACCTTCTAAAACCACCACTGTCATGAAATATGGAAATTATGGTGCCCACTCGCACAATAAAGAGGCTATAAAGCAAATACTGAATGTGCATTTCCATAGGTACATAATATACTACATATAGATCAGTGGTTTTTAAACTGGTGAACCTTCTTAACATCATGTATGAAATGTGTTATACTTATCAAATCAACATAAAATCTGAGATGAAAGAGCTTTGAGTAACTTTGCAAGGCTTCTTTATGACAAGACCTGGAATACGATATCTATAAATAACCACCATAATCTGGATTATACGTTTATTTATGCATCTTTTTGAATGACAGACACGTGGACACAAAATGAGCCCAAAACACGAACGAAAAGGCCGCGTGGGTTAATAATTACCATCTCCTGCAGACTGGGTCAGTTCCACGCGACCGAGTGACGCATCTTTTCAATAGACAATCTTCGTCGACTGTTTCCGGTCGCGTCTTGCGTCACTTTCAGGTCCCGCCTTCGCGAGGGTGAAAACGTGAAAATCGTCAACAGCCAAACACCACCAGAAATAAGAACATGAACCTTCAGTCTCACTCTGATCATAAAGTCAGCGGACGGATGGCGGTTCCTCTCAGGAGCCTGAGAGTTCAGGAAATTTAAATGATCAAAGACAGTTTTCCACATCCAGCCCGACTGCTGATAATGTTTTTGCATATTTGTCACTGAAATGTACTGGATCATTTCCTCCTTCTTCCCATGTTTGTCTCCATCACACAGAGATTTGACTGCACATGAATACTTACCTGATTAAAAACGGCACAGAGACAATATATTTACGTTTTGATGTCCTGGAAAAGCTGAATATTTGTCCAATACTCACTTTTCATAAACTCCTGAGAAAATAACAGGCTCGTCAGCTACTAGATGGTCCATCTTACTTATTGGCTCTTCTGTTCTCTGTGTGCAGTATTCCTTTAGGTTTTTCTTTGCTTTTAGGAGCACATTGTTGAGTATAAAAGGCTGAAATGAACTTGCAATCTGCAGGAAACCAGGGATCTTTTCATAGACTGACAATAACAAACATCACACACCAGGATGCTCAAAGAAAAGGTGAAACATTTTATTGTAATAACTGCAGCCATGCTGAATGACATCTAACATTCACAACAATTAAAACCAGAACACCTGAAGTAGTGGAGCTGATTTAAATTTACAGAATGGAAAAGCCTTGAGAAGGATGTGTGTGTCTGGCTGAATGAAATGCAAAAGAGCCAGTCTCGTGACCGGCCTGCAGTAATGTTGGAATGTGCTACAAGGTGAGTGAATACGCGAGCACAGAAAGCTGCATTGTGTACAAATAAATAACAGCAGCATCTTGAAGCCGTCTGAGCCACAAGTCACATGATGGGAGCGAGTTCTTCCAGGTGACTGACCAAGAGCCACATGACACTGTTCATCCATATTTTACATTGGACTGGTTTTGCTGTCTTTCACTTGTGTGAGTGGTACAGTGTCACTGGTCCATCATCTGGGAGACACATCAGTCTGAAGAGACATTGACAGACAATGTACCACAGACCAAAAATGTTTTGTTCAAATGCTAAACTTCTGAAGACCTGGTTGGTCAGTTTGTCTGGTAAGTCCACAAATTCGCAAGTTGTTACTTATATGGACTACACCTTTGCCACCAATAAAAGAAATATCTTACAAGACGTTCGAACTTGCAATGAACCCCAAAAATAAGTTATTTTAAGTATTGTCGTTAAATTGCCTGATTCAACTCAATTCTGGTGACAAATTCAACAGTTTAAAACAAAACAGGGAAATGTTGCAGTCTGTTTTTTCTCTCTTTTGTTTTGACATATTGAGGAAGAACAAGCTACATCTGGATCACTTGATCTGATTCAAAGCTCCCGCCGCAGTGCAGCCTTCCTCTCCATCATCTCCATCCTCATCAGAAGTGCGCTGGTTGACGGAAGCTACTCCACAGGCCGAATGCCTTTAGCCTCCTCTAACTTCCTCAGGGTCTCGTCCCACTGGGTGAACTGCTTGGACAGCAGGAACATCTGTGAATCAGAGGTCAGGGGTCAGAGGGTGGAGCTTTATCCCAGCAGGTGTCTAGAAATCTCTCTGATGGAACAAAAACTTAAGCAGTTTATAATTTACTTCACAAATAATAAAAAAAAATGACTTGTTCGGATTCCACTGAAAAAGAAATTATCTTGTTAAAAATGGAAGCGTACCATTTTGTTGTATTCCTCAAAAAGCTTCTTTACTTCCTGAGACTGGACCTCAGTTTGGTCCTGTAAGAGACACAAACATGAAAAAAAGGGAACAGATGAATCCTAATGAGAGAAGAGACACAGTGAGGCGGGCGGAGAGAGAAAGGAGGAGAGTTACCTGATGCTTGATGTGAATCTGTGACAGGCGCTGCAGTTTGGTGGCGTGTTCAGGTACATCTGTGAACAACAGGGACATGCAGCTCATACAAGCCTGACAGGGTAAATATACAGTACTTAATCTTTTCCACTCTACTAATCCAGCAGCATAAGGTCAGATTATATTTACTAATTTCTCAGATTAATGAAATGAAAACAGTTTCATAATAAAACTGATTTCATCTGGCAGAGTTTTATTAAGTCCTCCTTCCCGCAAATGAGCACATTATTTGGTTAACTTGACCCAGGAAAAAAACAATCCAACCTGTTCAACCAACCACCAATCCATTGTTTACTATTAAGACACTGGAGATTGTTTCGTCCTTCATCTGGTCACTGCTGTGTCAGGTAAAACTCACCTCTGATGTAGGTGCTGTCGAGCAGCGGCTGCATGTTGCTGACCTGCTCTAGTAAAGCAGCCTGGGAAAGCAGGAAATCCTCCTCTGTGCAGAAAGACATGCAAAAGCATCACAGTGAGTTCTGAATCGGATGTGAGTTGCTCTTAGCACAGGATAATATGGTGATAACTTACATATTTAGTTATACAATAACACTGAACTTTCCATGTAAAGCATTTAACATTATAATTTAGCTTCACTCATAAGAAATAATTAAAATATAACTTAACTGCTATTGTGATTGCATTTGAAAATATTGATTATTTTTCATTTGATTTATCCATCACGCTTGATTCTTACCAGCAAGAATGAACTCCAGCTTCATGGCATCGGGTACGGTGATGTGGTCAGTGAACTGGGGGTCCAGGTACTTCAGCAGGTCCTCAACTGCAACACAACATCAGTAAATAAAACTTAAGACTCAGCAAACACAGTCTCTGATCAGACCGCTCCTTCTTGTGTGAAATTCTTACATTCAACCTGCAATTACAGCATTCATGTCATTGTTACTGTTGACATTGAAATGTTTACTGAGCAAAGTGAAAGAATTTAGTTTCTGAATTTTATCATACCCTTTGCTCTGATTGTGTTTCTTTCAATGCCTATGCTAAAATAATACTGCACATTTATGTTAAGCTCTATACTTTCTGAACTTTGAAAGTAATTGAGTATAAAAACAAATAGACTGAACATAAATTTTCAGGACTGAAGAAAAACAGCATGTAACTCACTCTTCTTGTGCAGGATTTTTACTCGTTCTCTCTTGTTGGCTGTACTGGTCAGACCTGCCTGAATCCTGGCCAGAGACTCAGCACACTGCAGGACAAAGAACATCAACTAGTTTTACTGAATGACAAGAAAACAGGGAAGTCATTTTTTTTTTAAGTATGATTCTTTTGATACTTCATCCACTCCTGCAAGTCCACGAGATAACCAGGAGACAAATCCTATTCAATGGCCCTTTGTAAGTTTAAAGTGTTTATCATGTGATGTTCTGATGAGAAACCCCATTCAGTGAACCAAAACAACTGCTGCTTTCAAGAATTTGCTACGATGAATGCATGAATATCCAAGAATTTCCTACTTATACATGTATTTGGTACATATCTAGAAATCGGTGATTTGAACTTAAACTTGTTCAAGAAACGTATAAAATGACAGTGACAATTATCTTTGCTTGCATCTTGAATAGGAAACGTGACTTTCAATAACTTGGCAGTGATATGTTGTTATTTATCTCAAGGAGAGACTAAACTGCACGTCATAGTATCATATCATATCATTATCACCATATTATTTAATTTCCATTTACCTCTATTAACAAAAGTCTAGAGGGTAGCGAAATATTAAAAATAACGTCATTCAAAAGCTGATCAACTAGATATGAAAGCTAAACAGCTAACTCTTTAACTAGCTAACCTAGCAGCCTTTGAGCTTGTAAAACATGCCATTGTCCTACACTGGATCAAAAAGCTGTCAGAGCTTCTAATGAAGCGTATCCTAAATAACAGCTACATAAAAAGTAAAAAGGGCGTTCACTGATTTTCCACCGACACAGCTAACGTTAGCCCTGCTAAGCTAATGGCTGCTTAGCTTCTTTGCTAACTAACCACTCGACACGTATACATTATTTTCTTCGAACCTTGACGGGTTTTCCACTTTTGTTTCTTCTTTCGCCGTGGATGCGACTCTCCAGCGTCTGAAGACGCATTTCCAAATTATCCATCTGCAACTTTTTATCCATTCTTGAAGCCTCTCGTCACAGACACAACAGAACACAAACAGCCTCTTATTACGTATTCCAAACGCGGCGTCGCATACTGATGACGCAGCCGCAGTACGTCAACAAATGTGTCAAGTTTTTTGTGCAAATGTATTATCTACAGGGTTGTTTTTTTTTAAATCTGGATGTGCTTTCTGTACACAAAACGCTACCATGAATCGATATGCAGAAAAAAAATTGAGACACTGCCGGTTCAAATATGCTTTTTGTAGCAGTAGTGAAGGAAACTGTCGCTAGGTGTCACTGTTTCGCTCTGAGTGTGGTTCTCAACCCGACGATGTCACTGCAAGGGAATGACCACACCGATAATCAACTGCAAAAATGGCGCTTACTTTAGTGGCTACAGTGAACCCTCGTTTATCGCGAGGCTACGTTCCAAAAGGAACCCGTGAAAGGCTAAATCCGCGAAGTAGTCAGCTTTATTTTTTACAATTATGTTTGTTTTAAGGCTGTAAAACCCCTCACCACACACTTTATACACTTTTCTCAGACAGACAGTTAGATATTGTCACACACAGGACGCAGGACACAATGCGCGCTCATACGCTGTAAAAAAGCATGCAAAATTGCACTAAAAAAACCGCGAAACAGCGAAGCCGCGAAAGGTGAACCGCGTTATAGCGAGGGTTCACTGTACTCCATCTTGAGAGCTTCTTGTGAGTAACTACACTTTAAGACATTTATTTTCAAAACGTTAGGAAAATAAAGTTTATTCAAATCTTTTCATATTGTTTGCAACACATACACAGCTTCACCCAGCAGTATCATTGACACTTCGGTTGATACTCCCTCCTGTGGCCTAACTGAGTAAAACAGTTTCAAAAATACAGTTAAAAACCTTTAAAATACATTACAGTTAAAATTAAAATACTTTAACATCTGTTTTTTTCATATAATATTTGAAACACATCTTTCATACTTTTGCCTTTTTCCAACTTTTGCACTCACACACAAATGTGCTTCAACTGACATTTATGTGTCACACAGTCTCATAACAAAACTGGCACGCCTTTTGATAGATATTACTTTTTGTGATGCTACGCAACATGTTTTAGAAGTGCAGCTTAAACCATAAGAAAATACATGTAAATCATTCCTTTTTCACATTCATAACTTAACAATTCAGACCTGATGATTATGATTATGCCGGGTCAACACACACACATACTGGCTCCGATGTAAACATAAAGATGACTTCCTGAATCTCAAAAAACATGTAACATTTAACAAACCAACTGATATTTTCCCTATGACTTGGTAGAGACTAAAACAGAGCTAAAGGACAGTGAATATTTGACTTATATTTGCCAGGTAGCTAGAAAGAGAATTCAAAATAAATGCTCATGCTGCTCTGTAAAATGAAAATGTGTAAATGACAACAGTAAATGTAAATTTAAATGTGAATGTAAATATTTATGTAACGGCTGCCTGTGTAAATGTTTCTGGTCTCCCCTAGAAATCTGTTATTGCAGTTTGAAAATGTGGTTTAAAACCATTTCTGTGTGTCTGTCCAAAGTTCAGGTCTACAAACATACAAATGGTGTCATTACTTTTGCTTTTTTTCATCAATCATAATAATTCACAATATGACAGATTGTCTCAAAGTTGAAGCCTTAATTTACGACTGGCATGAAGACACTTGTTGAGACTTTTGCTTGATTCCTGTTTGCACTCTGCTGTATACGAAGCATTTTACTTCAAGATTTATTTATAATTTGGTTTCAAATTTAGTGTGAGACTGATTGTCAGAACATACCTGTGGTCGTACAAGGTGTTAAACCTCTCGTTCACATTTCATCTTTAAATTTATTGAGACAGACTGAAGGGCCAAAAAGGATTATCTCTGTCTCATTTCAGTTTGCTGGAAAATGTTTTGCTTTTTAAAAAAAGCCAATCTGAAGTCTGTTATTTTTTGAACTGATATGCAATGTATCAGCCATGGACCCACAGCTTTTCTGTGTGTTGTTTTATTGTTCCTGATTAAATTCCTGGTTAATTTTACATAATTACAGAATGAAACAATAAAGCTTAGGAAAAATAAAATAAAACACAGATATAGCACCTGAATGAGTATCAAAAATAGATAACCATAAAATAGATAAGTTAATGTGTAAAAATCAGGTATAGGTAGTCAGTCTGTGTTTGGTCCAAAAAGCATTGTTAACCATGGTCACAGTATTTATGTGTCCATCTTCTTGAGATCTTTAACAAGAAATGATTCTTTCTCCTCAAGGATTTTGTAGAAGATATCTTTGGCTTCAGTTCCTCCAGCTTTCAGAGGACCACAATAAAGAGCCCTCATCTTCTCCTGTGTGGTCGGGACAGCCCGGATTTTGTCATAAACTTCGTGTTCGATTACACCACTACTCAGGAGATCATCCAAGATTGGTTCAATGTTGCTCACTCTCTTAATCAGTTTACGTCGGTGTTTATCCACAAAATGCTCCCCTGAGGGCAAAAGGGATGAGAGATTGTTTAGTTTAGGTAAATTTCTGGTGTAATTTCTTTATATTGGAAAAAGAAACCTGATCAGATTGGACAGTCAGACATTTTAAATGTCACTGATTTGGAAAAATCTCAAAGTTCTGGAAGTTGCTTTTCAAAAGCCAAATGTAAACTCAAACTCTTCAGAAATATAAATATCATGTTGTGTGGAAATATTAGCAGCTACTTTTCAAGCAGGAATTTTTTTTCACCATCAGTTATTAAAACTGTAGGTAGTGTTGTGTAGGTAGAAAAGGCTGGAACATTATTAAATACAACTTTTGTACAATAAATTCAATTGTTTATGGTGTTTTGAAAAGTGCAGTGCTGATATTCAAAGTAAAACTCTTTAGAATACAAATGACTTGAAATGTTTTACCTTGTGTGGGACCAGTGCTTGGGTAGTCACCTGAAAAAGAAGAAATACACAGGCTGAGTAAATATTAATATGGAGCTATCTACTTCTACATCTACTTCCTTTATCAGAAAATAAATGTGTGCTTGGCTCGTGATGTGCGTTAACTCAATAAAATGAACACAGAACACAAGCAGTGTATTTAAAACTAACCTCTTCGAATTACACAAGTCCACACTGGCTGAGCCTGAGCCTGAGCCTGAGCCTGCACCTCAGCCTCATTGTCAGGTGTGAGGTTGAGCCCAAAGTGTCTGTCTGGATTTTCAATGAACACCTCAAAGAAATTTGGAATTCCACGTTCATTTTGGAGCTCTATATTCTGTGAGACAAATCAAAATAAAAGAAGACAAACTGAGAAAGATCAAACTCTGAGCTAAATTTCAGCAGCGTTTCCTTTTCATTCTTTTTCTTGTTTTCAAAAGAGGTTAAGAAGATTGTGATGGTGGTGAGAACACATCAATTTTCAATTGCACGTTATGCAGACATCACAAATTATTTGTCTCATTAGCTCCAGAAAAAAAATAGTTACCATATTATTCAGTCATTATAAACTAGAGAAATGACAATATAAAGATGTTATTGCCCACTTCAAAAAACTGAATGAACTACTACTGAATATACTTCATTGAATAATAAGGTAATGATGATAAAACGGTCGCCCTAAAAAAACATATTAACAGCTGATTTTAGATTAAAGGCATTATAAAAGTTCCTTCTTGGCAAAAAATTAAAAAAAAAAATCCTTAAAACCTTTACATGCTGTTTCACAATTAATGGCTAAAATATGCAAAAATGTAGGTATAATGTTTTGTCTATTTGAAATATTTTCAATAGCAATTTTAAATGTAAATTTGAAAATTAAATCATATTTTGCAAGTATTAATATTGAGATTATTAAAGTATTTATGATGATAATGTCAGTGTTCCAGTGGTTGTTTTATTTCGTATCAAGTATCTAATCTACCACAAAGTCTTAACAAGTACATCGTACAAGTCAAACAATAAGGCAACATCTGATATGTGAGAAGAACGCTGCAGGTGCCAAATCTTTACCGTTTCATGTTTTCAGAATCACGACTGAAACTGTTTAAAAAATGCTAATGGAGGCCAGTGGGATACAAGCTGTCCATGTAGCTGAAACAGAACTTGAGCTGTTTTTGGGGTTTCATCACTGAGGGAGCTGCAGAAAGCAACAAGTTTCTGTTTGGTTAAGACTGCATTATTGCCATGCTTTTTTGTTTTTAATAATGTTAAACAAATTGTTTAAACATGGAAAATTGTGCTTAAGTATTCTGCATTATTTCAGAGCCACTTTTCATTTCATAGATTTAAAACAGTTCAAGCTTTACCTGAGGAGAAATTTGTGCATCTTCAAAATCTGCGTTCAGGATGAAACGATCTCCCAGTTTCAGAGACGTCTCTGGATGAGGCTTACTGATCATGTTGTTTCTAAAGCACGGATTACCCCTTTCTATTTCCTGTAGGATGATAAAAAAGATTACAATAGCCGACATTTGTCTGTGTTGTGGATTTATCAACCTGTGCTAATCTGTATTTTATTATGATTGATACTGGTAACAGAAAGATATTTAATAACCTGCTGTTTTCCAGGATCACGTGGGGTCAGATAAACATGGAGTGTCAGGAAGGTTTTGTTGGTCTTATAAATTAACACATTACACTTTATTCTCTTGAATTTATCACCAATTTTGGCAATGAATTTTGTCAGGGGTCCCAATGGAGAAAATACTGGTTCAGTTAACTTGACATGAGATGTTGTGACCTCAGACACTTTTTCCACATCGTCTCCACAGTCATTAATGTGTAAGACGGCAAACTTGTCGGATATTTCAGAACTTTCATCTGCACAAAAAAAGCAGATAAAAATAGTGAGGAGAAAAGAATTGTTAAAAAAATTCTAAACATGCTGGATTGTATATTTCATTCATCAGTATTTTCTCTTTGTCCACTTACCTATGCAGATCCAGTGTGGCAGGTACACTTCATCCAACTTCC
>JAQNCA010000030.1:1575231-1585754 GCA_029783725.1 Acanthurus tractus
GTGTTAGTTGTTTGTAGGACTGAGAAAGTGCATAGGCGCGAGTGTGAGTGTGTGTGTGTGTGTGTGTGTGTGTGTGTAAATCATAAGCATCTTCTCTGAAACCAATCCAACTGTTTACATTTGACTCTCTGCTTCAGATCTGCAGACTGAAGCTGCATTCTGATAAGAAACGGTCAAAGATCTTGTTTGGGGGGGTAAAGTTTCAGTCCTACATGACTCTTGTTGAAGGTCAGGGGTCACCAATGATGTTAATAATCGTCCTCATGATTGTGAACAGCTAATTTCCTGACAACCTGTCAACCAGCTGCTGTGAGCCCACACGTTGGCGCGTTGAACAGACCTTTTTCACTGTCTGTCAGCTAAACTGATGAGCAAAAACATCTTTCTAACACCAAAAAGTAGAACATACTGATAAAAAAAAAAGAATTTTCTCTGTTTTTACATCACAAATCTTTAAAAAAAATATTTGAAAAAACACCCAAAAAATATAAGATCTGAAATCTCAACATTCACAGGAATGACTTAAAGTTTGCTTAAGGGCAGTGAGGTCAGCAGCTTCAACAGAAAGCGTTTTTTTTTTTTTTCCATTTAAAATTAAAAGAAAAGGAATATACCGTCACAAAATGAGTCAGTAAAATCATCCAATAAAAGGCCTCATTTAAACCGAACACGATCTGTCAGGTTTTCAGCACACAGACTATGTGGGTGTCTATTTTCGGCGTCTTTCCACAAAAACTACCAAAAACTTGTTTTGCAGTGCTTCATTTGAATAAGCAAAGTCTCCCATCTGTTACTGCATCTCCTCCCACATTTGCCCTTTATGCAAAGATCCCATCCTTTTCAGCAAAACTGGTCATTTTGGACATTTGTGTTAGTTTTATAATGACCAATATTGCAAACTTGTGACTGGCGACCTTTAAGTGTGGTGGGATCAAAAGGAAGAAGTCAGATGAAATAGGGGTTGTGAAACTGAAAGCCAACATTCATTTAGTTTAATTTACATAAGTATAACAGCGAACCTGTGGAAACTCAGACTATGCTGTAATTTCAATGAAGTGCTGTAAAGGTGGATATCGGATAAGATCATCACCTTCACTGTGTAAATAAATCATGTTTCTATGTCCATCCACTGCTCTCCCACCATAAACTAACACTGCGCTGTACGGAGGCGGGAACTGGAAGCACGTTGGGAATCTTTTAAGATGTTTGTCACAGAAAAATGCTGGAAAAAGTGTAAAGGATTCAATTCAAGCTCGTCAGCATGATGGAGAGCATTTAGGAGACAACATTTCATTTATTAATGGATTGAAATGTCATATCAGGAAGTTTTTTTTTTTTTGCTGATTAATCCTCTAATTATTGTAAATAAAATAAGAAAGTCAACATAATGCATCAGGGCACCAAATACAGACATATGTGCAAATCTCTAAAAGACATCAGTTTCCTTCTCTGAGTAAAGCACCAGGCCTGGGCTTCTTTTTTTTTTTAAAATTTTTACTCTAACATGTGGGTGTCCCTTTTCTTCAAAACTGTGGGTATCTCGCTTCAGCTATTCATGTAAAAAGGGAGGACTGTGTGGGATGAGATAATATTTGAGACTTGAACCCCTTTGCGGAAAAACTGGATAGCAGATAAACAAACCTTCGTACCTTCTGCTCAGGCAGGTCTGACGTTTCGGTACACGCAACCGAACCCGTGGGATATCCCCCCTCCTCCGGCACTGTTGTCCTCCCACGGTCAGAAAAGTGCTGTGAAACCCCGGCGTCATGATGCTGAGGTAGTGGAACCGGCTGTGACTCGAGAAGTTTCCCTGATAGTAATAATAAGATAGAACAAACAGGAAGGAGAAACGCAGTTGTGCAAAAGTGAAAGATGCTTAGTCAAAGGGTGGGGGCGCACCGAAGTGTTTTGAGCTGGGTGATGAGGTAACGGATCGATACCGCGCTCTCATACAGTGAGTTTTAATCTATGTGAGATCCTTAATAACATGGAGGTGGAATATCTTTTATCACTTCCTTTCTGCCAAATGTCAATTTGTATGGCTGACTGATTAGTGTAAGAAGAAATGATGCTCTTTGTCAACTTTGAACATGTCCTGATGAAGCACTTCTCATTTAAAACTTCCTAAAGTTTCATGTAATTTAACTCATTATAATAAAACTACATCTTACATGCCTAATTTTCCATAACTCAAAATAAGATTAAACTGTTTTTTTTGGCTTCTGAGTTTTTCCCATGGCATCAGACTTCTGTACAACCTTCTGTTTCACTTGGATCCACAACTTAAGCGCATGCACGTCAATGTGTGTGGTTTTTTTTTTCAATCAACCATCACAGATTAGACCTCTCGCAGTGTTTTTATCACTTAGGTGAAACCATTGTGCTGGTAATTCTGCAGAATGGGACTTTTACATCGCCTATAAATGAACATCCGTTTCAATAAGCCCTTGCCAAAAGATTTCACACTGTACTAAATAAACGTATCATTATCAAGTTAATCTCTCTGAGTTTCCAGTATTACTGAGGTTTTTTTTTTTTTTTTTTACAATCATGAGAGTGTTGCAGCTGTGAGGAGCAAATGTAGCAACAGCAAAGGCTGCAGCAACTACAGGGGAGCCTGTGGCATCAAAAGCACTCTGTTTTTGTCATCAGTCTCACTGTAAAAAAAGGTAAATAAAAGTTCATGTGCATGTTTAAGTATTCGGCTTGAACAATAAAAGCTTCTCAGTCAAGCATTTTTTCGCATTAGCACTGATTCCTGCTTGATGTTGCCTTTCATTATTATTATTATTATTATTATTATCACTCCAGCACCTGGAGTCAGTGAATGAAGTCTGTGAACTCAGCAGTGTGTCTGTTCTGCGTGAACTCAGAGAGGTTGGTTGAAGTTGTGTAAGTGGCCTGCCTGTGTGTGTGTGTGTGTGTGTGCGTGTGTGTGTGTGTGTGTGTGTGTGTCGTTGGTCCAAATATAGCGGTGGCAAATAACTGTCAGTTCTCACTGCGGGACAGCTCCGTGTCCTCAGGACTCTGCTTATCACACGGTGTTGTGATTCGAATCACTGACTCACAACACGAGTCCTGAGGTCACAGATGGAACGTTGGTTGTAACGGTTTTATTCAGTTGAAAGTTAACTAATATGAAAAACCACTTTTGAGTGCCCGTTTCAGTCTGACTTAAAGCTACAGTAAGCAATTTCAAACGTACGCAGTGCTAAACCTTCGGTCTGAGTTTTTTCTGCTGCCGTATCACTCGACTGAACCCACCTCCTCTGATGCAAATGAAGCAGAACATCAGGGTTTTTAACAGCTCAGACCAACTAGTGGCAAAGCAACACTTGTTCTACACAGTCACTCATGTGTGTTTTTCTTTCTTTAACAGCTTTATACTTTGTTTTATTTGTACAGATGTTATGGAAACCTTTAATCATTTGTCTCACAATGTTTATGATTTGAAAAAAAGATGGGGGATTATTGTTGGGTTTCAGTCCGGATAGGGTGCTAAAATCAACCCTCGGCTGAGACTGCACAGCTGAGGACCGATGACTGCATTCTATAAAACAAGCCAAGTTGTTCTCATGTCGCCTTCACGCAGAATAAAAGACAGACCACAGTTACTGCAGCCCATAGGGCACAGAGAGCTGCGTTCCCATTTCCTGCTCCGGCCTCAAAGCTTGTCATTGCGCGGAAACGGACATAAAGATATACGACTTTCCACCCGAGCGCCTGGTTTACTGCAGAAGTAAAAGTTGTAATATGTGAATCAATGTGTTGGAAGTTTAAAAAACATGACTCTAAATCTCTGTGGGTGATTTTCCGGGAAGAGCTGGTCTGTCTGCTCTTTGTGTCATCTTTTTGTTTTTGTTTACTGTCTCCACTTAAAAAAAAAAGGGCTACGGTGTAATTAGCTAATTAGTTAACTTAGGCATCCAAATTCTTTTTGGCTTTTATTTAAATAGCTCACAATGAAGAGAGTACTTTTTAATACTTTGAACGTCAGTGCTGGAAACATTTAGCCTCCTGAAGCTACACAATAGTTAACTGGGATTGTGATTGGTTTAGCTAGAATGTATTAAATATCTCAGGGTGTCTGCTGATGATAAAGTGAATAAAAACTGAATAAAAAAAGAAAAAGAAAACCTGCTAACCTGTAATTAAGTGTTCGTTTTAGTTTAAAATACCATTTAAGATGCAGATGGCAAATATGCCTGTCGCTCTTTATTGCTTAGAGGTAAATAACATCAATGATTCTGTTAGATTAACCAGTTTATAGAGAGTCATATGAAGACGACACCTCCACAGTCATTTATCTTATCAGAAGTGAAAAGAATAAAACACACAGAGGCATGTGGTTTAGATTAGAGCAGTGAACATTTATATCATAATTTACACCTTTTGACATTTTGCACATAAATAACTATGTAAACCAGAATGTAAACAGAGACAGTCCTTTGGGGGGGGGGGGATAGGGTGGGTTGGGTGGGGGGGTGTCCTCCTCTGGAGTTAAAGCTCTGATCAGAGGAGAAGATGCTTTGGTCTAACATCAGTTAGAGAGAAAGACAATTAAAACGGAGGAGGAGGAGGAGGAAGAGAGAGAGAGAGAGAAAAAGAGCTACAGAGTTCAGATTGTTGATGCACAACTGATGCGGAAAATCACAGTTGCAGTTTGGTAACATTACGACCTGTTTTTAAGTTTATTGCGCACAGTGTAAATGGTGCAAGCATCGGCACTGAAGTTATAAAGTAAGAGGAAGGGGGGGTGGGGGGGGGCCAGTGCATAAAAAGAAGGCCGAGGTGCTTTGGTGTTTGCCAGTTCAATAACAAGATGGCGGACGGGTTGGGGTTGAAGAAGGGGCCATTGCTTCTTAACCAAAAAAAAAATAATTAAACGACAACAAGAACGACATTAAAACATCGACAAAAACAGCTACAGAGCCAACACTTCATCATGTACACACACAATACATTTCCTTTCTTCAGCATTTTGGATTCCTCGTGTCCTTCTTCCCTTATTTTTTTTTTTTTTTTTCCTTTCCCCCTGTTTTGGTGTCCGTTTGGAATTTAAAGCCGAGTAAACTTTGGTTACTAGCGTCAAGTTTGAATCTTCCCTGTTGGTTGTCGACAGTGTTTGTAGAAATATATAAAACAAAAAAGAGGGATTAAGGGGGTGGGGTGGGAGGGGGTGGGGGGGCGGCTAGCAAGCCTCCTGAGTCCATTATGTGCTACATGATTAGCAGGCCATGCTGCTCTGTTGGACCACATGAGAAGCTGCACTCCAGTTCTGTTTGGTTTCTTCTTCTTCTTCTTCTTCTTCTTCAAGTAGCAAAATGCAAATAAATAGAAAGCTCCCGCCTCTAGATGTCCCTTTAAACACACACACACATGCACACACACACACACGTACACATTCACACTGAGGTAACCGTTGTGAAAAAATATACAAAAAAAAAAATGCCCTTTCTCGTTTTCAATTAAATTAAGTAGGCATCAGAAAAGGACACAAACATACTCGAAGGGAACGATCAAGCAGGGCTGAAACAAAAGCTGTTCTTGCTAAATTAACAAAATTATGTGCCGTACTTTGGCAAGCTCTTCAACCCTTTTTTAAACCTGCTATACTGGTTTTTTAAAATTTAAATAGACAAAAACCCTGAAGTGTGGACCCCTGGTTGTACTGATCAGAGGTTGTAGGACGGATATAGGCAAAGAGAGAGAGTGACTATCTACAGAGAAATGGCCACAGAGAGAGCGAAAAAAAAACAACAACAAAAAAAAACATCGACAGAAAAATAATCTTTTACATGGATTTCACCGCGTCAGCGTAACCATCCCTTCCACTTATTGCTTTTAAAGACAAACAAATAAAAAGTATAATAAATTAAGGAGGTTATATGACAACTAATTGATCAATAAAACAGAAAAAAAACATTTGAAAATGGAGACCAAAATAATAATAACAACAAATAACGATAATAGCATTATATTAATTACATTAAAGGTAAATCCTGGATAGGTGATTGTCTCTAAGTAAAACAAAAGCTGAAACTGCTAAGTAGTCATGGGACAGTGTCTCTTGAGCCCTGAGTACGTGAGTCCCTGATGAGCCTGGTCAAATCATGAAGTCACTCCTGATGACGACCAGTTAGAAAATTATTTACTATTTACAGCTGTTGCCCCTGGCAACCCAGTCCGCCCTGAGCCATGCAGTCTTGACTCTATGTCTCTTGGGGTTAAAGGTCACTTAGGCGTGATCCTCTGACTCCTGCTTGATGGTGACGTTGGCAGGAAGTGGTAGGATGGGGCTGCTGCGCCGGATTTTGATGACCGACGTCTCATTCGGGGAATCGTACGTGCCGTAGCCCACGGACAAGAGCTCGGTGGCGCCGCCCTTGTGATGAGGACGGAAGTGGGAGGACTTAAGGTCGGTCTCCCTCCACAGCATCCCCAAGACCTGCTTCTCCAGCATGGTCTCCATCTCCACACCTCCCTGCAGCTGCTCCAGCCGCTCGGCGTGCTCGCTGACGTCGAAGCGCTCGATCTCCTCGTTCGCACGCTGCACCTCCTCCAAAGCGGCCTGGCTGGAGACGGCGGGGCTGCCAGGGCCAGTGTTGGCCGTCAGGCAGTAGCCCTTCAGGTGAAGCCGCAGGCTGCACAGGTGGATGTAGTGGCGGTGGCAGTGGGGGCATTTGTGCGGACGCTCGCGGGAGTGAAGGCGTTTGTGGAGCTTCAGGTGGACAAACTGGGTGAACTTGGCCGGGCAGAGTTTGCAGTGGTAGGGCTTCTCGCCTGAGTGGAGTCGCAGGTGAGTTTTCAGGTTGCTGGTGCTGCTGAAGCGCTTGTGACAAACCTGGAAGAACAACGGCGACAGAAGAAATGACGTTAGCAGCTTGTAGCAAGTAGCCTTGACATCTGGTTATGTGACTTTTCTGAAAAGCAATGAAAGTGCTTCTTTCTAAGCGTTGTTTCTCACCTGGCATTCATGTGGCTTCTCTCCAGTGTGGACCAGGAAGTGCTTCTGCAGGTGAGCCAGCTGGGTGAAGCCTTTGTTGCAGGTCTGACACTTGAAAGGTCTCTCTCCACTGTGGACGCGAAGATGAACCTGCATGACGGAAGCAGAGGAAAGAAAAAAGCCTGTTTAGTCATAATCAGATACAATCCTTATCAGAGAAACGTCAAAACTAAAAGTATTTTGAAGTGGAAAGGAAGTTTTTGATTTTGTTTAAAGGAGAATTTCAGGAAATTATGTCACTTGGTTTGGTAATATGTTTCTTGTAAACCATTTTGTAACACTCCTTGTCATTCTAATTGTAAACCTGCTCTGCCGCCCAGTCATTAAACTATAATCTGACAAAGGAAAGAATGTTAATAAGGTAATCACGATGTTGAAAGCCAAACATGGAAAAACCCTGCAGCATCACGAGCCTCACCTTAAGGTTCGACAGCTGTCCAAAGGTCTTGTTGCAAACGTTGCATTCGTACTTGATTTTGCCGTTCTGCTTCTTCAGCGGGTACGGCAGCGCCTTGTAGCCGGCCGAGCCCACGCCGCGCTTCACCTTGGTCAGGTTGATGGCCTCCTCGTCGGAGCAATGCTCGCTGGTGTTACCGAGGAGGGCTGAGGTAGGCTTGGTGGGCACCCGCTCGTTCGGGGGGGACGTGCCTGCTGTTGGGGAGCCGCTGGAGGGGGCTCGGGCGGGTCCGTGCGGGTGAGGGTTTCCAGAATAAGGGTGGTGAGGCCCTGCTTTGTCTTTCAGAGAGGTGGCGGCCGAGAAGGCACTGGTGGGCCCGGGGAGGAGGAAGTCTCTGTGGGCAGAGATGGAGGAAGGGTGGATGTGGTCAGGCATCAGAAAGTGCCTCCCCGCTGTTTCGGGCAGGAGGGGAATGTGATGGGGCAGGAGGCTGTTGTAGAAGGGATACATCCTGGGTAAGATTCCTCCCACAGCCGGGACGCCACCGCCAGGCAGAGGGTAGTGATGGGGCAGGAGGTAGCGAGAGTAGTGGGCTCCTGGAGGGTAGAAAGATGAGGAGAGGGGGGCGGATGGTGGGGAGTACCCAGGGAAGGAACCCAGCCCAGTGGGGTAGAAGGGAGCTGGAGATGGCACCGGACCTGAGGGGCTCCCCTGAGGGCTGCTGTCTGGGCTGCTCCTCGCCGACGGGCTGGGTGTAGCTGAAGACTGGTTTCCGGGGGAGTGGGTGGCGGGGTAACCGAGCGGGCCGGGTTTGTTGCTAAGAAAGTCTTCTGGGATGTGAGGGTGGGGCCTCATGGCAGGGTACAGGGCTCGTGGGTACAGGGGGCGGTCGGGGCTGTCGGCGCAGTGCGGGCGGGTGGGAAGCGGCCGGCTGGGCTCCCTCTTCACAGAGCCGGAGGGGGAACTGTTGGTGCCACGCAGGATCGAGAGGACGCTGTGTTCCCTCTTGGGGGGCGTGGGCGTCACTGGGACGGGGGAAGGGCTGGAAACTTCGACCGAACGCTCCTCGCTGCTCACCTGCTGCTGCTTGACCTCCAGGAGAGACTGCTCTGAAGGGAGAGAGAGAGAGAGAGAGAGAGAGAACGAGGTCAGCAGGAGTTCACCAAATCGAGATAAACCCCCCTTTGGTTCCCCCCCCCCTCAGGGGCAAATTATCAAACAATTACTATTTATTCAATTTACCAAAATAATTCAAATCCTTTTAAAACTGTGCCTCTCTGCAGTGACAAACCTCTGCAGGTCACGCAGTTTTGTGAAGCAGAGATGTCGGTGTGTGTGATTCACAGTTAGTGAATACCATAAGTAACTCAGTGGGCCAATTAAGGTGACAGGTTTGACAAACGAGCGGGAGGGACGAAGGTGGGGGAAAAGACAGGAAGTGAAGCGTGACAGCTGCCTTTGGGCATTGTGTGTGTTTATATCTGTGTGTGTGTGTGTGTGTGTGTGCCTGTAATATCAAGATAAAATCACACTGGTGGCAGACAGACAGGTCTGATGGAAGGTTTCCTGCCACAGATATCAACCCCACCCTCCCGGCCTCCACCTGTCCTCCACACACCCACAGCACGTGACAAGGTACACACACAGAGGCGCCTGCAGACAAAGACCTCTATCTGATTTGTTGACTCCTCCACTTATGGAGAACACACACACACACACACACACACACACTTGCACAGAAACACTTTTGATCAAGCTCCCACTCTCCTGGTTTTTCCTAAACCACTCACTATCGTTTCCCAGGTCAAAGGTTAGATTAAAGATCTTCCTCCTCAGTCACTCACACCTACTGTGTCCTCTGCATGATGAAAGAGTGGATTAAGGAGGAGCGCTCACACACACACACACACACACACAGCCTAAAAGCCCTGGGTAGTTAGCTAGCAGCACATCTCGGCTGTTAAATGGCTACAGACGGGCCTTTAAAGCGCCACTGAGTATTATCTGTGAGCTCATTTACGGCCCAGTCGACTTTTTACCATGAGGTCGCTCAGAGGGGAGTGTGTGTGTGTGTGTGTGTGTGTTTGAGAGAGATGGAAGTTGTCAAAGTTAATCCCGAGTGCCAGCACTGATGAAATTTGTTTGACTCCCCCTCCACACACACACACACACACACACACATACATACACAAGCACATATACATACACACACAGTTGGTGACCCTTGCATCAGTGGTATAGTGGCAGAGTGTAAACACTGAGGTTATCAGCTAGCCTTCCTCCTTCCTCCTCCTTCCTCCTCCTCCTCCTCCTCGCTTCTCTACTCTTCCAGAAAACAAACAGGGCGGCCATCTTGGAGATATCAATCTGTCAGCACGGCCCTTCTGCCAGGAAGTTCAAGTAGTCAACAGAGGAGGTGGGAGGTGCAACTCTAACTCTATCACTCCCTCCTCCACCTTCTTTCTGGTCTTTCAAGTGGCGAATATATCAGGTCACATGGCCCACACACTCTTTCACACACACACACACACACACACCCATTTGCACACGCACTTTTTGTCTGAGCATGCATGTGTGTGAGATGAAAAGAGTGGGTGTGAATGTGTTTGGCATGTCACGCCTATGATTGTGTGTGTGTGTGAGAGAGAAGAGAGAGTGTTTTTGTCGGCAGAGCAGAGCATCTTTGAAAACAACACACACACACACACACGCACACATGGCTGACAGGTGCTTCTAAGCATCTAACACTTGAGGAATGCTAAATGACGGCGACAAAAAGGGAGCAAGAGAAGAAGGGAGAGGAGAAAGTGAGGGAGTGAGACAGCACACACACACACACACACACACTCACACACACAGATGTTAACACACATGTCTGGTTTGGCTATGACTGCGCTGGAAAAAGCCAAAAACCAGAGAGAAAAACACGATACAGACAACAGTAAACATGTTGTTGCTCTTCGCAGGAATAATATAGAATGTTGCTGAGTTCTCGGCTGGTAAAAAGGACAATTTCATGAAGTTCAGACAACTTTTGTGAGGTTAATGGGCCAAATCTGTGTTTTCTCTGACAGATTATTGGATTATCTCTGTCAAAGCAAATCAGATCGGTTTATAAAA
>JAQNCA010000030.1:1748646-1766457 GCA_029783725.1 Acanthurus tractus
AAGCAAGAAAATAGTGATATAAGAGTTTAATGCATGGATTAATTGGTTTTTAAAGAGGCAAGAAAACCTTAAAATTGATGATACCATCAAATATCATTATAAGGGCCTGTGTTAGGCACATATTAAGGGATTATTTAAGTGGGCTGTTAACAACTTAAGAAGGTCTAATCAGTGTAAAAAAATACCTCATACTACAATCTGTTAATTATAACATTAAAATTCCCATTTAAAATAGCTGGATTACATCCTGACTGATGGGCGAATTAATCAAGTTTTAAGATAAATCGAGGGATTTTCTTTCACAGTGCTTTAAAATGAACACAATAAACCCTTTTTATATACTTATATTTTATTAATTTCACCTCACATGTTCAGGGAAACACATGTCAATATGGATTTGTTACATGAATATCTTTTGCACTATATATATCTGTTTATTTTAAAAATACATGTTATGAGATGGCATTAGACTGGCAATGGCACCAATATAAATCCTGTTGTTTTTCTTTCTTGTTTTTTTTAAATAACAGAGTTTGGCATGTTACTGAAATTAGATATATCAAGACACATAAGTCGTGGGCACACATCATGTACAGTACTTGACACTCAAAAAACCCCAGAGCAAACAAAACAGTGACCCGCTTCACTCGACATCGATTCATTTACAGCAGATGGCGTGATCCACTAAAAATGGTTTTTCCTGAAGGCAAATCAAGAGCTCGCTTTGAAGGAGATTAGCCTTTTATCGGACCGGCTGATGTTGACGGATGTGAGTGAGTGATAAGTTTTTTCGATAAAGCAGCTATGTGAATATCCATATCAAAGCCAGAACTTGAGTACAGAGGAGACAGCAAGTGTTGGTAAATGCTATAAATCTTACTTCCATTAGTGTGGGTGTTAAAGTAGCGCCGTGTTGAGCTGAGGATGATGATGAAGGTCTGATTCAACCTGCCTGAGGACCGGTGCTTCTTCTCCCGGAGAGTAAAAAATACAATCTGGTCTGCACTGCATCAATAGTCTACCAGCGTGTAACAATCTGTGAACCAAGGTCGTCTCTCCCGGTGAAGAACAAACCCCGTGTCCCAAATCCACACTAAACACAGACCTGCTCTGTCTGAAGAAATACGACCGAAAACAACAGCAAGCAGACTGAAACCACTTGTTTTTGAGTGCAGTGCTGATGAACATTGTTTCTCTGGCCATAAAAAATTGGACTGAAAGGCTACAAACAGCTTAGGACAATAAAACGTTGAAAAAAGAAGTAAATTGTAAATTTAATTTTTGACCTTTAAATGCTAGACTATCATTTACAGAGAAACACTGTGAGTACAGTTAATGAGACGATGCACAACTTTTTTAGTTTCATTTTCGAGAGATTTTTTTCCTCCACTAAATTTTAAAGATATATTAAACTTTTATACAAGATATTCTAATTATGTTTGAATAATTAGGCCTAAATGAGGATTTAAATGACTTGATTCTAGGATTACTTTCACTAACACGAGGATATACTTCTTCCACGACTAGCACTAATCTATGTACACTAGTTGGTATTTGTATGATTGTACTTTAATAACACGACAGCGTTGGTCATAACTTTCCAAACTGACTGGAAGACAGTCTGTCGCCTCAATTCTTAATTTGGTTTAGTTAAAGCAACTCGTATTTGGCTGCAGGTGAGAAAACAGTACCATTAATTAGTTAAATCACTGATACTCAACTCACAGCCCATGTGCTTAATCTAATTAGCTCAGAAATGTCTCTTTGCTGTCAAACAGGAAGTTCCATATTTGCTTCAATGATCAGTGTGGAGCACAGAAACAGTAACAGGACTTTGAAGTCGTCTTATTCTGCCACATCAATGATCCAGAAGGCTGCAAAAACTGCTGCTGTAAAAGACAGTGCCGCTTCGCTTCATGACTTGGGAATTTACCCCAAAGGCCAAGCCATCATTGCAGCCATTTTACCTGATCCATGTTTGATCATTAACTGGCCTCCTGGCCTCACAGAGGGCCCCAGGGCGAAGCAAGTTAAATATTCCTCATTTAAATAAACCAGCACTGATGCTTTGAGATGAAATATGAACTACAATCTCCCATCTCAAGTCACATACTTTGGACTCCTTCTACCAATCACACACAAAAAAACTACTGTAGATCTTCCTGACTACGTCCACCATTTTATATGAGATAGGAAGTAATTCCTCACATGACTGCAGGAGGTCACAGGACACTTTAACATACAGAAGGTCATTTTAAGTCTTCATACGAATGACTTTTCCACCAACGCAGTCTCTCTTAGTATGGACATGGGACACAGTGATGATACACATATTCCCAGGTTGTTTGCCTGATAAGCACTGGTCTCTAGTCTGCAGGCTTTTCAGTCAAATCATAATGACATGTATGTAAATGGCAGGTATAGTAACATTATGAAGGGGGAGTTTAACAGTGTGATAATATTGAGTAAGTTTCCTGTTTAAAGTCTCTGGCAGCGCTGAATTCATTAACAGCTTTTACTAAATGCTCGCTTGAGGCTGGTGTTAATTTCCCACCCTGGTGGCAACGCAGAGACAAAAAGACTTCATAGTTAATATGCACATTAGACCTGCAGTAGGTTAGTGTGTGTTTCTGATGTTATACAGGTGCTAAGGGTTTGCTCGGGACAAAAGAAAGTGATTTAATTTTGCAGATGAATAGAATAAGAAGCAATAAGTGTTGGGCAGATGACGTGGCTCGACATAACCTTGTTTTTTCTTTTCTTTTCTTTTTTTTTTCGTGTGTGTTGTTTTGGCACAGTCAGTTGCCCGCGGCAGTGCAATGCAAGAAAAGCAAACAGATCCCCGAGCAGCAACACACAACCAAGCTGAGTAAGTAAGAATATAACACTTCACAGCCGAGAATATGCTGCTCGTATCCCTGACGGAGTAAAATAAATTCTTTAATATGGTGCATGACGAGCCGGCTCTATTGTCTAATTAGCTATTAATGACATCTCTGTCACAGCGGTAGACTCAGCACAGCCAGATTTATTAACATTACTGGATGATAATTTGCAAAGCTCTGGAGAACATGCTAATCCGCTGCATAATTCATCATTTCTCGAGACTACTTTTTCAGTCAGCTGATCAGTATTCAGGCTTCGGCATCAGTTTTATTTTTGGAGTTTTCATCGCTGTTGCACTTCAGCTACAATCACAACTTGCACGTTTCAATTCACACTCGTCTTTAATCTGCTTTGTTAGTCTTAATGATTTTTTTTTTGTTATCGAAAGAGAGAGAGAGGGGGGAAGAGGATGGTGTTAAATCTTAAAGCCGCTGCTCCTCCTGCTGCTGCTGCTCCTCCTGCTGCTGCTGCTGGTTGTGGTTGCTGCTGTACATCAGTGAAGCATCTTGATGGAATCTGTCAAGCCTTTTTTTTTGTGTCACAGCATAAAGATACGAGTAAAAAATAACACTTTTCCTTTCTTTTTTCTTTGCACTGATGTCCCTGGGGAAAGACGCAAAGCGGTAAATGGTTACATTATCATGTTCTAACTATGGCATGAAAACCAAAAAAACAATCAAGACAAAAGTTTTACGTACGTAGGCAGCAATGGTATAAATCAGCATCTGCAGAGCAGTAAAAATTACAGAACTTACTTCACAGATCTAAGTACAAGCCTTTTTGTTCTCCTGGCAAACTATAAAATGCAAGCCTATATGCAGCTCTGTTCAGCTTCATCTGCCCTTGTATGTTTATTGAAGTTGCACTAGCGTAACGCCTTGTTCACATCTTTAGGCATTGTCGGATTAACATTTGCAACAGAAAAGCTCCTCTGCTCGCTCTCCACCAGAAACTCAGGATTTTTTGCACCGACAACACGGAGCCAAGATACTTCGAATTAGCAAAAAGGTCACATCTGTTTCACAAACCTGCAACTGATGTCTCTCCAAAACCAACAGAAAATATCTAGAATTTAAACGCCCCCCGTTGACTCATGGAGACAAATGTAATTGTTTCGTGATTGTAATGATTCGATTCCTGTTGAAAAGATTCAGAGGTTGGTTTTTGTTCCTCGCTGCTAACATTAAGTGACCTTTTTTTCCATAGGAGCTGTAGGCGATGTTGTGTTTTTCTCATCCTGTTGAGAGCTAGTGTTGTGTCTCTGATGCTCTGGGGAGGAGGAGGAAAAAGAAGAAGAAGAAGAGGGAAAAAAAAAAAACAACGGACAAAGCTGTGAACAAGGCGTAATAACGATGTCTGATACCATCTGATAAAAAGATGCAAGAAACTGCCTCGTCTGAGAAGGAGGTGCTGAGACACAGTGATGTTCGAGAATGAGCTCTTGCCCATCCGCCTACTTCCTGTCAAAAAGCTGACACTTCCTCCCAGCGATGTTGTTGGACTCAGCCGCACTAATTATAGCGCCAAGTCCAACCGAGTCTGCAGTATTCTGCCTCGACTGCAAAATTGTGCTTAGGAGTTTATGTCCCAGAAGTGTTAAGGCTTTTTAAATCTCAATACCAGACATTTTTTTCTACGTACTAATGAGCTATACCAATGAGGTTTAACAGGATGAATGATCTGATGTGAGAGTGGTATTAAAGGTTTATATACTCACAAATAAGCACAATCAATTCAATTTCAAAATAAGTAGAGAAATGGTAAAAAGAATTGGCCTGGTATTGGTGTGTTTTGTTTTGTTTTTTTTTTTGCCCCACTCATACGATATGTTTATCTTTATGTGTCAGAGAGGAAAGGTTCGCAAAGCACCTTTTCATGGTTGAAAAGATATTAAAGTTGCAGGTTAAGTCAATTCATGGACAGTAACTCCTAGTCACCTTAGTCTGAATGTTAATGAATGTATTTCCCACGTATGATCTTACTAATGTGAGACAGTTGCAGGTGTTTTAGCAAAAAAAAAAGGCAAAAACAAAAACAGACTTTAATATCTAATTTAAGAATTTTTTTTTTTGCTTATTTTCTACAAACTGATATGAAAAACCTTGAATTTTCACTGTTCGACCCAACCATTTTCTTCAGTGCTCTGCGAACCTAACTCCCTAACAGCGGCTCCTAGTCTTTCCTGTCGTCGGGAGCCAGTAAGGATGAGGGGTTAGCATTAGTGTTAGCTGCAGTTAATGGAGCCACAGGGTAGCCACGGCAAGCAGGAGCGACGGCCCCAAGGTGGAGGCCAGAGAAGCAGCCAGGAGCCTGCCGTTGTTTACCAGCCTGAAGGAGATAACCTCCACCTTGAATCCGTCCTCGGTCGCCATGCAGCGGAAGACGCCCTCTTTTAGGGGCGTGTCAACAAGCGGCCCCAGGACGCAGAAGTCCCCGGCGAAGAGGCAGGGATAGTTCTTGCCGCAGTTGTCCTTCTCCCAGCGGTAGGTGGCGTGAAAGGAGTGAACGGGGCACGGGAGAAAGACGGAGGTGTTGGACTGCACCAAAACTTCTCTGGGGGAAGTTCGACGCTGCTTCAAAGCTGTAGGTGCAAATTATTTTGACATAATCACTTATTCAACATTGAAATTGCACATGTTGATTGCACTTCTCTTTGTGCAACAGTGACTAAAAAGACCTTAATACAACATCATCACTTCTGCTTTTTGGTAAAAATCTAAACTCTAAGATGCATTTTGTTCAAGAATACAGATGTATTAGATTTTCAAAACTTTAAAATCAAATAAAAGAAATACAAGTCGATAACGCATATTTTATTAAACTGCAGAGTGCAGTTTCTTTGCTCTTTTGATATCAGTTAAATATCTTCTTTCTTTTTTTTATTATTATTATTTTCTGGGGGATTTGATAGAAACTTGTTCCCGATCTTTGGGCACGACATGTGGCACCGCTAACACGACCGGAAATTAATACAATGTTTAAATCTGATTTAAAAAAAAGATAGCCTCCCTTTAAGAGGCGGGTGAATGTCGTGATCATTCTGGGTTTTAACTGGGTTTTTTGAGATTTGAAACAGGGCAAGCCAAGATGTAAAGGGAAAAAAAAACCTTCTCCCTGCGGGTGTGGGACTCTGCTCAATTATATGATAATCATCTTTTACTGTAGTTGCTCAGAAAGGCCCTATTTTGGTTTAATTAAGATACAGAGAGAGTGGGAGAGAGCAGATAAGGGCTCACCAGCAGCTTCCCCACAAACCGAGGAGTTGGAATGGTCCAGATTCTGAATGAGTGTCCTGTTGGAAAATAATAGAGATGACAAATTAGCAGCTTTATAAAAGGTTTATGAGCCTCCACGTCAACCTACTGTTACTCACAAATGAAAACATGCAGAGGCCAATTATTCAACGTTGTCAAAAAAAAGGGGGAAAGGAGAAAAGAGGCAGCGGCTTATTGCAGCGCATGATTGATTTTCGTGTTCTTTCTTGAAAATGGAAATGCACCAGATCCATTCACGCCAAAGTCATTTACTGTGCTAACCAAGAGCAACACAGTCTTAGTTCACTTTGCAATTTTTTGGCGATGTCATGTTTTTCTTTGAACGACAGTTTTTTTTACGTAGTTACAGAAAGTTTCATCACCTCAGGGCCAATGATTGTGATTTAAAACATAAAGCATTTTTTCCTTCAAACACACATTTATGCCTCACGTGTGCGTTTAAAAATTGCACTTAGAAAAAGTCTTTTCCTCATAATAAAAAGATGAAGCGTGCAGCACTGATGTCTTGTCTGTTCGTACCCGGTGGTGACGTTGTATCCGGGCGGGATGGCGATGCACTTCCTCCTGGCCCTGTCCCAGCCGCAGTACGGATCCCGGGAGAGGATGCATTCCCTGCAAGTGTCGCCATAGCGACCGCAGTCAGCCAGCGGCAGTCGTTGGACCTCCATCGCCGTGCCGACATACAGGTGTCCCTAAGGAGGGGAAAAAATTTGCATTAATCTATAGCAGCACACAAGAGGAGCATTATTTTTTCATAAATCAGCTGCTGTGTCGTTATTCAAGCTGAAGGTTTCACCAGTTTAATAAAATAACAAATGTTAACAAGCAGAAACTGTTTTCCTGAATTTATTCTCTTGTAGAGTCGCTGAAACAGCTTTTAGTTCAACACGAGGCCGTGAAATCTTAACTAAAACCCAAATTTAACTCCTGTACAGAATTTTTTTATAACTTTTTACTCATCAAGAAATGCTAATTGAATCTTTTTTTTTAGATACACTACATTTCCTTTCATTGAACATCTTTCCTTTGACGACATGATGCTCTTACAATAAATAACAACAGCGATAAATTCTGGCCAAAGGTGAAAGATCGTAAATCAAGTCTCCTCCCTTCCCCTTTTCTCAATTGAGACCTTGGTCATATTAATGGCCGCCTCTCAGCTGGAGTGTACTTAATCTTCCTCATGTGTCTGAAGGATGGCCTGCAGCTTCTCCTGCCTTGATGTTTTATTTATGGGGGGGAAAACAGCCTCTGTCACACAGCGCACCATCAGTCCTCATACCTTTGGGGAATCGATGGCCATGTTCAGAACGGGGCCCTCGTTGTGAAACAGAGAGTACTGAGATATGATGAAGACGCCCTCGCTGGTGTGAAGAACTTTGAGAACTTTGCCTTGTTCTGCAGGAACGGAGAGAAAAAGGCCGTGTGAGCTGAGCAGAGTGTTGGATCGTGGATAAATACATCTGCAAGTGCACACATACAGAACAATGCATGAACATCCTCCGTGTCACATGTTAAGATTTTGGCATCTTGGTCTTTCTCGCTTCGCCTGAGATGCAGCCCTTGTTCTGCTTCCCAAAGTGTTTTATAAATATAGGAATTTGACTTGGACAGCTTCCACTTTTAATAAAAGCTGGAGGTCCAAAGTCAAAAAGGCAGACTGGATTTTGAGATTTTTTTTTTTAAAGAGAAATTTGTGAAAGCAGAGCTGCTCTGAAAAAGAGAGATAGTATCTTTCTACTAGTGTGACCCTGATGGATGTTTCCAAAACCACATTACTGGCTAACATAATGCAGTAAAGGAACATTTCAAAAGGGCTGATCGTGTTAGGATGAGGTTCAGAGGTTGAGCTCTGCAGAACTGAAATCAGCGGAGAGAATCTAGCAACCTGACTTTTGGATTCTGGGTTAATTTTGGATCAGCTAAGTTTTATTCCCGATTGAAACGACGGAGCATCCATGTTTTATTCTCGCCTCCAGCTGGGATGTTTTTCCACTTCGACAGCAGATTAGTGCCATTTGACATCCAAAACTAATGAAAAAAAAACAGGATTTTTCATTCACATAAACTTGCAGCATGAAGTCTGGATTAGAAACCGAGTGAAGTGGGCCGCTGACCTGTGAACATCAGGAGCCCTGAGTCAAAATTTACTGTCTCAAGACCTTTTTTTACTGCAGCTTTGCACTTAATGTTTTGTAAAAAATCAAACATTCTGCAATATTCCGGCATTAAAAAACTGTTAAAGCATCGAGTATGAACAAAACAAGAGCTACTTCGGCAGAAATTTTAGGCCATTTGTGGGAAAAATCAATGCAGGAGAACATTTTAAACATCATATCAATTCAGAAAGTTTGTTTTTAAAGTAGAAAAGAAAAAGCTGCTTATGGGGAAGCTCATAATTATGGAGAGATGAAACAAAACAACACAGGGTGAAAGCAGCTCATTAAACCTGTAATATAGAAACATCCTGCAGACACACAGACCAGGGCAAAGCCACACACACACACACACACATTTAATTTGACATTTCTATTTAATTTATTACTGCATTAGAAATGCTAATGGTTATTAATCAGTCTTCAAGATGTTTTGGTCAGAGGGCTCCTCAGGTCGAGTCCACAGGCTTCACTCACTTTCTCTCATTAGACTTATTAAGTTCAGCTGATGTTCTCCTCCAGTTGATGGCAATCAGCCTGGATGGGAGGTGATATGATGAAGCTGGTGTGTCTCTCAGGTGGTTGTGTGTCTGCAGAGAGTTAACACCATCAGTTGACTCTCTGTGTTCCTGTTTGTGTTGAGTGTGTGTTGTGAGGGTTTCTTGTCTTTATCTTAAACTTTGTGGAGGGCTCTCTCTCTGTTTTAATCAGCTTTCATTCCTCTCTCCTCTCAGTGATTCCTAACTTTGAATTTTTTAAGGGCTCTGCCTCCCGTTCTTCTGTTTTTCTATCATTATGATGGAATTAGTGAGTCGCTGTAGGCAGTTGTATTCCCACAACCACCTTCTCAAAACTCAAGGGCCCAATTTTCTGCTTTTTACGGGGAAATGTAAAAAGAAAAGACGAGTGGAAAAACTCAAACTTACAGGAGATCGAAGTCCCCTGTGCCTCATTTCACATTTTACTCATGCTTTCATCATTGTTTTAAATCAGCTTTCAAATCGGAATTTTCAGTGTGGGAAAATACTTTTGACAATTTCACTTCATTTTCAAGTTCCCGAACTGAACAGTGATCTCAACTTAGTCTCACAAATTGGATAAATCCTGCAAAAAGCAGCGAGCAGCTAAAAGCTAGAAGCTAACAGCTCAGTTAGCAGCTCAGTTAGCAGCTAGCACAGTTAAGTTAGCTAAGCTTTGGTAGCTAAGTTAGCTTACTTTGCTTGCATTTTGGGACTTTTGCGTTGTCAGAATGGGTAGATGATTTTCAGTGAACATCAGCAGTCGGTGTGAATATTTGCTCCAACCATGAATCAAGTGTCTCTCATGAATTGAAGACAATAAAAGTTCAGTCCTGCACTCTTAATATTTGCATCTCAGTGCTTCTAGACGTTTGTTCCTCATTTCTGAATCATGACTTGCCTTATTTGAAGGCTCCCTGACAGACTTGTTATGTCTTTGTTTTCTTTTGTCTGAGATTATTTAACTCTTTTTTTTCACCTTCCCACTGTGAAAAAGTGATGAGAGTGAAATCTTTTCATCTCAAATCTTCATTTCCTGCACGCTCCCTCCATGAGGCGCTTTCTCATTTGCGTTCAGGCAGACTCACGCTGCGACTCAGAATCCTTCATTCCAGAGACTGTCTTTTCTCTTTTTCATAAATTTCAAATCTGTATTTTTTTTTTCCCTCTCTCTCTGCAGTCACAGATAAAACTGTCCATTTTATTCAAATGATTCTCATACAATTCTTTAATCCTGTCTACATCTATTTTCGGCCCTTTTGTCAAACTGTGCATCAGCGCAAAAATAGCAGCGAGTCATTTTCAGGGAGAGAAGGGTGACAGTGTTGAACTCGTGAATCATCTGCTCAGAAAATCTATTCTTTTTTAAACTTGATTTATCCTGAGAGAGTTTTGCTGAGTGCACCTTTATTTTATTTTTCTTACAGTAAGCACCTTTCACACTTCCTTTATACATCACACGTTATGCCTACACACCAAATGTCTCGAAGCTTTGACTTTGGGACAGAAGGCTAATTATCTGTAAAGGCTAAACTTCCTTCAAGCCGGACAAAAGATTTAAATTTACCCTCTTTTCGCTGACAGGAGCTGTTTTATCTTCAGCCTCTAAACAGGAACACTGAGTCACAGTTCTTGTATCTTCTCTGGTTTTTTCTCTGTTAGATGCCACCTGGGTTTAGACTCTCTTACCGTTAAGTTACTGCCACTTCTAATGACACACTGTGTTTTTAAAAAAAGAAATAAAAAACCAGCTCCCGTTCCCAAAAAAAAAACATAAAGTCGATTTGAAACAGGTGTAATGCTCTGACGTTTCTTCATCCCTGAGGGGAGCTTTCTGCTGCACCACCTCCATGACTGAGAACGTCCGAGCAGCTTTACTGCTTTCGGTGCTCAATCTGTCAGTGAGTTACTGAGGGAACAGAAATCTTTCACTGCTGCTTGTTCTCTTGTTCCTTTTTTTTTTTCCAAAGGTCGCCAGCCTCGGAGACTGACTGCTCCGCTTTTTTTATTCTCCAACACTCGAAGGTTTACAACCTTTCGTACCTTCTTTTTGCTGCTTTTTTTTTTTTTTTTCTGCGGGTCACTTTTGGGATGTGATACGACACGCTGGCAGACGGGCTTCGTTTTTTTTGGCGGCTGAAGTTATGTAGCTGACTGTAGATTTCGTGTCTGGCTCCGTCGGTTCCTGCTGGCACTCGTTAGCAGAAGCTAATTGACTCGCAGTTCAGCTTTGGATCATCGGAGATTTTTATCAATTCCTCCTGAGTTGTAACCTCTGACTTTTCTTCCTCCACAAATGCAAAACCACAGACGGAGACGTCTTAACATGCTGGACACATTCTGAAATTTTACTTTGAGCATTTCACAAAAAAAAATAGTCCAGAGGCATGATGGGAGAAGATTTGCTTCTCTGTGAGTGATGTTTTTGCAGTTTCAATCCTTTCCTCATGGATCCACCTTGTTTTGCAGATGCAACAGAAAACTGTTTAGTTGCACAACCCAACTTCTCATTTTGCATTTTTAATGTTTCTCTGATGATATTTTTGTGATGTGCAGAAATTGTAGAAAGATAATTAACAAAACTCCTGACTTAACTTCATTTGTCTTCACATAAGAGAAAAAATCAAAGCAGGTGACACCGATTTTTTAAGTTTATTCAAGATTTATAGATTCAAAAATGAGGATTCTTGTAACTTTTTAATATTTATCTCTTTTTTATTTTTCACAGTCTGACATCCGAGAACTGTTTTTATTAATGATTCACTTGAGACTCGACTCTCATTCTATAGTCAGAAATTGTTTCCTAACTTCCATCTGTTGAATCAACTGGACAAAAATACATTTTGGACCAACAAGAACTGGGACTGATGCTTAAAATACAAACCATTAATTGGGGCATCGAACCCCGTCATGTTTAGAGGGGGGGCATTTATTTAGTTCCTCTTGGGTTTTGGCTCTTAAAATCAGGTCACAATCAGATATGAATGATCACGACTCTTTGGTTCACTTTGATTTTTGAATTAAATGTTTTTTGTTCCCTTTTTTTTTATGAATTTTGAAACACAGACGCCGGGCTTCTCTCTGGCAGAACCTCTGCAGAGTCTCCAGTCTGCTACGAATGTGAAAGTAGCTTTGCAGCTGCTCACATTTAATATCCCTGTCTGCCATGTTTTTCAAGATGACAGACGTCGAAGTGGCTGGTTATTATTATATGCATAAAATTCTGCTGAATTATTGGCTGGCTGGCTGGAGATCAAAAGACAGAGGAAATTCACTATGTCAAACCCTGCACTGTTCTGTCAGCCCGCATCTTACAGGAGGATGGGGGGGGGGTAGTCCATCGAGACTAGTTAGACAGGTTTGAACCTCCAGAGTTTATAGTAAGCTATTTATCTAATTAGGACATGAGGCGGTGCCGTGCAGTTAACTGTCACTTCAGTCTAGTCTAACGTTATAAAGTGATTTTTAAAATTTTTTATTTTTTTGTGACTGTGACTGGAATAAACAAGACGTATGTCTCTGCAGAGGGGGCGGGGGCGGGGTGGGGTTGGGGGGGGTGGGCATCAGATGAGAGGAAATTAGATGAGTAATGCTCTTTACTTTCATAACATCCAGCATCAAGGTGCCCTTGTGCGCGGCACCCACAGTCTCGTCACTGCACTCCAGCTCAAAGTATTCCACTGCTGGGGGAGATGATGTTTTCATAAAAACCCGGCTGTCTGCTGGCCGACTGATGCAGCAGAAAGATGCAAATACTTTTTTTTTTTTTTAAAAATCGGTGCTAAATGACTGAGAGAACAGAGAAAAGGGGGCTGTGGTCTATAACAAACACAAAAGGGTAACAATAGAGCCAATAAACCCTCCTGCTGGTGCATGAGGTATGATGAGTCGGGTGGTGCTCGGCTTTAACTCCACCATTTTTAAGCTGGAAACATCAGCCACAAACTCACAATCTAAAAGAATCTCGTCAAAATCAGCGGTTTCCTTTTTACATGTTTAACTGGCAGTGACGGTTTTGCTTTGATCGCAGACTCAGACAATCACAACGGGAGTTCACAGCTGTTCACCAGAGGTCAAACTCAACAGGCTACCTTTTTCTTTTTTTAAATTATTGTACAAAAAAAATAATATGAAATGAAGTAACAAACATAAAATCTCAGCCCTTGTTTTCTTTTCCTGTCATTTTCTCATTTAAAAACCACTGCACTCAGGCTGTCTGAGCATCACTTGGAATAGTTTTCCTTTTTAATATTGAGCTAATGTCTCTTTTGAAATGCTGTTTGAAATGTTTTTTCTGCATGTTCTTGCTCCTACACATGGGTCTCTTTTTCAAAAAGAGAAGTCGATCTCGATGAGAGAAACAGTGCAATTAACGAATAAAACTGCCATTATTCCACCTCGTGATTCGGCTCTTGCTTTGACATTTAAAGTTTCTGTGTACCGATCTCCTCGTTTTTTTGGTTTTTTTTTTTAAAAAAGAGTGCCACTAAGATCCAAGTCTCAGAGCAGCAAACAGAGTCTGAAAAAAAAAAGGCAGCTGAGGAATTTAAATGCATGCAAAAAGCAGCACTGAGATGCTGTTTGCTCGGAGGCAGTCAGAGATGCATTTCAGCCCTTGCAGGTGCTTCTTGAATTGCTGTTTCTTCTGTTTTATTCATGCAGGTTTTAGCAGCTGCAAAGGCAATGCAATCATTTTGCAAATTTACCTCCTCAGAGTGATATTTTCTCTCTCCAGGCCACCACACGAAAAATCCAGTCATTGTCTTTTTTTTTTTTTTTTCTCGCGTAAGAAAAGATTAACAGTGTGGTTTGTGTCTCTGAGTTCATCTTTTGTGAGGGATATTTATTGGAATCTCCATCACTGGGGAAGATTAATGGCTCGGGGGCCACTCAAAATGCATCTGCTTCGATTTCACTGTCACTGGTGCGGAGGTGGACCCCGGCTCGCAGCTCCTACGCTTCTGATTGGTTCAAACCGCCGTAATGCAACAATCAATCAGGACGAGCTGTCCGTCCGCCTTACTCAGCGAAGATTAGATTATGTCAAGAGCGCCTTTCTTTGTAATTTCTTAAAGATACCTGTGCAAGTGAAATGAATAATGCATGCTGATGAACTTGACTTGTTAAAAGCTTGTGAATATTCATGACACTCGAGCCCTCAAGTTAAAAGATGATGCAATATTGAAAAGAGAGAACGCAATCAAGCCTTGTATGTTTTTTCCTTTTTTGCACAAATGTTCAGGCGTCGCAGCCACCGTGTTCCCTCGCATGTGATCATTTGTTCCTGAAAATAGGAAAAAAAACCAGGAAACAGCGCAGTCTGTGTGGAACGGCAGATCTCCGGTACAACCTGTTCCTCCGGCCACCGCAGATACCACTGCGATTCAAACTGCTCCAGTTTTTCTTTTTAGGCCACCGCAGAGACTCCGCGGCTGTTCATAGCTCTCCATCCCATCCCTCCTATTACTGACATAGTTACCAAAGCCCACAGCGAGGAGCCATCATCCCTGTCTTTTTTAACCATACGTTGTTTTCCAGGTGCTATTTTTAGCATCAACCCAGAAATGCTCTGCTGCTGAATGACAGAGACTCATCCGCCGCAGGAGCGAGCGATGGCGGGCTGCAGTGGAGACGACGATGACACCCGCTCATCCTCTTTTTTTTTTTTTTTTGGGTGAACTTCAGCGTGGTGAGACACTTTCGCACACTTGAGCATATGACTTGTGATGGTTGCCATAGTAATCTCCCCGAGGCACAAGGCAATTTTTGAACTAAGTGCTATGGGCAACAGCAGCGCCTCGGCATCGCTGCTTTGATCGAATGAAAAGAGTCGTGTGAAGGCCGCAGATCATCTGAATAGATTTTTTAAACAGAAGATTTTGATGTTTTCCTAATATATTTCTACCGTTCGGTGCCTGATTTTAAGAATTTAAGCACATCTGTAGGTTTTTTTTGTTGTTGTCGTTGCACAGTATGAAAGCATCAATGAAATGTCTGATTCTGTCTGATTATTCTGCTCGCTCTTGCTGTTGTGCTGCTGAATGGATGCAACCTTGGGTTTTTATTACTCACACATCCTGATACACAGCATACGTGCAAACACTGTCGTGCATCTTTCAAAGAATTTGGTTTTCCCTTCAGAAAAAAACTGCGACAAAGCAGGTGCAGAATAACATGTAATATTATCAATAACAATATGTGCTAAATAATATAAACACAAATACACTATGCATAAAATGATTTTTAAACCATCTTAAGTTGCAGTCAGTCTTTTGATGCAACTCCTTTCATTAATAAATTCAATTTCTTGGATCTGTCAAGTCCTGATTGCTGAAATGGAGTCCAGTGAGCATTAAGACCATTGGACAGATTCTTAAGTTGTCACTTTCAATGTGGCATTAATCAGTTTTTGTTCCTTTCATTTAAACATTGAACCAGATGACAGTTTGTATTGTGAAAACAACTCTTATAAGAATAAATCCAGTGAACTATTACACTTTCTGCAGCTCTCCGGAGCCTTTTAACCCAAGTTTTTGTATTTGGTTTTGCAGCACGTTAAATGTTTCTTTCATTCCCTCCATATCTTATCAAACCAAACTGCAGCAGCAACAGAGCAGCTGTTTAAAAAGCACAACAAAGCTCTGATAAAGCCACTGTAAGCACCTGCTGATCACCAAACAGCAGACAGAGAGAGCTGGCTACTTCCTGAGGCTGACAGAGAAACATCTAGGAGCTGTAGAGCCATAGATGGTACATTTTGTTTGTTTGTTTGTTTAAAGCTGGACCTTGAATCATTGTTTCAGGGTCTGTCTCTTCAGTGGAGACCAAAGTTGAGCAGAAAGGACAACAATGAAGCAAAGACAGTGTGACTGTCACGTTGCTCCGTCTTGCATATTTGTTAACAGGCTGCTTAAACTTTTGTTGGTGCAATTTATGTGGTGCAAGGGTCACTGCTTAAGATTAGTCTGAGGAGGCTATTTATTATGTAGCTCCACATGAAGACGACAGCAGCTATAGAGACACTATGTTAAAAACACAAACTGGTCAGCTTAGGCAGCTTCTTCCCCTCAAAGTCACTGAATATCACAGGTTGAAGCGATAAGACTTGAGATCTTGAGATGAGTTTAGAAAAGCTACGTCTTTAAACCTTCTGCTCATCACAACCACAGTTTTTATATTACAGTGAATAAAGGAGGGTGAATACTGAGACTGAATGAAACAGTCCCACGGTCAGTGATAAAACAAATCAGACCTTTTCCACTCTCGCCCTGCTTGTATGTCACACAGTGAAAATTGAGAAAGCCGGTGAATAAAGAACAACAAGGTCTGATCACAAATGACACATTCATGCAGTGGCACTGTGGTTCTGCCAACATAAAGCATCCAAAACTTAACCCAAATTCAAATAATTGCTGCAACATAACAGCTGAAGCTTCGACACACACTATACATACACACACACACACACACACACACTGGCACGGAGACACACACCTGTTCCCAGGTACAGGACGCTGTAGTGCTCGTCGTTGACCGCCAACACGATGTCGGCCACGGTGTGCGTGATTTGGTCATCCGTTGGCAGGTCGAGCGGAGCGACGCCGACAGGCCGGATCACGTCCTCGATTTCTGGGTGGTATCTGATCACCCCGAGGTTCTTGATGTCGTTGTGACCTCCGGCGGCCGTCGAGTTTTTGCGCACACACTGAGAGACAAAGTGATGTAATCAGTTCAGACCAGGGGGCCCGGGCTCCTGGATAAACAAGATGCCCTTGGACCAAAAAAAAAAAAAAGGGCTCAAAAAATCGCTTCTCTTTTATTAACTCACGACTTTCAAAAATAGCACCAATCTTTTCACATCTAAAATAAAAGCTGACTCACGCAATAGCACTTTTTTTTTTTTTCCTCTGTGATGTTTTTCCAGATTGGTGTGACTACAAAAAAAAAAAAAAAAAAGAAAAGGAAAACCATGTTGGGTTTTTTTCTTACCATCCCTGGCCGATTGCCAGAAAACGAGCTGCTGTAGCCCTTCAGTTTGGACGTGGAGAAAGCCTGGTCAATGTCTTCGATGGAGTAAGCACAGATCACCGTTCTGCCCCTGATAGAAGGCAGAGAGACGAGAAACTACATTGACAATAAAAAACAGGACAAGTGCTTACGAGGGACATGCAGGGATAAAGCTAAAAGACCCCGGGGCCCTCAAAGGATATCTCTAATCCTCAGCTTGTTCTCGAGCTGCGATCCCCTCAGAGCAAACACTGGATGTGTGTGTTTTATCTCGCTGTTGTGTGTCTTTACATGTGTGAGGCCAGAAGTCTCTGAATTTCATTTGTTGTGTTCAGTGTTTTTGTCACTGCATTTATGTTTTTAGAAGCAAACAAAACTGAAATTGCAAATGAAATAAGCTCAAATTCCTTCGTTAAATTGTAGCATTTGTACTCTGCACTGCATATTATCATTTACAAGTAGATGTGAAACTCTAATCGCTTGTGTTTTGAGTTTAATGGATTTCTTTCTAACTCCTAATGTGCAATTAAAAAAAAATGATATGTTTGACAGGACAAACTGTGCTTCTCCAACAAATATCTACTTCTTCATACTGTCTCGTAGATAATTACTCCACAATCTATTTTCAGCCTGTTTTTCATCAGCTGTTGATGGTGGAACATGACTTGCAAACTTAAACAATTATTCAGCAGACTTTTTTATTTCTTATTCCAATGGAAAACTGCTGTTACAGATAAATGGAAAAAGAAATACACACTGACAGGACACTTTTCTTCAATAATGATTTGACTGTATAATGACTTTGTTGTGTGGGCGTGTATAATGTGCCTGTGTGTGTGTGTTTGTGTATGCGTGTGCGTGTGCATGCGCGTGTGTGTGTGTGTGTGTGCACGTCAGGCGGTGCCGCTGGCATGTGGTGTGTACTGCTGTGGGTGGATGAGTGTCAGATATTCTCTGATTTCGTATTAT
>JAQNCA010000030.1:1768853-1781605 GCA_029783725.1 Acanthurus tractus
TTTTGGGAAAATGTGCTCATCTTCTTTCTCGTTATCGAAACTTAGATGAGAAGATCAAGCTGTTCATAGTTGAGTTATCATAAACATGAAGCCACATCCAACAGCTGGCTAGAGAAATGGAAACTTGAAACAATCACAAGAAACAGCTTCTGTAGCTCATCAACTTCTTGGAGACTCAGCGCTTCCCAAAACAAAAGCAAACAAGTGGTTTTTCTTTACCGTGCAGATTCGGCCGATGCGAGCTCTGTAGGGCTGCTCGTCCACTCTGGCTGTCTTGTTGAACTCGCTGAAGAAGAAGTAGATCTCCTCCTTGTACTTCAGTGACGACGGGATGATGGCTGCACCGGCAAACTGCGGATCTGGCGGTTTGTAATTTGAGCTTGTTACCTTCAATACAACTTGTGGATGAAGCACTACATCCTATTGCAGCCTTATCTCATGATGAAATCACCTTTAAGAGCATAGTACCATAATCTAATTGCATTTAAAGTGGAGATGTGACACTCAACAGAAGTGGAAATGTGTGCTGATGGTGGGGAGGTTTGTTATGTGCATTTTAATGCCTTAAATGATTTGAACCAAACCATTAAAAACGATGCCAGGGAACACAAGTACATGCTAATTTTTCCTCGTGAAAATGATAGTGGGAGATTCAGAAAGAGAACCACCCACCATCTACATTTTCATTAGAATAAACCTTTATGGTTTTGCATGACCCCCCCCCCCCTCCTCCTACTCACTCAGCAGCCAAATGTTCTCCGTCTTCAGGAGTTTCTGGGAGCCAAACGTACGTCGGATCGAGCCGGCGTGACCCGCCACCGACGACATGGCAGAGTACAGATTCCCATCTTTAGACGGCAAAAGGGGAGGGAAAAGAAGAGAGAGGAGAGGATGAGCGCCGGGTAAAAAGGAAAGCACAGGGTTCAGAGAGGGAGGAGGGCGAGATTGAAGTGACACAGAAGGGAATTGATTTGAAACTGAAGGAGAGGAAGATACACAGACGGAACATTAAACACAGAGAGGGAGAGCGAGGATGGAAGAAAAAAGAGGCCCAGGAGGCCGCGGAATAAAAAAAACATGGAAGAAGAAGAAGAAGAAGAAAAAAGAGAACAAGAGCAAAGACATAAAGGCAGAATAGCTGCAGCGATGAGCAGCCACCGATCACCATGTTCTTATAAACCCACTTAGAGCTCCGTCTCCATAGCAATGCAGAGGGGACGCATTTGAAACCGTGGTGGAAAAACCTCTTAATTAGGACGGATGGTTGTTAGGCCGCTGCTCGACTCAAGCAGAGGGGCCGGCTCCTTGCTTTTAACGAATCGATCCCCCCCATCTGGAAGGAGCGTCCCGCTGTGCCAACTAACCTCTCACTAATTTCTGAGTGTCTCCGCAAACAATCCATCCGAATTAGACGGCACAACGATTTGTCCGTCCCTCATCGTGAGCCGAGGAAGGTTGGTTTAATTAGAAACGTCTCTGTTTGGTTAATGCGATCCTGCACTTCAAAATAATCACACAATTAGGAGCCTCATCCCCCCCCCCCCGTGAGGAGATTCAAGCCTCTGAAATTTCACGCTGTGACCTTATGAAACTGATGAATTACACCCTTAAAGACGGCTGTTTTGTTCAAGTTCAATTGAGCTGAATTTGAAAACTGTAACATTTGATTATTGCATGCAAGTATTTTGATAAAAAAAACACAGAGGTCGTATTCGTTAAAAAAAATAGCAGTTCATTTCTGTGTCATTCAGCCTCTCTCACAACTTGCGCTGAGTGGCAGAATGAAACAACGGCGGCTGCTGTGAATAGGAAGATGTGTGATGCTCGGAGGAAAACAATAAAAACCCTTGAAAAGATTGCCACCGGCTATGACAAGGACCGGCAAAATGCGCTGTCAGTCGGTGACGTGAGTGTTGAAACGTAGCCAGATATTGAGTTCTCTGATATAGATATCTATGTACCTCAACAGCGGGAAAGTAAATGCAAGTAAACAGAACCTGCAGGGCAAATTCATACACTCGCATGGTCCTATTTTAAAGAACCTGTCAGCCTGATCAGAACTGAGACTTCAAAGGATGTTTTCTGTGGACGAGAATGAGGGAAAAAAGTTTGTTTTTTTTATTATGTTTCATCCCAAAAAAAACCAATTTTCATGGTTGGTTATCATTTTCGCAGTTTTACCTTTTTTACTTTTCTCTTCAGCATCCAAGAGTCTGTCGAACTTCTGCCAGTTTTCTCTCAAACTGTTTGTGCAGAAGCTGGCAGCATTATTATTATTATTATTATTATTATTATTATTATTATTATTATTATTATTATTATTATTATTATTATTATAGTATGGATGCATACAATGAGATGGTAGTAAGACTGATCACATGATGTGCTAAAGCTCGGATATGAAACATTTCAACCCCCTGCTCATCACTTGTCTTGTCCATCTCCTGGTGGTCTTCACCCTGTTTTGTTGTTGTTGTTTCCTGTTTGGTGGGTGGAGGTCAGGAGTAAGAAAACCGAGGACGTTTTTCCATGTACCTGCTACACTTTCTACCTACTGTAGGTGGAGCATTATCAACACTGATCGATTTTTAAAGTTTTTTGGGATTGGAGTGTAGTGAATTTGCACGACTCACCCACTTGCGTGTAGCTCTTTTTTTCTTGTTGTTTAGAAATTGATTCAAAAGCTACTCCATCTCTTCATTTGAGTTACAACAAACACAATTGATTTTTTTCTGAGGCTTTGAAGAGTTGTGCGCTGTGCAAAATTGAAAACACGAGTAAGGCTCGTACGGATTTATGCGCCTCTATGCCGACGATCATTGTTGTCGGAGGCATTGTGATTTTCTGAGTTGTTTCTGCTCGTCTGTCTATTCATCCTTCTCTTTTCAACTTGAAATTTCAAGAGAAATCCTTTTCAATTGACCCTTTCACGTTCCATATTTTGTAAAGACACTGAATCGATGACATTAATCTTGATTGTCCACCTTGAAACTATGTCGATTGATTAGATCTTCAGAGCTGCAGTGTTGAACACGTACAAAGCGTTCATTCATTCTTCAGAATTTGTAGTTTCTTTTCAGGGGCATTCATATTTAAAGCTTTGCAGTCCAGCAAAGGCTCATTGGTTTTACTGACACTGAGCTTCAGGTGAATGCAGCTGCACCACCTGATGAAGCTCTCTGTCCTCTGTGCTCCTCTTTTAACAGAGAAAACATCTTTCTCACAGGATCTAATGCTGAAAATCCTCCAATATTTTGAAAACATTATGAGTCTGGACGTGAATGTAACCTGCAACAGGCAACACATTAAAACTTCAGCTGGAGTGCACATGTTTCAGCCGGGTACTACACGATCTATTAAATATACCGAAACATCCATCTTTTAGAGGGTTTTTTGAAATATCATAAGGTACTTCAGGTAAAAGCATCCACTGTAGGCTACTCATTTGCATGTTATGAATAGAGAGGGATAATAAGAGACAGATTGCTCCTGGGAGCCCGGGACTCACAAGTGTCGCTCTGCTGCTCCCGACTCAAATGAACAGAGTTAATAAAAAAAGAGTTTGAAGATGGCTTTGTTCCAAAATAAGATCTTTGAAAAAGTGACACCTTCCTGAAGACAAAAAAAAAAAAAAAAAGATGAGACTTTGGAAGTGAAGACATTTACTCTCACAAACAAACATGAAAACCAGCTACGCTTCAGTCAGAAGAAATCGCTCCATTATTCGACTCACCAAAATTACCACATTGAATTAATTCCGGATTAATCACATTCAGCAGCTTTTCTCATGAGTTAAAACTTTGGATTTTTGAAATTCAGATAGTTGTGGTGAAAAAAAGAAACTTGTGATTTGAAAAGAAATTGGTTGGGATCATGTTTGTTGGAGAAGTATTGCATTTTCGTTGATACTTTGTTGAAGATCAGTAGATACTGAGGCCGGATGATAAAATATATCGGTTTTGCTCCTCAAATCACAATCAGTCCAGTCTTTAAAAGTAAAAAAACATACATTTTCACAAATCCCTGAGAGTGGAGCTCGACAGGTAAATGCAGTCATCTTTAGCGTGCTTTGCTTTTGCTCGGTGAGGAAGCGAACCACCCTGCTGGTGGATTGTTGAAGCTAGCTTGATGACTAGTTCATAGCCTTGTGGTACTAAAACTACTGCAACCTATCAGGTAATTGCACATTCATTTGCTTTTTTTTTGGCCAAAATCCTGTTCGTTCTCAATTCCAGAGAGAAACACCCATCTGGAACACATCGTCCAATCAAGTCCTTTACTTCGGCCCACAAAGGACCAAATTATCTTAACAAATTGCTCCAATTTTTGGCCTCCGGCTGAAGATTATTTAGGTTAATCAGGTTCACTAGCAACCAGGAAAGTCTTCTTTTGCCCTTAGTGTTTCACAGCAGTGTCTTTTAAATGATTTCATGTTTTTTTTTTCTTCTTCTTCTCCAAGTGAATCATGAACCACAGCCCTGTAATTTCCTTATGCATTTGTTACCTGCAGGCAAGCTAATGGACCTCTGGGAAGGGTAAGGCGGTGAGATATCAGTGGCCGACGCTATCTGCCCGTTGCCCTGGACTTCAGTCAGCACGGTCTCATTTACCTGCCGTGAGAGGGAGGAGACATTTCAGCCTGGAGGAAGTCGAGCACTTAAAAGCCAGATCACTCCATCATGTATTACAAGTCCTACAGCTTTTCTATTCCAAGACCCGACACTTATCTTTCTGTCACAAAACACAATCTCAGCTCGTCACTGGGGGGCACTTAACTTCTTCTACTGGTTAAATAAAAGCCGGGAGTTATTTATTGCCACAAGGATGTTTTTTCTCAGTGATGAATAAGTGAGCGAATAAATAAAATAAATGTTAATTACAATCGATTTCGAAAGTGTTCAGACTCGAGGAGCAGCTGCGTGAGGATTCATCAGCATTTCAAGGAATATCTGAAGAAACTCTTACCAGCATCCAACACCTGGGGCTTCCGGCGTTTGTCCCACATACCAGGATTGTGTCGTTTACTTTCTGAATGACAGTGATGAAATTATCGCACTCCAGCTGTGAGAGAAGGAGACGGCAAAAAAAGAAAAAAGAGTGAGGAACAAGAGCAGAAATGAGGCAGAGAGGTTCACAGATTGCAAGAGGGATTAAAAGATGCAGAGAGGCAAAAGAGGGTAAAACATCGGAGGGTTTGTGGAAAAAGTGATTAGAGTGAAAGAGACGGAACAAAAGGGAGGGAGGAAAAACGAGAAACCACCATGGGGGTTTGAGAAAAACAAACGAGAAGAGGTGGAACGGAGGGAGGGAGAAAATAAAGGAAGAGTGCAACACAAAGCAGATTACAAGAGAACAGGCACATTGCTCAGAGAGAGCGATTTTAAGAAAAAATTGGAGGCAATCCATGCGCTGAACATTTTTGGCAGACGGCACACAGGAGGCTTAGCCCTGCAGTACAGCACCGCAATACTCTGTATGCATCACCAGTACATTAAGTACAGAAAGTGGACCTCTATCTCTGAGACATTACTGAAAGGAGAATGAAAATGGACAGAGCGCGCCCTCAAAGGGGAAAGTCATGGTTTCAGGTCGTAGCGGCGCTGATGTCGACTTAAGTCTCTGTAATGCAGCGTTTCTACTGCAAAGCAGAAAACATAAAAAAAAAAAAAAAAAAAACACAAATTCCTATGAAATAAGGTTAGTGATGCACTTCCTCCATCTTCAGTATTTCACCAAGTCCAAAAAAACAGAGCCAGAGCTTGTGTAAGTGTGTGTAGGTGGACGGGTAGGCAGTTGGGTAGGCTGGATAATTTATGTGAGTGTATGCAAGTTTTGTATGTTTTTACTTTTTGTACTTATGTTCCTGAGAGGAAAAAAAAACTTTGAAAGTGTTACTTTGTTGGTATTTTTGTTGACATCCAAAAGCTGAGGTCATAGCCAGCTGATGCACAGTTAGACTGCTGATTCTGCAGACTGTCACTGATGACATGGAAATAATTGATCCTAATATTGTTTTTTTTTTTTAACACAATGGCTCATTTTGACAACAGTGTCATCTTGGCATTTTTTATGGTGTTAAGAAAAGCATTTGTATCATTCACAATGATCCTTTTTTTGCAAGAATTGTGCACAGAACACCAGCAGACACGGGCACTGAAGAAACTCGCATCTTGTCCCTTTAAGAAAATATTCAAAATACGAAAAACAAGGCGATGTTAAAACTTAAGTGATCAATTTTCGCTAAGGAGACGGATGAAGATGGTTCCACTGTTTTGCCACTGAGCAAATCATAATTTGGCCCTGAGTAAAAAAAAATGGAAAATTAGACTCACTGTTCTTGTTAATTTCATGTAATTATAAAACTGTGTCAAAATGAATGCAGGAGTTATTAATTGATGTAAAAATGGTTGAAGTATTTTAAGCACAACCTTTAAATACAAAGACATCCGATTCTCTTGCCAGACTCCTTTTTTTTCTGTCTTTAAGGGCCCTTTTATTTTCTATAACAAGCAGTACATTAAGCCAGCAGTGCATCCTTTGCTTTTGAAGATTATTCATTTGCCTTGGAGCATTTAATATCGAAGCTTTCCCACGTTCTTAGACTTGTTTTAGGTTGAATATTGAATTAAATTTCTCCCTTTTCTCTCAGTCTCTCGCCGGAGTCTTTGTTGCGACAATTACGAACGGCAAACTCATGTGTGCAAAGTTTGGTTTGTTTGTTTTGAGGTAAAGCTGTCTCATGTGTAATATCCTCATCTGTATAAATTAATATTCTTTTAATGAAAATATTTGTCTTAATTGCATATTTTACTGTTTATTTGAGTTATCTGGTCCCCGAAGTCCCAGAGAAACATCAACATGAACCTAATCCAATCGAGATAATTAAAACCGCTGGAGCTCTAACCTCATTGCAGGGAAAGCAGATGATGTGATGTGATGGTGATGGCTAAAACGATGAGAAACAGCATGCTTTCGATGATGAAACACTGATGGAGGAAAAGGAGCGCTCAGCAGATGCGATGGAGGTTCTGACAGCTGAGGATGAGCTTCTACCTCGAGTGGTGCAGCCTTGGCCTTGCACGTGTCGATCGCGGTCTGATCGGATGCCGCTGGGATCTGTGGGAGGAAGAACTGTTTAGTTTGTGCCAAAATCTTTCACATTCGCCCTGTTTCGGCCCGAGAACAGTGACCCTGCTGCGAAACACAATCCTCACAGCAAACATCCGCCTTGTTAGCCGACGCCTCTATGCGACGTTCAAGGACTTCTTTTGTCATCAAATGTGTCATTCACATTCTTGCTGTACTCCTGTGTTACCTGCCTCCTGCGCTTCACATTTCTTAGAATTACCTCCGGCATGAACGTAAACTTTTTTTGCACTCAGTACACGCAGGGCAGCGAGCAACAGAAAGAGCTGCAGAATGAAATCATCCAATTCGAGAGAATCGCTGAGCGTTGTGTCCTTCGCTCAAACAAGCCTCACAAAACAGATAACTAAGTTTACTCACCCTTCAATAATGAATGTCTCCCACAACGATGGCTAAGTTTTAGAGGAGAAACCCTCACTCTTTCACTGTGGGTGGGTGACAGCGTGAGTCGATGTTTGCCATTGCTGTTTTCAGAGGAATTGAGAATTTTTAAGCTCAAACCTGCACAGGAAATGACTCAACCTGACAAGATGTCACTTAACTGTGTGAGTAAGTTTAATATTTTAAAAAAAAACCACAGGATTAAACATCAAAATAGTCCCTTTTAATGCCAAACACATCTCCTTTCGCCGTCTCTCCGCTGAGGAAAACCCAAAAGCCTGCAATCATTCTGGAAAATAGGGCACAGTCACATCGGGTTGAAAGGCCCAGCTTCCAGTCTATTCAATGTGTCAGGCTGGTGAGCGCTGACGCTGCAGCCTACACGCTGTGTGGTCCTGATGCTGTGTGTTGACATCATTAGCTCCATCCATTGTGCTTTCTCTTCCTCACAGGGACAGATAGGTGTAGCTTCATTAACGTATGCACCGCCCGGCTTCCTCTGCCTTCAGCTGCCGAACTGGGTCAGCGGCAGGCCAGCCGTCTCATCTCTCTCTCTGCCTCTGGCTCGTCTCTGCGTCGCCCTCAAAGCAGCGGGGCAGCTATATTTGTGTCATCCAGCAGAGCGTGGCAAACAGTGTTAGAGGAAATGTTTATTTTTGAAAGGAAGCTTTAGCTTAATTCGCTGCTTCGTTCTTACGTGAAAATACTGTCAACAGGTTGGTTTTTTGCCTTTATAAAACAAAACCACATTAACGTCCTGCTTATTTTGCAAACTCTACTTAGTGTGCTAATCGATTACAAGCAGAGACAAGTCTGGTTGAGATGGTATTTTCCACAGAGAGGTACTTTTAAAAATATTCACTGGAAAATCCACTCTGTGCTGAGTTTGGCCTTTAAAGCAGGAGCAGGTTAGTTAGGCTTGAAGAAGAGGAAAACAGCTTAGTTTTGCTTATTCCAAAGGAAAAAAAGAGTCATAAAAAGTTGCACTGGTTTGAGCTGTTTCATCATGTCTAACCACCACTTTGTTCAAAGTAGGTTTACTGGTCAACGTCAGAGTTCCAGATATTTCCACTTGGAAGTTGCTCAGTACAATCAGAGCCAAATGTTTGGCCTAAAGGATCTTCTGCAGAGGCAGTCAGGGAGGAGCAGCTTTACATCCCCTGTCTGGTAACAAAACAAGGGACCTTGTGAGGCAAGTTTGCATGTTTGTGCTGCCTTGACATAAAAGTGCTGCACATCCACACACGGTGTTTCTGTTAGCCTGCCTGCTCCGGCTAAAGGTGGGCTGAGCTGTGCTGGTAGGCCGATTTAAGGTTTAACAACCGGGACAGAAGAAATGTCAATCAAACACACACTGTGTGCACTTAAACAGTCCTGAGAGGAGGTTTAATCAGGAAACACAACAGAGAAAAGGTGTGTGGGTGTAAAAAGGGGTGAGCAGGGTCTTAGCTCTTGTGACATGTGTGTCCTCCAACCTTTAGGTCCCTGCTTTTATATTCAGTTCTGGTGTTCAGCAGCACTTCCACATGTCAGCTGGCTGCAGAAGTGGCTTTTGAATTGGACTGACTAAAAAGCCTCACAGGGTTTAGTATTTAAGCCGTCGACTGGCAACTGATCTTTTTATTACTTTTTCCTCCATCGCAGCAGAGTGGTTCCCCCCCCTTCACACAGGACGTCTGCAGCTGAGAGATTAAAACCCCCTGAAACATCTCAGATTATCAGATAAAATAAAAATGCATTTTAAAGAAATACATTTTTTTAAAAAGAAACTGACTTGTAAACTTAACTTATAAACTAAATGAAGTTGGTAGGAGCATTGATATTGTTGTGCAGAAGGAGGCATCGCTTTTGCCTGAAAGGCCACATGCAAGAATCAACCTTCCGTTACAAACAGCTAATTTGTCCAAATTATACAAAATGACACATCTTCCTCTCTGTTTATACCAATTATCCAGGGCTGCACGAGCGAAAATTCCTGGAATTACTGTGATTCAACAGATTTCAGTGAGCCGTCTGTCCGTCCCCGCTCCTGTCTTTGTCATCTTTACAGGATGCGCTTACACGTCAGCAAAAATCAGTTCAAAGCGGAGAGTACCTGTAGGTCGCGGACCCCTCTGTTGGTGAACGTCAGCACGTAGATCATCGCCTGGCCGCCCACGTACAGCGTGTCGCTCCCCTCCTGGTGGTACATGCTGATGTAGTTCTCAGGTTTGTTGAAGTGGAACCTGGAGGGCTCTGTGGATCACAATATAGAATATAAATAAATAAAAACATCCCTGTTAGACTACAGGCTCGATGGTTCGCTTATTAAAATGTATATGCATCTTTGTTCATGCGATGAAAATGTGCCCCGCGGTGATTCTGTGTGTTTTAATTAGTAAAAATGAATTGAACTCAAGAAAATGTATTCTTGAAACAGGACAATAAACAGTGACTGTTTTACATTTTAATAGCGTAACGCCACTGTGACTAGGCCTAATTATCACTGCCAAGTAATTACTTCAGAATAAGAAGAATGAGGTGCAAGAGAAGGAGAACGAGGACGTATTCTGTGGTAAGGTTGAAAAGCAATTTCCAAATAAAGAGGGAATCAATCTAATCAACAGCTAAAGGGGGAAAAAACAAGGTACTGTAGCAAAGATTCATAAAGCAGAGAGGTCAAACACAATAAGCAAAGGTCGATGCATGGAAACAAAAATGAGTTTTTAGGAAGTTATTTAAAAAGATGATCCAGATTTAACCGCCCTAAGCTCCTGGGGCACGTCTGATGGCAAAGAGCCAACCCTCTGGATTTTAATCTACGTTTAATCTGCAGTCGATAGGGGGGAGCCGGCTCCAGGGCTTCATGGTTATGAACTGGTTTGATTTACCAAAACATCCCATCTGACGTTACTGCCCTCTGCGGTCTTACGGGAGCCTGGTTTGGGTGGCTCGGGTGTTAGAGGAAAAGGGCATTCGGTGGGAGCATAAATATCACTGCTAATAATCATGTGGGCAAATACCATCACACATGCTTGGTGGAATTACACTCAGGACACCTCCAGAAGGCTCAGAGGTTCATTTTGGCTCGTCTGATTCACCCATCCAATCAGGCTCACACTTTAACACTGCAACTGTGCATTTAAAAATAGATTAAAAACACTGCTACTGTTAAAGACACAGAACACAGAAAATGCTCTTTTAAAGTGATCTGGAAGATACACGAGCTCTACAAAAAAAAACTGCAATGTCTTATGCAATATAGTTAAAAGATGGGTTTGTAAAACATTATGATTTTATGATCTTTTAATACCCCTGCGAGCATTTTTCTTTCGTTTGGTCTCTCTGCTGGAGAAGGACATTCGTCAATTTTTGGCAAGAGGCATTTCATAAATTTTCAGTCTGAAGAGTTTAAAAGCTTTGTAGCAATCCGACCAGCTGCCTGTTCAAGCTTCTGACGGTAGATTAGAAAAAAAAACATAGTATGAAATCTAAATGCCAGAAAAGATTACAAACAGTGCCATAGGCGGGATGTTTGGAGAGGAGGAATAAAAGAAGAAATGAGCTGCTCATCCTATAGAGCTTTCATTTTTTTTCCCTATTTCATTTTAAACAAAGATACTTCATGATTAAAAAACAAAATCCATAGTCATTTCAAGCAGATTATTCATTTTATTCCTCATGTTCCAATATAAATAGATATATCAGTGATGGCAGGAGGAGATGACACAGTCACGGTCACATTGTATTTGTAATGATTTTCTTCAGATGTCTGAGATGAAAAAACAGAGACATCCAGTCTGACAGCAGAGCCAGGATGAAGTGGTTGTGATCGCTGATACAGGTTGCTAACCAACCACTAAGTTTCTATGGAAACAGTGGCCTCTCTGATTGGTGGGAATCTAATTGATGAAGCTCGTACTTCAGGAGTGAGTGAGGAGCGCAAGAAAGGCCAACGTGGCTGATGACTTAAGTAGGAACATATTAATTTCACTGTCTGCTGATCTTGAGAGAAAAACACCACAGCTGGTAAAACACACCAAGGGACTGCTGTTTTCTTTAGACACTAACAAGCTAATGACAATGAGCTAATTAGTTTCTTCTGTGTGAGTTGTGTTAAACTTATCCCGACACATTAGCGCTCACACCTTCGCAAACTGACACTTGGTCCAGATTTCCTTGACTTCACTTCTTAACTCCTTTAGTATCTGTTCACTACACTCAAAGACTTCCTACCAAGAAGCTTATCTGAATCTTAAATATTAGCTTAGCTAACGAAAGGTTAGCTTACACAAGGTTTAAGCCAAGCTGTTATTGTTTTTACACATTTAAAGTGGTGAAACTGTTGATGTTTAGTTGTGGTTTACTCTTTTCACAAAAAATACCGACCACATAAGCACACATGTCATTAAATCATCTTCCAAGTGAAAGTGGGATAACAGACGTAATGTACCGTCAAGATCTCTGCAAACATTGCACGTAGCACGATACAACTCTCAGTCTAAAAGCTTTTTCTCAGGCTTCTTACTGGCAAACATGGCTATAACCAACACGCAAACTGCAGTTCTGTAATTCATTCAAAACCTGCAGCATCTAAGGAAAGGCTATTATTGGAGAGTTGGATTATGTAGAGACCGCTGTAGCACAAGCAAGCAAGGTTAGCATTAGCGCTGCATCAGTAAGCATTAGAGATAACCTTGCACATTCTGTTTCAGGCCAAAAAGTCTATTTTCCTTGTCTACAAGGTGGAGAAAATATCTTTTTTTTAACAAGAACACAGAAAACTTGGCATCTTATTTAGATTTTGACCAATACTAGCTCTAAGGAACAATATACATTAATAATTGAGTTCCCTTTTAATTAGTTCTCCTGCTAACACCTGAGGTTGCACAGGCATGCAACAAGCTCAGAGTTATGTGGTGTAATTACTGCCAACAGATTCACACAATTCTCCGAACTCAAGGTGGCAGCGATGTGCAGTCAAAAGACAAAGAAGTAAAGAAATGTTGCAATTAAAACTGCATGTAAACAATACAGGTTTTAAAACATTATGCACATCACTTTTGCAAGTGTTTTTTTTAAGGAAAGATGCATTCAAACTGTTTGTCTGAACTCTAAAAACAGGATAAACAAACGAACAAAAAAAATTAACTTTATTTAAAAGGCACGTTTTCAAATTCCCACTGGCACAAAGCTCCTCCCCCAACTACCTCTGATTGGACAGAAGGTTTTGCTGACAGAGAACC
>JAQNCA010000030.1:1784126-1796285 GCA_029783725.1 Acanthurus tractus
TGTGTGTGTGTCACAATGACAGGCATTTACAGCTCACACTGCAATTGCATAACAAAGAATTTGATTGCTATGACATGCACGTCCGGGGCCGTCATCTTGTGCGGTTTGTGCTCATCCGAGGGGAAGGGAGGGCTTCAGATCCAGATAACTTGAACACACAGCCCCCCCATCCATCCCTGCTGATTGCTGAATACATTAGAGGGAATGTGTGAGGTGTAAAAAGGCGTGAGTGGAATAGATAACTAGGTGCCGGCTTGGAATTTTCCATTCATTGCCGTCCCCTCCCTTCCTCTGCTTCTCATTTCTGTATATCTGTACATGTAACCAGTGTTTTTTTTTTTTCTTTATGGCTGTTGCTAACCTAAAGCAATCCAGGAGCCGGTCTCCTCTGCTGCAGTGTAAAGCAGCTGCCGTGGCCCGCATTGCAGTTCCGCAAGGACGCGGGAGCCGTACAGTGACTGTGTCAACCTCCAAAGAGTCATATTTCACAGTAATGCTTTCTGGCGGTGGCGGGCGGGTGTTTTTAAGGGTACAGCCTCGCGGTGTTTTAAGGGCGAATTGGCGCCATGTTTCTCCAGAAGGCAGATGAGAGGTTGTGTTTTTCCTTTTCTTTCTTTCTTTCTTTCTTTCTGTCTTTCTTTTCTTTTTTCTTTTTTTTTAAATTCTGCTCGGTGCGCCCGGAGGTGGAGATATGGACGGACGGTCGCCAATTACACCCTGTGCACCCCCCACCCCCAGCTGATAAAAACAATCAGCGATGGCGCAATTATAAAGACGTGCACACAGTGAGCTTGTGGTGTAATAAGATAAAGCAAACGCGCAAGTTGTCAAAGAGAACAACAGAAAAAGGCGAGTTGAACAAATCAGATCCGAATTATTCAAATGTGCCTTTGGTTCAGTGTGCACACAATGTGGACAAACCGGGAACAAATCTGAGGAGACAAATTACACGCTGGCTGAAAACCAAAACAGTCATATCACACTCTGCACATGATGTCTTGTTAGCGATGAGATCATACAATAGACTTAGTTTTCCTCCAGATGCTCATCCTGTTCCCAGTCTGAACATGTGTGCGGGGCCTGAATGGTGGAGCGCGTAATTTACTACTCGGTCAGCGGGGGGGAGGGCGGTGATTTTAGAGATTAAACCAGAGGTAACCGCGTCAGTAAAGCTTCACTGATACTGTTAGTGCAGTTTTTTTTTCTGCAAAGGACAAGATGAGTCTTATGAGAAGAGCCGGAAAATAACTGGCTACACCACCTTCCTATAAACTCTCGCTCAATTCACTCATTCATCCACTCATCCATCACTCATCCATCACCCCTCTATCCATTCACCCAATTACTAATCCACCGCCTATACCGCGCACGTAACGTGGTTTAATAAAGCATGCTTGGTGACATAAATAACTGGCTGAATGACTTGTGTTTAAAAATCAGACAACATCCAGAGAAAAAAAACACACAGCTCTTCCTACCGTGCACAACAAATTTCAGCCGAGGTGACTTTCCGGCGATAATCGTGGCAAAAAGCGACAGCAGGATGAATGAATTCATCTTTCTTGAAGCTCTGCCGTGTGTAACCGATTTGTAAAACGATTAAATCGGAAGAAGCGCTCCACAAAATCCCTCTTCTTCTTCTTCTTCTTCTTCTTCTTCCACCTCCTCTTCTTCTCCCTTGCAGCCGCTCACAAGATCCCTCCCCGATCTACTGCGTCCCAGATCTGTGCCACCGACTGCTGGCCCCAGTCCTATCTTGTCCGTCTGCTCCGCCGGCAGTTCAGTTTGGAGAAGTCGGGGTATCTGGCTCCACCTCGGAAACAAAAGGCAAGGAGGGAGTGCAGTCGCTGAACAAGGACGCAGTAATGAAAAGTTGGATTGCAAAAAAAAAAAAAAAAAAAAAAAAAATTGCCCATAAACAACGATTGACTATTAACGGGCATTCAGCTGTACGCGTGCGTCATACCTGTTGCTGAAAGTGAAGGATGATTTTCACATATTTTTGCATCTGACGGCGCCTTTAAAACGATGAAACCCGTCGAGCTTTTTTATTCATCTTGTGTTCATTTCACATCCGTTTGAACAACGAGAGTCACATAACATGGTTTTAGTTTTTCAAAAATATTCACATTCATATCTTTACATTTTATAGGAAATGAGGTCAAAAATATAACAATGTAGGGAATTTAAACGTCTTAATGTAAACAAAGGTTAACTAAACCTTCAATATTCAACATCCAACTCCTAGATGGTATATGATTTATGATATGAGCCTATAGGCCACTCTCGGGGCGATTTTGTGTTTGCACACAGGCCCTCACACTAACTGCCAATAATGATATTGCCTCAGCAACTGCTTCTACTGTAATGACCATCAATACATGTCAATAGTGCCTGAGTGGCTGAATGGGAATGAATCAGCAGTTTGGCTCTGCTGCGCTTGCATTTGTGCAGTTAATTGAGTCAAATTTGAGAAACTGAACCACTCTAAATGTGGATGCCAGTTGGTGGAAGCGACCGAAATGATGCTTCCATTTATAATGAGATTGCTCTCCGCCTCACACACCATCTGAAGGAATCGTTCTGCTTTCTGCAAGAAATTTCAGAGCGACAAGCTCTGCAGAGAAAAAAAATTCAGCATGAGACAACTGAGCAGCGTGAGTCTAAGAAGAGACATTTTCTATCTTTATAATCCATGAAACACAATGTTCCACACACACAGGTGGCTCCTTGATAGGAACAAATCAACCACTAGGAGGGCAGTTTCCCTTTTTTTCATCATCGACTCTCAGCTTTTCCTTTTGCACCAACAACTTTGTAGTTAATTGCAAGTTTTACACCCCTGACTGAACTCAAATGTTACAGCATCAATTAGTTTAATGCTACATGCATTCATTTACTCTGAATCATAAAAAGCATAAAAGCTTTAAAAATAGACTCTATTCTATGCTGAAATGTAATAACAGGGCATATAATCGCGTGCATGTGGCTGGTTTGAATGTGGAAGGTCAGTTTGACATCATGAATTCTGCTTTAATCGCAGCATGGATCTTAATTATCAGTCAGGCTTTTAGTTTCTTCCTCTCTTTCAAGGTGATGACATCACTTCCTGTGAATGATGGATGAAACCATTATATGTTTAAATGTTCAAGTCTGTTTTAAGTGAGACCCCGCTCAAAGGTGATGTCATTTTGTATTATGCAGTCAGTGCGATGCAAGGGTGGGTGGGTGGGGTTTTAACCACTAGATGGCAGCAACGGCAGGACTTTCAACTTGTTTCATCACTCCAAACTAATGATTCTGCCTCCTAAATCATTAACAGGGTTCTTGTCCTTTTCAGCAGCTCACTGCACCGACTGACTGTCGATAGTAAAAGGTTTTCGGTGAAATTACCTGCCATGTCTTTTTATTCCTTGGAGCCTCAAAACTCAGGAGAAAGAGAGGAGAAGATTACTTCAGTAATCGCTGCAGCAAAGATCTTTGTCAGTCTAATTTGTTTTCTGTTTTTGTTTGTTTGTTTGTTTGTTTTTGTCACTTGGGAGCTGACATGTAAAACAAGTCTGAAAAGTGCTTTGCATGGATGACGCATCGGCGTGATCAACTGTAAGGATTTGCTGTTTTCTTGTTTGTTTGTTCATGAAAATTGAAAGCAAAGTCTATGATCCACTTTTAAACAACTGTTCCCTCATCCAGACATGGAATGTTTATTTCTTTAACGCAGAGAAAAATAAGATAAAAAAGAATAAATCTATTGACTTTCTCAAATGTTGTTAACTGTCTGTTTACGTCAGCCATGTGATAAATTACTAAAGGGAAGCAGCATACATTAAGGATAAAATAGACAAAAAAAAAGATGTTAACGCAAATAAAATAATTAAACCACATTCACAAATGACAGAAACACAAATAGAACTTACTGTTCTTATTAGAATTGTAAACCTTTTAATAAACATAATGCAACGAGATTGAAAAATGTGGACGCCAACAAACTGGAGATAAAAACCAAAGGCAGCTACTGCCTTCGTTTGAATGTAAGACTTTAATCTTTTTATTTACACCCAATCAGGCCAAAGACAAGATGAAGACCTTCACTGACAATGATTTACTTCCAAAACACTCTTTAGGGTAAGTAGAGTCAATAGGTGTATGTTTGTTAAATGTAATAAATCCATTTAACTTATGGTTGGAGCGCCACTTGCTGGTAAAAATCAATATAAAATAGTCGAGTGCAGGATAGCAGTGGAAGTGCACAATGATACTATGTAGGGCTTTGAATGTTTTATTTAGCACATTTGTTTTTAAATGTAGTTATCTAAGTATAACAGTGATGCAGCGAGCTGATATTAAATTTAAAAAAACAAACAGACACAAGTGTTTGCTTCATTTAGCAGGTGGGACAGAAATCCCCTCAAGGCTTTAAAAACAGTCCAAGTAAATAATTAAAACTACAGATGCTGTTTCAGTGTGACTCTGCTGACGTTGTCGGTCAATCCAACACTCGAGTTCACGCTGAAATGTCTGGAAAGCCATTGAACGGATTGCCAAGAAATTTGGTGCAGACCACAACAACAACACTCCAAAAGGGATTAACCCAAATTGTTTTTTGGGTGATTCCCTGACTTTTTTTTTTCTCTCTCTCTCTCTTTCTCTGTCCAGCCATCAATAGGTCAAGATATCCAACTGTGTGTTTCACCCGGCCTGGTGGAAACAAGGACATGGCATGAAAAGAATTGTTTTCGCTCACCTCGAAGGATCAGTTGACGAGCAGAGGAAGAGTGACCGAACAATCAGCTGTTGTTTTCTTAGCCTCAAAACACAAGTGGGCCATTCCCAGCAGACACTCAGGGCAGGGCTGGCTGTTTGATCCCCCCCGTCCTCCCTGTCCACATGTTGAAGTGTCCTTGGCCGTGACATGAAAAAAAAACAAATCCAAATTCCAAAATTCCACATTGGTGTTTGTTTGTGTGCATGAATGTGTAGATGAGAGACCTTATGAACCTTAAAAATATTGAAAATTAACATAATTTCTCTCAAAATATTAACTTACCTTAACTGTTAAAGTTACATTTAAATGTTAAAGTATCTATCTAAGTGTATAGCCAACATTATGATCCAAGGACAGTAAACAGAAATGCTTACAAAACCTTAAACTTACTGACCGACATGCATGAGCGTATTCAGAAACGTTAGGTTTAATCCATCAAACAGACCGAAGCCATTGTGTCGAGGCAGAACCTTTAGCTGAATATAGCTGAGCTCAGCTTTAACTGAGCAGAGAATCAGTCAAGAAAATGTAAATCTGAGCCTCTGAAACTGGACACGGAGCAGAGGACAGACCCTTTGAAGGAAAATACCATCACGGCCCTTTTCTTCTTGTGTTTAAATTAAATTTAACACACATTTTAATTTCTACTGTGTATTAAAAGATCACTGTAAATCATAGTCTGTGTGATCAAATGGGAAAAAAGGATATTTCTAATGCAAATAAGAGTATATGTCTGTTTAAAGTCTCCATAGAGGCTTCTGCTGATATTCATTTTTACAGAGAACATGAGTTAATATGTAAAGTCATGCCCGCTGTGGTCGTGGTAATTCAGCTAAAGAGGTTTTTCTTTTCTCTCTCATCTTTTCAAGGACCCATCATCACTGCTTATCACCTCGCTGAAGGGCTGTACAGACTGCCTTCTTCCCATATACAGGTCACTTCCACCTGAGTCAGAGGCAGGTAATAAGCCCTGCTGAGACAGTGAGGGTGACAGCCAGAGTTAATTATGACCTTTTCAACTCTGAAGCAGCAAAGACTCCTTCCCAATTAAAAAAATAAATGAATAATTACAGCTTAAGGATGAATAGAGATCAGGATTCAGTGAAGGTTTTACTGTGATTTACACAAATAAGTGCATGTAAGTTGACATTTTAGAGCAAAAAAATGAAAATCACATCTCTTAAATGCAATTTTTTCTTGTAGATGTATACGTTTATCTTATTTATTCGTATAAACAAAGCAAGTGTGTTTCAAAGCTCTCGACAGTCCTGCTTCTTGATCTTTTCCAGATCTTAACATTCATATGGCTGCAGCTTATTAAAACTAAATTTTGCCCCCCTGCTGTTAGCTGCTTGTAATTTATGTGATCTAATCATTTCAGCTTTATTCTCGCTGTCACTCTGGAGAAGTTTCTACCATTTTGACTCCAACATCAATGTAAACTGCGTCTCTTGTTGTAAAGAAACACTACTTTGCCATCAAACCGGCGGAGGAGCTTAAACTATAACCCAACAGCAGATGCGAAGGGACCATCATGTTCTCGTGGTATGTGCATGCCAGTCATGGGGGGGGGAGTGGCTTATAAACACCACTTTAATCTGCCCCTTTGGCTCTTTGTCCAATGGGAGCAAATAGTTGTATTAAAATAGATAATATGACAGGGCCAAGCTGGGCCGGAGGATAGCACCCACCAGACAGACCTATATAACAGATTGAGACATGCAGAGGTAATCCAAAAGGGTTTAAATCTCTGCTTATACACGTGATTATCAGGGTTTTTCTATTTCTTCTTTATTTGGGTTACACTAGGCAACTGCACTAGACAGACAAAGTGATTTTCAGCTAAGTGAGTCTACGAGGAGCACTGCAGGTCTTCAGATTTAGCAGTGTAAGGTGAAGTGAGGGGAAAATCATCGGTTAACGTTCGGTTTATCATCCTCAAGTGCAATATTCTGTTTTTCTTTTTAATGGGGAGTCAGCAGTGAAGGGAATGCTGCAGGGGAGACAGGAAATGTCTTCAAATGCCTGAAAGATTCATTTGTATTTTGGCAGGGGGGGAGGTTCACGTGGCTATGTGGAAGCAGACAGCCAAAAACAGTTTTTCTCTGCACGTATAATCCTTTGTCTTTACTCAGAGAAAAGGGAAGATGAACGTACAATTGTGTGGATAACTGCCAGCTGTAGCTTTGTTGTCTTACAAAGGGGCAACAAGGCCACTTTATGTCTCCTTCTGATCACAAAGTCCTCACAAAAGACACACAGCGCAGAGATTAAGTGCTTATGTGAGAAAATGTGTCTGTCTCTTGCCAAATTTCCAACAATGGTCTCATTTCAGATGAAGAAACGCTGAGAAGTTGGTTTTAAAACAATTGGATCAGTCTTCTTTTTCTTCATTTGATATTTGTCCAATATATAGTGCGTGAAACAATGTGATGCAATCAGTACACAGAAGGCAGATTTTAAATACAGGCATTTAATAAAGTGAAATGACAAAAAAAAAAGAAATCAATCACTTAAAAACATGAGAGCAAATAAACAAACGTGTCAATACAGTATGTGTGTATCATTTACAGCCTTTTTTTCCTGACATAATAAAAGCATTGCTGTGTGTAGTGCATTTACACAGATACGTTTATACACTACGAGTGGCATATTTGAGTGACACTAAATCCCCAGAACAAGATAATATGATAGAATAAACCCAGCACACACAAATGTCCTTGACCTAAATATTTACAAGATAACAATAATCAGGTGAGCATTCTCTCTGTCGACGGTGAGAATGTTACTGAGGCACATAGTTTTTCATGGTTTTTTTTTGTGTGTGGGGTAAAAAATAAAAAAAAGTGGTTTCTCAAATATAAAAAGGAGAAATCAAAGAGTTTTCTGATAAAACAAAGAGTCATCTAATGTAATTTCATAATAAAATGCTACAAAAAAAAGAGACAGTGTTCTAACTTGGACCTGAAAACTTATTTTGAGTATGAAACAGGGATGGATACATTCTTATGTACATAATGGTATGCTATCAGTCTCTTTACACTGCTACATGGGTATTTAAAAGAAGCAGTGCCTGTAATGGTAAGCATGTTTCCAATGGAACATACCTGTAACATCCAGCAAAAAAAAAAAAAAGTCCACAATAAAACTACAAAGTTTAAAAAAAAAATATTTGGCTAGTCTATTTCTTGTGTTTATTGCAAGTATCAAAAGCTGTAAAGTCGCATATTCACATGTTTTTTAGTCCTACAGCTTGTGCTGAACTGGCAGTCTTTGACATGATCCTCTGCGGGCAAGCAGAAATAGTAACTGGAGGGTCAACAGGGCAAATGTTTACTTGGCTTGTGTTGGCAAGTGAAAACATAAAGCTGAGCACACTTGTACAGTGCAGATGATAAAACAAGCACCAGACATGTTTCGACAACCCAGAAATGTGTCAGACTCAGATCGTCTTCTTGTGATGGCCTCGAGATGAAAATTTAAACTATTGTATAATGCCATGCTACATAAAAAAAAACAACCTGTGCTAAGTAAGTGGTCATTTGCTTATTCAAAGTGAAAGTTGTGGAAAAAATTTTTGAAAAGAAACCATGAGACAGCTCTGCCAACAATCTGTTCACATCTTTCTGTTCCAGGGTCATGATATATTCATTAGTTAGATAACACAGCAAAGCAAAGTGGGCGCTGAGATGTAACTTTCCGCTCTAAAATTAGAAGAGGGCTTGCACAAGTCCCCCCAAAAACAGCTCTACTTTGCCTTTTAAAGGGTTTTTTCAATGGATCTCTTGGTCCTTGAGTGTCCCTATGGGGGGTCTCATAGTTCAAGTCGTTGCAGTCAATATCAAGACCCTTTCCAGCTGTTTCTTGGCAATTTAAATAAGTTTCATGGTGAATCTGCCGCCGTCACCACCGTCCCCACCTCCACCCATGGAAGACCGAGGAACAAAGTCGATAGTTGCCGTATGCTTGATCTGACCTTTGCTCTGGCTCCAGAAGAACATGAAGACAAAACAGATGGCCACCGAACTCAGAAAAGACAGGAAACCCATGGTGGTGGCGATGATGAGGGTCTTTGCGTCAAACGGGTATGGCTTGGCCATTTGGGCTGAGGAGTTGGCAGCTTGGGTATTTGAAGGCTCCGCCCATCCTTCCTCTGAGAGGAAGGGGATCGTTCGGTTACGAGGGAGCCCTTTCACGTACAGACCGACAGTCAGACTATCATTGCCGGCTGCATTGCCCGCCAGGCACTGATACGTGCCGCTGTCCTGAACTTGGGCAAAACGCACCTCCAGAGTACCATTGAGCAAAACTCTGATTCGTCCCGTTGGAGAAACCACATTTTTATGGGATGAGACCCAGGTGATAGATGGGTAGGGATCCCCATCGGCCTTACAGGAGAAAAGAACTGTAGTGCCCTCCTCCACTCTCGCCTCCTGCGGCCTGCGATCCATGATACGAGCAGGGCGACAGGTGAACAGCCTTGGGAGCTCCTTCTCCGAGAAGTCTCTGAATTCACGATGTCTCACCGCATCGGGAGACGAACAAGTGGGCTGATGTCCGTCAAAGTTTAAGCGCAACCGACGGCGGACCACCCAGATGAGCCTGCAGTCACAGGCAAGGGGATTCCCGTCCAACCTCAACACCTGAAGGTTCCCCACAGAGTGAAAGACACTCTCCTCCAAAGTTGTGAGCTGATTGGATGTCACATTAAGCATGCGAAAGTAGGCCAGCCCCCTGAAGGCCCCTGGCTCTATTCGTAGCAGGCTCCCCCCTGCCAGGTGTAACTCTTGCAGTCTCAGGAGGTCCCCCAGCATATTACCTTGGATAACAGTGATGGGGTTGTAGGACAGGTCCAGGTAGCGCAGATACACTAGATGACGAAGTGCTGAGTAAGGAATAGCACTCAGGTTACAGCCACTGATTACGAGCGAGGTCAGATTAAGACCGATCAGGCTGTTGCTGGCCAAAGTGTCCAGTGCTGGCCAGTTTGCAATGAGGAGGCTTCGCAAACGGTGCAGACGTCGGAAAGCATTGTTGGGCAGTGTGGAAATGGTGAGACGCAGCATACGGAGATGTGTCAGGCTCTGGAGCTGGGACAGAGCCTCTGTGGGAACAGAGGTCAGGTTGCTCCGGTCTATGTTGAGCTCCTGCAGGTTCTGCAGACCAAAGAAAGCCCGCTGGGAGATAAAGACCAAGTCATTCTCCTCTGCTTCCAGTGTTTGGAGGTTCACCATTTCTTTGAAGGTATAGTCCAGGAAGACCAAAATCTCATTCTGGCTCAAATCCAGAAAGCGCAGACTGGATAGGCCAGAAAACACCCCAACTGGGATGATCTTGAGTCGGTTATTCTTAATCCGAAGCGTCCTGAGATTCTGTAGGCCTTGGAAAGCCTCCACCTCAATCATGGAGATTATATTATCACTAAGATCTAGCTCTTGAAGTTGCTGGAGGCCAGAGAACTGGCGGCGCCCCACAGTCTTAATCTTATTGTGGGATAAATCCAAACGCTTGGCATCACTGGAAAAGCCCTCTGGCACTGAGTTCAAATGTTTACCGGAGCAGATCACTTCTTTGGCCTGAGGTCGACATACACATCGTGGAGGACAGCTCCCTGCAGACACACACAGTCCAAACTGGAGTAGGATGCTCCACGCCCCCCATCGGACGACTGACTCCACAAACATCTTACTCCAAGCCTGAGAAGAGACACAGACAGAAAGACATTAGCTCTGATGTTTTTGATGAATAATGCAGAAATCTTGATGTATATACAAACATAAAAAGAACAGTTTTTAAGAGGAATATTAATGCTAAATCCAAAGCAAGAAAAGTCTGTAATGAAACAATTTTCTTCATTTGGTCCAAACTTCTGTTGACACGTACCGTTTCACTCTCAGAGTGCAGATTTTCATAACCAGTGGCAGTCAAGTTGGAATTAGACTCAAGTTAAGTCCTCTGCAGAAATGTGGTCCAGTCAGTAACATGCCCTTTAGAGAAGCCTGGAAAGAACATAGAGGCAGAAAAACAAGTCTTAGCAAAGTTAAAGGTTTAATTTAAGGTCTAATCACAAAAACAGAGTCTCAGAACAAAGTCCACCTCAGCAGTTTAGTGTTTAGCGTGTTCCTGCAAATGGAGAGCAAAAGCATTTAAAAAAACAGCTGCAAATATAAGCTTGTAAGCAGGCGGCCGTGCCCTGGTTTTAAATGATTCATTTTGGACCAGCTGGTCTCACGGAGAAAGTGACCAGGGCACTAATGTGGGTCTCAAATGGAGGGGAAGCAAACAGCTTTTGAATGTTTCTTGTGTTTTTGAACTTGCATATCAAACTCATCCACCCCAGAAGTCTTTTGGTGAAAGATGAAGACCAGGAAAACAACAAAGTGACTCAAGCAGAACTTTCTGCGTCTTTCTTGGTGTTTGTTTTTACGTTTGTAGTTTTATATTTTGGTGAGCAAAAGAGAAAGTACACATTTTGCATAGCAGAGTGCGCTCGGCATGAAGCAGATGTCGCAGCTGATAAGATCGGCCTACATCTCTGTCCGCAGACGACAAAATCCCCACTAAACTGATTATCAAAGAATGTATCTCACTTTTATATTCAGGACATTTTTTTTCCACACATTTACCATTAATAGTGCTTAACCCCGTGGAAGTGTCCACATATGATCTGTCCTATTTTCTTTTTTTCTTTTAAAGTATTAATGCGCCCATCCTCATGTGCAGCATCACTCTCAGGGTGGATGAAGGCCTTGGTGGGATGAGAGATTTGCCCCCCAGGCCCGGCATCTGGATTTAGGCACGCCAACTGTAGCCAAAGCCAGCAACAGTGTGAGGGCAAATTTCTGAATAAAATGAGTTTATTTACTAGAAAATTAATACAGCATTAAAAACTATCAATTGTATCACAAAATGTATGCAAATCAGGGTAAAAAATCAGTAACTCTGTCTACTCTTTATAAGACCTTTGCATTAGTATTAGTCCTGGTGAACATTTAATGATTTTTTTTAAAGTTTACTTATTTGAATTATAAGTCAGTGGAGTATGCTGTAAAAATTGCAGAACTCTTTGAAATCAATTTGAGATTTTGGTCTAGTTATGTGACTTTATTTGTAAGTTTTTTTAGTGTTATTTTTTCATCATTATATGTATTTCTGTGTCATAAATATGCATGTATATGTATTGTTTATATACTGAGTCTGTATTCAGAAACAGCCCCTTGAGTTTAATCAAGTTTATATCAGGTAATATTTTCACAGAAAAGTTTTTGCGTTTCAAAGAATTCATATATTTAATTTAATGACTTCATGTTCTAGTTAAGAACTTAGTTGCAAAGTGAGAAACCAAAGTCAAATATTTTACTTGATGCTAATTTGCTTAAATAAGTGATAGAATA
>JAQNCA010000030.1:1820885-1833641 GCA_029783725.1 Acanthurus tractus
GTGTGCAGGGCTGGATGGTACATAATGTGCCTGTGTTGTGTGGAAGTAGAGACATTTATGCCTCATTAGTGGTGCTGCATTAGTTCCTGTGGGCCATTGGGAAATTTAGAAAAATCCTAATATAGAAATACATTTATGTAATTTTGTTTTGTTTTTTTTAGATTTTAATTCACAGCGAGAGCAGATGGATCCGTATGAAGCTCAACAAACATGCACAACAAAATACATTCACCACTTGTTTGTCTAATGGACATCTGGTCCATCCAGAAATAAAATGAATTAAATTTAAATAAGTGCAAAGCTCCTTTTTTTTAATGTTGTTTTTCTCTTTTCAGATTTTATTTCAGTGTGAATCATTCTGCATTCGAACGAGTATGAAGTCAGCTCTGAAAAGTTGATATCAAACATCAAGTTATTTTTGTATAATATTTTCAGAAGACAGAAGTCTGAGTAAACAAAGGCCTCACTGATATTTTTTTCCCATTAAAGTCTCTAACCTTCCTGTTTTTTAAAAGAGAAACCTCATGTTGATGCAGCAGTGAGTCAAAATTAAATAAATAAGTGAATATAATGATTTCTTTTAATGAGGCAGAACGCTGAAAAACAACAATTACCTGAGAAGAGTGACATTAAACTGGTTACAAACCAGTGGTGAAGAATATTAATGCAATAACAAAAGCGCTCTGATGTAACTAAATGAGTTGTTTTTTTTTTAAATAAAGAGTCCAGAGGGATTACTTAAAAAAAGAATTGGCATCTTTTAGACACACATCCACCAGCGAGCTCCATATTAAAAAATCAACACCCACACGGACAGATTGGGGTTTAAAAAAAGAAAACCACAGCAGACAGATATGTTGAAAAATGGTTTCACCCATTTATCCGGAAACTATAAGCTAAATGACAGCATTCTGTATGCATGAACCGCTTTTTCATGCCCAGTCCGAATGATTCATTGACTAAACGGGAACTTTAAATTAAAACTGCGTCTTAAAAGTGCTTCAGTCCTTGGGCAGTTTATTTTACATGTGTGAAAGTTAAAGTGACGCCACCACCTGAAGACTGACACACCATCCTTTCTAAGAGGATAAATCACTTGTGAATGATTTTCATTCTGGCACGAGGTAACTGAAGGAAGGAAGGAGACACTGATTAATGGCACAGATTAAGGGAAACATATTGGATGTACAGCTCGGATACACTGACCCCCTGAAGCATGAATGTTAAAGAAGACTACAGTATTTTTATCAGTTGGCACATCCTGAACACCACCATCATGCTGTTCATCATATCTATGCGTTTTGTATGTGTATGTGTTTTACCCACAAATATATTTTTTTTTTTTTACTTTTCCATCCACAATGCATCCTGATTCTACTTCAGTGCAAGTCAGCTTTTTAATTTAGCACTTAAATGAATGATTGACTTATGTGTAGTCTACAGAATCACAATGAAAAGGTGAAAATCTCCACTTTTCCAACTCGCCAACCATTTTTTCTTAACTGCTATTCCTTTTCTTGGACATGGAGAAACAGATGCTGGCAGCAAAGTGGATTCTGGACAAGTATCACCTTAAATACATGATAAAATGTTTAGGTTAGCATGCTGCCGCTTAAAGAAAACACCTGGATTATCGAGGTGGGATTGATTCATTCAGATTTGTTGGCAATGTGGTCAGCACATGAATTTTTAAAGTTTGACCCTCGTCTCATCTGCTGTCCTACTGCATGCAGACACCAGGGGGCGATTATGATGTTATTGCTTCACTTTTTAGGAGCTGCCATATTGTCCATCCTCATATAAAATCACTGGTCTCCACCAACTCCAGAAAAACAGCGAAAAGTGTGGTTTTGTCCAGATGTTTCGCTTCCTCATCATCAGCTGCTTATCCTTAGCTGCTGGAAAGGTGGTGCATTGTGGGTTAAATCAAGCTTCTCACTAAAAACAGCTGCCTGCTGCTTTTGCAAAAAAGGTAATGAGAGCAGTGAACATAGTTGTGCCTAACAATGAGCTAAAAGGAGCTAAAAAGAGCTGAAGAGCTTCAGGGTCGGCTGGTGACTCGCCATGATTTTGGCATTTTTGGAGTAATTTCATTCAGTGTTTCTGATGATCAACCAAAGTTACTTTCCCACAGGTTAATTTCAGTAACTACAGCCGACCTCCTGACCTTAATTCAAAGAAAAGCCTAAAACTACACCCCAGCGGACGTACCTGTGATTCAGAGATGTGTGTGTTGTTGCGTGTTACATTGTTTTTGTATGTCCTTGTTGGGGTTTTTTTTGTCATTTGTTCTATTTTTTGTCCCACAGTGTACAGGAGGACTCATCCTTCTCCTCCAGGCTGATTCATCTGCCTCTAATGAGCCTTCAGAAAACAGTCTGGTCAGTTCAACTTCATTTTACATTCTGGTGAAGTTCTTTTAACCCCCATAACCCAGATTATATGAATAAATATCTATATTTTTGTCTTTGTAAAGCAGTGAACGGGTGGCAGCTCTGACCTCGGTCTGTCCACAATGCCACAAAACTGTGACCTGGTTCTGCAGCTTCATTATAACATTTAGAGTTTCTCTTTGCAGAAACAAAGTACTACAATATTAAAAAATAACTTGTCTTCCACCAGAGTAGATACGAGATGATGTATTTTTTGGGACATACTGTCCGCTTGCAGTCAGAAGGTTTAAATTTGGTCTAATCTGTTCGGATGAAAACAATAATTTAAAAGGGTTTTTTTTTTTTATGTCTGCTGCTCCAAAATGAACTGGTCCCAGCAAAGAACAATCAGTACTGTTCAGAAATAATCAGATTTATGTGCCGTAGACAGTGGAAGTGGTTTGACGCTGCAGCTGGAGAGAATCTGAGGTCAAAAAGATGTTTTCGTTTGTTATTTTTTCGGTAATCCGCCCCAGTCTGATCGTCTCCACGTTCTCTGAAGCTGCCGAGTCTCCGGCTTCAGTGACCTGACTGGTTTTGACTGATTTGTGCGCATGGCCATGAACTGTCCATTTTTTATGATGTAATTGTAATTTTTTTGTTTCAATTCTTGACCCCAGATTCTTATGTAACACTCCTGCTCTTTGTGCACCAGGATCCACCTCAACCATCTCATTTCGACTTTCAGTGCAGCTCATAAAGGTTTGTTTCACTCAAACAAATGTGGTGCAATTACAAAAAATGTTGAGCATCACAAAAAAATTAACTCCGTGTCCATTTACATAAAATTCATAGAGTAAACATTGTGACTTTTTAATGAACTAATGCTGAGTTGATATATAATGAACAGGAATTAGAATGATGTCAATCTTCTCGTTGAAATTGCAGCAGAAAACTAAATTAAACTTTTACCCAACATTGAGTGAAATTATTGATAAAAGAAGTGCACATATTCACACTCTGCCATTGTTGGGACCTTTCCTAGCACAGACACAACCTGACATGACTGATCGATACTTTGAAAGCAGCAGTTTGGGTTTTCTTTCCTCCAGGAGTGGGCAGCATTGATTCATGAAATTTGGCAATACAAGGGAGAAAAAATACAGATTGTCTGCAAAAAGGCTGATCTGCCCGAAAAAAGGCTTCATTAACTTATTGCTTTTTTAAAAAATATAAGCATTTTTATGTCTTATCTATTTTTTAAATGTCATTTTTCTAGACTGTCTGACAGAAACAAACTGCAGCAGCTGATGACATGCACTTTTTCTCTTTACTTTTTAATGCAAACTGAGCCACTCGGACGTGTTCAGAAAGAGGAGAAAAGTGTTGATTTTACAGCCGAGACTCTTCCTGATTTTCTCCTAACAAACAATCTGAGCTCAGGGTGAAAAAAGACAACGCAGACTAATCTGCTGGAATCAAAACAAGCCTTTAAAACCTCTTTGGTGTCTGCGGCTCTAATCTCTGAACCGGTCAGTGAAAAGTGCACACAGTTCAGATCAGGATTTAAACCCCCCTCTCTCTCTGGGCTCTCTCCGTAGATTGGCAGGGAAGAAGAATCCCAACGATGTTTTCTGGCGCTTAAACACAATTTATTTCAGCGGGAACAGCATTAGGATTACGTAATCTGTCCCCGAGGGAGTCATATGGATCGGGATTGCATATAGAAAATGGGATGTCATTCGATTTTCCCTGCGGCGCCCCCTCTGCTGTGATGTAAGATTACTTCTCGCTATTAAAAGTGCCAACTTTGGTTCTGTAATAACATGAGGCGAACATCCCGTGATTGTCTGAGTCAGCAGGTTGATCACAAGACAGGGCAGCAAAGGATCCTGGGAGCTGAGCTGTTTCACTTTGAGGTTGTTTTCTAATAACGTGCACTTAAATGGGAAACAGATGTTGCCTCACGGATGCAGAAAGAGGGAGGAAGACAGGAATTTTACCATCAAACTGGGTCTTGTTATTTCACCGTGCCGTCAGAACAGAAGAGGAAATCAATCAGAACATTAACATAAGAGCTGCCGCTGCTCACATCAGAGCATTTCGGATTATAGGAATTCATTCTCAGCATCGGCCTGTGCAGAGATAATAATAGATTTTGTAACACTGCGGATAAAAATAGCACCACGGTGCGCTCGGTAACCACCTCAGTAAAGAATATTGAATTATAAATCTATCACCGCCTGCAGCCACACACACACACACACTTTCATCAAACCAACGCGCACACATTTACACACAGGTCACGACCTGCTGCCTGCTCGTTGGTGCTGAGGGGGGAGGGGGGGTGACGGATCAATCGAGACACTATCGTCCATGAGTCTCATTATCTAAAGTGGCCATAGAGGAATCTGAAGGAAGAGTCTTAAAGGAGCTTAAATGCACTCTGCTTCCCGGTGAAATCCAGCGCACACACTCTCCAGGAAAGGAAAGGCAAAAAAAAAAAAAAATCCATATCGATCAGATAGATAGTGAGCTGTCAGCGATGCGATGGCCTGCAGCTGCTCGCTCTCCTGTGCTGCTGCACTTAACACACCGGAGATTATAACACACACACACACACACACACACACACACATGCACACACACACTAGAGATCTCAGTGCGCCACCGGGGAATTTTCCTTTGACCTTGAGGGGCTTTGAATCTGCTGACTGAAGAGATAAATAGTTGCATTTATATAAATTCACATCATCATCATGTTTTTTCAGAGTGCATTTTACCGCATAAAGTCTTTTTATATCTGTTTCATTAGAGCTGCACCTACAGGAAAGTGTTGCGTTACGCATTTGTAGGAAAAGGTCAACTCATTGGATTTTTTTCTTATTTTTATGGTTTAACAGCTACGATTGCAAATGACAAAAGGAATCAGGCGGGAATGTTTAAGGTGATGTGTTCAAGTTTTATTATCATTTTTTCCTCTCATTCTGACTGTCGTTCCCCAGGAAGTTACTGACAGATGACAGAATGAAACTCAGTGTTTCCTCGAACATAATGACTTATTTCTGTTTTTAAACATTGTTCGAATCATCTGGGTTAACGCAAGAGCCGCGGATTTAAGAGATTAACAGGATCTCAGGTCCGTTAGAGTTCGTACCATCGTATGTTGTGACCCTGTATCAACGCAGTGGGGTCGGTCAGATTTAAAACTCACCACATTGTTAAAAAGTCTCGTCGTAGCTGCACTTGCTGTGATAAAAGGAAGTGCTGTATGTTGTTTATTTAAACCTCATTACATGTGTGAGTAACCCGCTGCAGCACAGCCATGTCTCATTGGACATATGACATTGGACACTCTTATATTTAGCCTGCATATGCTGCGTGACTATAGGCGTCACGCGGCGTGTTCGCATATACACACAGACGTGACACACCGGACCGTTGACTAACTGCATGAGGAAGTCCGACTCCGACAAAACCAGACGACGAAAAAAGAAACAAATAAATATGTTAAAGATCTATTTTGGCTCCGGCGTGGGAAGTTTTATGTGAACGAATTAGGTCGACTATACAAGATTAACGTTAAAATTTCCCAAAAATGCAACACATTTGACTCTCAAGTAATTAATTGATGATAATTAATCAGCTAATTTTCAAATTATTGATTAAACTGCTTATTTTGAGTTGCACTTTTTTATTGTTCTTGGCTGATTTGGTTTTTTAAATGTCTGTTGCTCCTGTTTTTTCACAGTAGCACTTTAAGATTTGTTTTAAATGTTAAGTGCGTTATGATTATTTTTTTCTTTTTAATGCTATTTTTTTCATTTTAAAATGCACAGTCGGTTAAATTTTGCAGGAGTCAGTCAATAATGCTTAAATAAAACCCTGTTATTTAGTTTTTTGTGTGATTAATTCTTGTTTTCTGTCTTTTGAGAGTCTGACTGTCTGAGATTTTGCATTTCGCAGCAGTGACTCGGATGAAAAGTTGCCGGTGTCTTCCTTCTCTGATGTGCATCAGCCTTTCCACTCCAGCTGTCCTCAAAAACCTTCACATTCCCCAGGATTTTTCCCTACTTGGATTCAGTTCATGTAGATAATGAAGTTGGTGTTTTTCCACAAGGCTAAAAATGTTTCACTCAGTTTTTACAAGTGTGTGTTTCCTTAAGTAGCAGCTGTCAGGGGCATTATTTACTCACATTTCCCTCATAAACATCTGAACCCAAAGCTTTTGTTTGCACCTGGTACAAGAATTGAGCAATTTCTATACTACAAAACTGTTGCCAGAGTGTCAGAGTCCATCTATTAATTAAGGTTAATTACAGGAATGTTCTTTAGATTAATATATGACAGACTTCAGTTCAGAGTCCATGATGCACGTGTTCATATTTTATGACAATCTGATAAATAATCTACGTCCTAGATGCCATTTTTATTAAAAATCCAAGAGGCTCCTCCATTTTTCAGGCCGTGCCCCAGAATGCAGCAGAGTGCTGAGTTCACTGCAGCCTCTGTGAAGTTTTTTCAGAGCTCCCGGTGTAATCTGACACCTGACATCATCTGGCTTTTTTGGCGTCTGTGCTATTTGAATGAAAACCAGATGTAATTCCCCTGCCTGGAAAAGAAGACAGAGGCTCCTCCCCTGACGTGAAGTTTCCTGCACTTCCTCAAAATCCAACCGATATAAACTCACAAACTGACCCACTTTGACAGTCGAGGGAGACGGAGTGAGACACGGAAAACTTCACCAAACTTAAGGTAAAGTTTGTTGTTTTGTTGCTAGTTTCCTGGTTCAGAGTTTTACTTTCAGTTTTGAGAATTCCTCCTTTTTAGAGGAACTAGTTTTTAATGTTGCTAAAAAAAATCACTTTAAGGGGTTTGAGTGAACTAAAACTAATGTTTTTAACACTAAAGGAAAACCAGCTTGTGTGTAACTGAACTAAACTGCACTAAAAACCAGAGATACAAAGTTCAGTTCAGTGCAGGCACTGATTTCCTGAGACAGGCTGAGTTTCAGACTTCACATTTCCTCCTTTTGACTTTAGCACTCACTTCAACTCAAACATACTTTTTTAACAGCTGCAGAAGTAATTAGTCTTAACAGGATTAAGGATTAGAGAATGATTTTGACCCAGTTGCACCTTGATAGAAAGAGTTGTGAAAGAGAGAGCTGCAGCTTTAACTGCGAGCTAGGCAGAGTTAAAGAAGTAAACTCATGGAAAAATGCAAAAAGGAAACACATGAAAACATATAATGCTGCTTTTTCTGCCTCACATGGTTTCAGTTGCATAGAAATATTGTGAGATATTGCAAGATACTTTCTAAAGTGCAAGCTTCAGTAAGGAACCACTTTGTTCCTGACTGAGGTTCCTGAGGTTTAAGACCCACCTCTTTTCTTGGTTTTTGAATACACTCAAATGACCAGACTGAGTGAGCCTTTTTAATGAGGATTTGATTAATTCTACATAACTCTTTGGTTTTAAGTTGACTTTGCTGTTGCATGTGTGCATTTCTTTGCAGTTTGCTGTGTTTCTCTGCTTTTCTTCTCTCTCTTCTTCTTCTCTTCTCATTGTTCAAAATGTGCTGCTGAAACGAATTTAACTCGACAACAGAGAAGAGAAGAGAATCCTTAACCACTCACGCAGCGAAAAAAAAAGCACAGTGCTCATATTTTTTTGATTATCTGTAATTTATTTGCATAGAGCACGAAACCCTTGCTATTTAAAACACACTGTTTTTTACAGAATCACCCAAGGGTGAAGACAGACAAGATACAATCAATGTGTGTGGGAGGCAGACGGTGTAAAGCAGCTCAGCTCTTATCACCTCTAAGTTAAAGCAAACGGTCTGTTTTCTGCATCTGGTTTAGGTAAACTCTGAACGTTTACGGCCCGTAGAGGAAACAGTGGACGCAGGTTTGAAGCAGGAAGTAGTGAAAGAAGAGAAACGGGGTGAAGGTGATGGCTGACAGATGGCAGGAAAGCAGAGAGACACAAAGGAAGAGGGAAAAGTTGCAACTGTGGCAAATGTTTTCGGTCTAGACTTGAAAATGCATTGAAAACTTTTCCAATACGACGAGTCAAAGTTACTCCGAAGGCATCCAGTCGACCCCAGAAAACATGTTTTCATAGAAATTACATATTTACATTATTTCCAAAACCTTAATGTCTTTTTTTTTTAAATGCTTAAATGCAAATATACACTTTTGCCACCTTGAACATGCAGCTCCATGTGTTTCCTGCATCCATCCTTCCTGCTGCTTGACTCTGCTCATTAAAAACACACAGATGTCATCAGCTTAAATATCAGAAAAACTCTTCTGAGCAAAGTTCGCTTCAGCTTTCTTCATCAGTAGTTTCAAACCATTTAAAAAGTCCTGTCAGCCTGCAGATTTGACCCGACAGTCAACAGATAAAACACGAGAAAAACAAACTCATTTGCCGACTCGAACTCGCTGCGTCCTCGACGTTAAACGGATGAAACAGCTTCTGACTGATTTCACTTTTGTTGCGGCATTAACAGCATGAACAGAATTCATTTCGCCCTTCGGATTGTCAGATTCTTTAATAAATGAAGACTCGCCGTTTCTTCCCTCACAACTTTGTAATGAAAACAGAACATGTCTCTGTTGCCGTTTCATAAATCTGGAAAGAATCAGCGTGCAGAATGCTGATGTTCGGCTACACCTGCTTCTCCTCTGATGCACCTTAGAAATCTGCACTTTGCACGGTGAAGAGATTAGTTTCTCGAGTGTGTGACATATTAAACCTCGGCTGTCTGAATCTGTGTTTGTACGACTGCAGGTGGAAATGCTCCGAAATGTTTTTTTACAGTTGATTTCACTCACGATATCTCCTGAGCATAGAAAAAAATAATATTGGATATGTTTAAGATTAAAAAAGTGATTTTCTTATGCTCATATTTTTGATATGTGGCTTCTAGAACACAATGTCCTTTATCTTCAGGTTTTATAAAGTTGTAAACAGGTGTGTGTCTGTGTTTAAACCCTGACTTTGTGTGTGTGAATCCTGAGGTTTTGTGTGTTTTCTCTTCAGTCAGGATGTTGCAGTGTGTGTGCGCGTTGCTGCTGGTGGCTTCGGCTCTGGGCCTCATGGACCAAACTTCTCTGGACGCCCACTGGGAACAGTGGAAGACCACACACAGGAAGGAGTACAACGGCCTGGTAAGTGTGTGTGTGTGTGTGTGTGTGTGTGTGTGTGTGTGTGTGTGTGAAGGTTTCAAGCACTTTTCTGAACAAAACTCCTCGACAGGGACAAATAAGAGTGCAGTGAACATCTGATGAGATCACACAAACCAAATCTACTGTGAAGAGATTCGCCAACAAAGTTTAGAAAACAGGAAATACAAACCTGCCTTTGACCGCAAATTATTCATAACTCGCACAAGCTCTTTGTTTGAGGAAGTTTAAACAGAAGTTTGGAGAAGGAGCAGGAAGCGGCAGAGCGACAGAGCGACAGACGCAACGATCAGAGTGGCATTAATAGGAGTGGATGTCAAATTTTCATCATAACCGGAGTCTCATTTGTTCCGGAGAAAAAGTGTTCGAGCTTTGCCTCGATGATTTCCTTTTTTCACCGCCTGTTTTTCTGGAAGTCTTTTATCCTAGACTTTTTTTCTTAGAAATGACTTTTATTCCCTCATCTGCGTCTGTACGTTCGAGCGTATGGATGTGCATTTGTCTGACTCTCGTTTCCATCGTTTGAACTCCCTCGTCTCCGCCTGTCTTTGTGCTTCGGTAAATTGCTCGGCTTGTCTTTGTGTTTGACTCACTGTCTGCCGCTGACTCAATTAAACAGTCAGTGGGTGCAGTGTTGGTCTCTTCTCTCTCATCTGGCCGTTTTTTTTTCTGCTGCTGCCAGTCTGGCGGATATTTATTCCAGCGGCTGCAGCTCTGTTGAGAAAACATTCAACCAAGCAGATGTCTTAAGTTACATGACGGCAGCACCGAATCTCAGTTTGACTTTATCATCCTGTTTTCTTGTTCTGTCGGCTCTTATTTCGTTATCAAAATCATGAATAAAGGTTTATCATTCTTATCTTTATTATGTGAACGTGGGTAGATGATTTATCGTCGGTGAAATTAACGAGATAAAAAAGAGCAAACAGCAGGTCCAGGTGGAGAAAGTGTGCTGCGTTTTGTTTTAACAATGTGAATAATGTCAGTATGAGCTAATTCAAGGACATTTACTACTGAAGAGAAGCTCTGCTTGAACTCAAGAAGGCCTGTCAGAAGTATTTAATCCACAGAAATACACAAAGATAATCATTTTGTGATTATCGGTACCAACTTGAACATCTGAAATGTCTGTGCTTTTGATGTTTTGCAGCTGCAAGAATTAAAAAACTATCAAAAAGTGCAATGCGCCTCCACGTTCACTTCCTGTTATTGCTCAATTAAAAGACATATCTAAGCAGTAACACATAAATTGCTGATGGGGGGACGATGCTAACTGATAAAGTCGTTCAGTTGGAGCCTCGTAACCAGTTTTCCCAACTGCTTTTTAAGATTCAACAAGCTGCTGCCACAGTTAGAAAGTGGCAGAGTTGGAAGTGTCTCAGGTGGTTGATGGCAGGTGAGACTTCGGTGATTGACGAAACAAACGTACCACAGTTGCGCTTTATGGAAAAAAACAAGGTTGATTTTGAAATGTTGTTCTCGTCCAACAACTAAAAAAGGGATAAACTGAACTGAGTAGAAAGCAGCAGTTTCGTCAGGTACTCGGACTGTTTGGTGATAAAAAAAACATCTGCATGAGATCTTTTATAAACACTGGACAGGCAAGAAACAGAGGAGATGACTATTGCACAAGATGTTACTTTTGAAATTCTAGCTGAGCTCAGTTGGAGTGTTTTAATCCCCAATAATAGAACTGATGAGTAGAAAAGGAAGAGGTTGGTTTCTTATATGAAACATCTCCGTCCGTGTCTGTTTGTCATATCGTCCTCAGACATCTTGTGACACTCAAATCATTTCTCTTTATTTATAACTTCGAGTATTTTCCCTGGTTTGACCTTCGTGAGGAAGAAAAGACCACAGATCCACCTGTCACATCACAAACTTCTCAGAACAGAAGTGAAACATCCCCTTGTGACAAAAACCAAAACAATGCAAGCAGCGATTCGTCATTAGCCGTTAGTCTAAACCGTCACATTTCTCTTTCACCAGATATACAGATATATATACAACGTGCTTCGTGCGGTAATTTGCAGGAAACAATTGCGAGTGAGTGGAAAAACGGGAAATATGAGGCCGGCACCGGTTGCTCCACTTACATGTTTTGGCCTGAAGAAACGAGACAGATGGAGCTGGAGAACAGAGAATCAAAAGTAAAGCAGGACAAGCACAATGAGAATTTACAGTGACTTCGTCTCTCTCATCCGGAGCCAAAACTTTGGAAAAGTTCACTTCCAAAAGGCTCAAGACCCATGTTTGCCAAATTGACTTTGTCGAGTTATTTGCTTTGATTCGGGAGTTTCATCGGGCAAATAGAAAGTATTTTACCAAAAAAGCACATGAACAGAACATCTCATGCTTTCTGGCTGCTTTAGTTTTTAATCGAGATGAACTGAAGCTCTTAGTGTTGAACTGTTTTACATTCAGAAGTCAGCAGGTTTTCAAATATTTCCCAAAGCGGAAACTCCAACCACTCCGGTTTCCCCGCTGCTGAAAAATTCCAGTCGCCTTGTTATTTCTTTTAGCTCTTCTTCCCGGCTGTGAATAAGGAAAACAGTGTAGTTTAGTTGATGTTTAACCAGGAATTTTCTTTCCCGGCGCTCACTGAGCAGCTCTCATCCCTCCGGCTTCTCGCTTCCAGCTAGAGGTCACCGCTCCACAGCTGTCGAGTGTGTTTGTTTACGTCTCAGTGTGTGTTTGGCTGCATGCGTGCAGTTTATCTACACCGCTGCATGTGCAGGGTGCATGTACGGCGTGTTAGCCTGCGTGTTTTATGCTGATTTTATCTGCATCTGCATGCACATGCATATATTATTGCGTGTAAGTGTGTGTGTGTGTGTGTGTGTGTGTGTGTGTGTGTGTGCTCATATGTTGGTTAGAGGTGTGCTATTTACATTCCTGCACGGTCAGCAGAAAAGAATGGCGCTCTCTCTCTCTCTCATAGTGATCCTAATCAGTATTCCTTCAACCCTCCTTGAGCTGACATCAATGTAATAGAATCAAAGTCTCCTTGCATCATTTGCATTTTCCATTACTGCAATGGATATCAAGATGGAAACAGTGATTATAGTTATGCTAATGGTCGTTAGGACCACGAATATTAAAGAGAACATGGATGTTTTGCAGGTAACAAACCGACTCTTGTCTTTATCTTGATCTCAAATTGTGACAGACATCAACGATTTGCACATG
>JAQNCA010000030.1:1862586-1873414 GCA_029783725.1 Acanthurus tractus
CATCTCTGCTGTTTGAGCCCCTGAAATGGAAAAAATGCTAAAAGTCACTCTGAGATTTTGATCTAGTTTGAAAGTGTGACAGTTTTTTTTTCTCTTAGGATTGATTTATAATGAAAGACATAACAATAATAATATTCAAGATAAATTGATATTTCCTTTTTTTAAAGTAATTATGCCATATATACACATACATTGTGCTGAGTGAATATGAAGTGAGACACAAACCAAAAGTTTCCAGTATTTATCTGCAGACTCAATGAAAACATGGAGAGCAACTGACCCAGCCTGGTTTATTTTTAACACTTTATCAGATGACGCTGCATATTTATCCACTGAACTTTGATTTCTGCTGCAAGCAATCTGTCAACTTCCTCAATTTTATACCAAAAAAGGAGACGGTTGCAGCAACTTCCTGTTACTTTTTAGCTTGTGTTTGAACATTTTTATTTCATTTTTACATACATTTATTTACTTATATCTGTCATGTCAAATAACTTTTGATCAGATTCAGCTTCATTGTAATTTAACATTATAACTATAACTTCATCATATTTTTTTTCTATTAATCTAATGCTAATCAACATTGAAAAAGTGTATGCTACACACTATTAGCATACAGTGCTAGTTTTCCCCTTACTTCCCTTCAGGATGAATCTGATGAATCACTATCCCATAACCTTTTTTATGCAAACTTTATTTATATTCACTCTCTGTTTTTCTGCTCCTTTTCGTCCAGCTGGGGGACAAATTTTGGAGACCGGGGCTTCGTCCGCATGGCAAGAAACAAGAACGACCAGTGTGGCATTGCCCAGTACGGCTGCTACCCCATCATGTAGAGGGAGCTGAACTGAATCTGCTGTAAAATGTTGGGAGAGTTCCTCCGCTATTTTTTAAATGCATTCAATATTTTTACAGTTAAATTTTTTTGATTTATCGAAACACTTTTCCTTATGAAAATATAAAAATTCCCCTGAATGCACATTATTTTTAAAAAAGGGAACGATTACAAATCTTTATATAATTTAGTTTCATATTATGGAACTTGTCTGAACTCGACTGTGTGCTTGTTTGTTTGTATCTGAGTGTGTATTTGTGTGTTTGAATCTATAATAAAGAGACAGATGTGCTCCTGACTGAGGCTCAGTCACACCAAGACATGCCACGTCTGGATCAATATATCAGTTTATTGATCGGTCTGATGTCAGGCCTTCAGTAAACCTCAGATCTGTGCTCTGTGCTGCAGATGAAGGAGAAGATCCGACTTTCCAGAACCTGTTTGAGGTTTTTCATTCGGTTAAATCTCTCATGAAAACTGCCTGAAAGGATTCAATTGACTCTTTGGGAAATTGGCTTGTTGGCCAATTTAGCTTTTACATGTTATAACAGAAGAAACGCCAAAATCAATACTGGTGTCTTTGGTAAATTTCTCCGTCCTGTGCACATGCTGATGTGAAAGCATGTCCTACATCAGCTGCCTGCAGGCAAATAACGTCTTAAGCGAGAAGAAAAGCTTTTCAGATGCCTCTTTTTCTTTTGATTTTCCACTGAGCTTTTCATCAAACTACTTTTCAAAAAAATCAGTTGAGTCCATTTAAAGGTATTGTTGGACGTTATGGGACTTGTGCTTTTTTTAAAGCAAATAAAACTGATACAACTTCCACATTTGTCTTGTTATATATGAAGCTTTAACCAGCAGCTAGCTCACAAAAAAACACCACAGTTTTTGACACATATGAGAGTAGTTTTATCGGGAATGGCTGAAGGACTCTGGGATTGTTGGCTCATGTGTTGGGGCTGTTTTAACAGAACTTCAAACATTCAAACTTACGTGATGCAGGGGTGCAGGTAAAAACACGTCTGCCAAATAAAGCATCCACACTGCATCTTTATTTCTAGAGATCAATGACCCAAATGGTTTTATCAGCGTATATTTATGCGCCAGTTTGGCTCACAGTGTGAATTTCAGGTCAACGACCTAAGCTAAAATAGATAGCAGATGCATTACTTGGCAGGAAGCATCAGTTCTCCTGAATAATGCATTCAGCCCTTAACACTCAGTAAAGACACTTTAAATCAAACTGAGATAAGAATGAAATGATATTATCAGCACATGCTTCATTTGATGGAGTTTCACAGACTGTTTTTTGACACCAGACGGTCGTTTTTCTGCATTTTCATAACACTAAGGACTTTGCCCTTTATAAATATTGTCTGATTTCAGACCGAGTGTAAATTAAACTTCTGCTGAGTCAAATAAAACGCTGATGTCTCTGAATTACCATAAATTAGACATCAGAGGATTTCTCATCTTTATTGAACGCTGCAAAGAAAATGATGCTGCTTATCACAAGCTGATGTAAAATCATCATCTGATAGTTTTTGCTGTAGCTGCGTTCGTCCCTGCGTGATGCATGCGCTGCTCGGCGTGCAGGCGGAGAATATAGGAACCTCGTGTGGAAAAACGTGACCGCGAGGACTCAATTTAAGGCCTTCGAGATGTGAGGCTGCAAACTGCTGGTCCAAGTGCTGCCCGACTGAGATGGAGGAGAGAGGAACTGAGAGGAACTAAGAGGAACTTCAGGGAAGATGATGAGGGTTTGATGCACATACGGGTCTGAGAGGGTGGTGGAACTGGTGAGATACAGGTAGTTGCAGGAAGAGGGTGAAACACGGTCAAGTTGCTGGACCTTAAGAAGAAAAAATTCCATTTGTCATTCAGACTGGAAGCAAAGAGATCAATCAGAAGAAAAGTTTGAAAAAATTCACCTGCTGCCACCTTTTTAAGGTTCACAAACATGAAATCTGATTTATTCATTTACATAAAACTGTGAGAGTGACCTGTTGTGTTTTTACGGGTGAGTTATGTGCAGCTATAGAGGTGTTTTTGTTGAACAGAGACAAGTTCTTGCCTTCCATATGTCCAATCCATGCAAAGCTAAACTTACTGTTTGCTGGCTACAAGGTCGTATTTAGCAAAAAATTTAACTTAATTTTGATTTTTTTTTTATAAAGCTGCAAAGAATGAGAGAGAGAAATGTGTTTTAAACAATACAGTGATAGAAAGACTTGTTCTCTAAATATTTAAGGGTTTGTTAATCCGGAAAAAAATTAATTTCAGTCATTTTAATCTCTTATATGCTGCCAAGTTCACCAGTGGTCCATTACAAAAACCCATACTGTGAGGACGAGCAATGTTTCAATCCACAAATGTTAATTTGCAATATAATGTACATCTCTCTTAAATGTATCAAATATTTGAGATTTCATGCTGATTTTTTGGGGGAAAAAATTTTATACAAATTTTCCACACAGGATCTTGACTGTTAGCATTAACTGTTGAACGAAAATCCAAATTATAGCTTGTCCTCTAAAGTACCAAGGGTCACATTTGATATTACATGTTTCATTAAGGCCTCATTTGAAAGGTTTTCTTGAATGTTTTAATAAATGTAATCTTAAAAGCACAGTTTAGGGCAGCAGTGTTTTAGACACCAGTGTCTTTCAAATACTGTATGTGTGTGTGTGTGTGTGTGTGTGTGTCTGTGTGTGTGCATTGGCCTTTTCCAGAGAGCTTTACCGCTAACCCCCCCACCAACACCAACACCACCACCACCACCAACAAGGTCAGAAGAAAGGCGTCCGAGCACAGTTTTGGGTTACAAATGAGTCATTTTTATTTTTTTAGTGCAACATCACAACAAACAATTTTCACATGAGGTATTCAAAGGGATTTTCTTTAGTTGTTGATACAAAATGTCCCACCATGATTGACGTTTAAAGTGTTGTGTATCATTTTTTTTTCATTTTTTATATTTTTTTAAAGCCTTTGGTTGGTTAGCCACATTCATTAGTAAGTCTAACACATGGACAAGAATGGCACGATAAAGCATGGTGGGTCGAGTCCGAGCTGAGGAAATCCAGACTCAGACAAATATAATATTTCCCTCAGCTCTTCCTCGTTTAAAGCTTTTTGTATGGATTTTTATTAATTCCTACTTACAACAGTGGGATCGAACAGTATTTTCAACTACACTAAACATTTTTGGAAAAACAGGGGGTGGGAGGGGTGGCTTACAAATGTGGAAAAATAGCTTCTGTCTCCTCTGACCTTTTTTATTATTTTTTTTTTTTCATATTCGGGATGAGTGCTTGATTTTTGGGCTTTTTTTCTGTTACAGCAAGTCACATGATTTCTTAGGATTTTTGGGAAAAAAAAACAAGGAATAGGCAACGTTGATTACAGCAAGATCCTCCTTGCTTGGATTGTCACCTCCTTCTTTTTTTGGTCTTGAGAATGATTTTTATTTCTATATACAGAACATGGGTTTTCAATGGGACACTCTGGCATACTGGAGTTAAGCTTTGGCTGGACGGGGGCCTCGTTCGGCTCCTGTTTCAGGATTGATTCCAGCACATTTGGTATTTTTGGAGTAAAAGGCATGAAGAAGAGAAGAGACGGATGGACAGACAAGATAGATAGATAGATCGATAAGACAGACACCCTGACAGGATGGATTTCTTTGGTTAAGGAATATCTTTGCCACACAACATCTCACACAGTTGAGGTAGATGGGTAAAGTCTTCATGTACACACAGGGGAGAAGGCAGGGACAGACATGGGGGGTGGGGAGGCGAACACTGGGTTTTACAGAGTCAAAAGACTTCCATCTGAAGACAATGCCTCATGTCAGTTTCTCAGTTCCAGCTCAACATAATACTGTTTTTATGCAACATAAATAATCAGCACTGGTGCTTTTTTTTTTTTTTTTGTGAATCCTCTGAGTGCTACGGTAGCTCTGATAGGGAACTGCTAAAACTACCCATGATACATAATGATTCAGCAGTTACCCATCAATCTTTGGTAGTTTTTTGTTTGTTTGTTTTTTTTTGGTTTAAACATTATCAAAAAAAAAAAAGCATTTTTTGTTGACTTTTTTCTGTTTTTTTTTTTTAATTCTAAAGGTATACATTTGCTCTCAGTTCTGCTATTCGACTACATCCACTTCCTCTCTGAGTTGCTCTCGGCTGCCAGAAATGTTCCAGGCGAGAGGGAGGTCAGGTTTCTAGAAAAGCCACTAGGGGGTGCCGTAGGCTAAGATGGCCGATGCAGATCACCTGCAGCAGCCGACTGGATGGATTCCCTCCTCTCTTTAACTTCCCCCCAGCCATGTACAGAAAGGGAAGAGCTCCCCTGCTTGACAGGAGCAGAAGGTGGCTCGATACAAAAAGCTCTGTCTCCATTTTAGCCTCCCAGTCGGAGAGACAAAGGGAAACCTGAAAGGTGTCACCTCAGCTTTGATACAATGACAGTGGTGAGCAGGGGTCGGCAGAGGAGCCTCTGAGCTCTTTTATTTTTTATTTTCTCCCCCCTCCAACCCCTCCCTGTACAGACTCAACCACAGACACCCCCCCCTCCCTTACCACCGTTCCCCTTCGCTCTCAGCATGCTTACAATTGTTGCTCATTAAAGTTTAATTCGGCTCCATGCCCCACTACTCCAACACCTCCTATTCCTCAAGCAACCCTCCCCTCCACACACACACACACACACCACTACTACCATCCTCATTTCTGGATGATTCAGCCTCCTCTCTGATCTCCCCCCCGCCCCCTTTGAATGCCCCCTAAAGCCCACAGGTCTGGCCAAGAGCGGACCCCAGACCAGATACCCAGAGAGGAGACGGGATGAAAAAAGCCTCCCCTTTGAAGTCCGTGAAAAAGTCGATGGCCTCTTTCATGACCGCCCGTCTTTCAAGTGCACGCTGTGAAGGGGGCCCTGGCAATCCACCCCTTCCAACGTTAAAGACAGAAAGAGAGAGAAAAAGGAGACATCTATGGAGAGAGAGAGAGAGAGAGATAGTGGATGGAAAAGAGCCAAGCTGGCCTCGCCACTGTTTGGCAGCATTTACACAAGGGTCAGAGAATCAGATCTTGTGTTATTTTCTCCTTATTTAGACATCCATAATGCAAAACAGTGGCTAATCAAATCACTTGTTTCTGTGCAAGTTTCTGGGGGAACCCTAAGAATTTTAAGAGAATATGGAACGAACTACAGGAACCCCATAACAAACCGGAATAGATGCTGTTTCGGGGGCCAGAAACAAAACCTACGAGTTCAGGAAGTCTCGCAACTAAATAAAAGATTCCTACAAGATGAGGACTAACTGTTAGACCATCAGAAGTACAGGTGCAAAGCCCTGAAGAGCCCCTGCACTGAACTTAGTGATCCTTAGATAAATAACAAACCTTATAAAACCCCAGAAGGCAGGGACAAACCCTAAGACCTTAAGAGACCAGGACCGAATTCATAAGCCATTCAGAGACTCAAGTACACAAACACAAGATCCCCAGAAGTTCAGCAACATGCCTTAACAACCTCAGAAGACCAAGAACAAAACCTTAGACCTTCAGAACCTTTAAAACAAAAAACCCACCATCCCAAAAAGATGAGAAACACACTTTAAGAACCCCTAAAAATCCAGGACGGGACCCTAAGAATCCTCTTGGAACTGAGACAACTGGCAGAAGGGTTTGGCATGTGGAGGACGGTGAGATCACACTGAGTTGGACATAGACAGGAGTGTCTGCACTGCACTGGGAAAAGGGGGGGGGGGGCAATAGAAAGGGAGATGGGGTGGGGTCACGACCATGCATTTCCCCAGGCAGACACACAGTACGCATGTTTGCATGTGACCCTGTAGGACTCGCACTCTATGGGGCCTTTAGACGGCACTTTAAGTGGGTCCCCGGACACTTTACACGCTCCGCCAGATGGCATTGGTCTGAGTACAACTTTACAAGCAACCTGTGAACCTATGGGATGCCACATCATAATCATCATCATTATTATTATTATTATTATTATTATTCATAGTATCAGTAATTATAAATATTATCACAACATTCAAACAAGCTTTGGCCTTGGCGTTAAGAGCTGACCGCAGAGACATTTGCAAGAGTAAAGAAATCCCCGTTATTCTATTAAAAAAAAACAAAAACAAAAACAAAGGCCAGGCCTTAGAGATGGAGAGGGATACGTAACATCACTGGGTGGTCGGGATCAGGATCGGGGACGGAATAGGGTACAGGGTTTTAGGGATTCAGGCCGTACATTCAGGGAGGCAATGTTAATCTTTGGTATTACGATGGGATTCTACAGCTAAAAGTGCCCATCAGAAAAAAGTCTTCAGTTTCACACAGACATACAGAGCATCGTTAAATAAATACTTACAGTATATAGATAGCATAAATAAATAACCAAATAAATAGAGAGAAAAGAAAAAAGGGAAAAAAACAATAAATTACACAAATGCAGTAATAAATACATTGATCAGATCAGCAATTGCATTTGAAACGTTCTTGGTTTGATTTAACTATTGGCTATAAGGAGGCATGTTAAAGCCTTTCCTTTGTGGACCAAAAAAATGACCTTGTACGTCAGCAGGGCTGAAACAAACCGCCCCGCACTTCCAACGTGTTTCTATAAATAGAGAGATGTGCTTGAAATCTGTACAAAAAGGGCTGAAAGAATCACATTCCTCCATTTTTCTCTAGACATCTGTAAAAAAAAGATTTTTCGTAATGGAGCAGAGGTGTGTACAGTTGTTTGAAAATGAGTGGAAAAAAAATACTACAATGTCACTATACATTGTGTCAGGTGTATCTCTTCCCCCATGGAGCCTTTTTTTGTGTTCAAAGGATGTTTTTCCGTTTTCCCTCCTGATTTTTTTGTTTTTGTTTTTTTTGGCTTGATTTTTTGAGTCAAAAAAATGGCTGTGGAGCTTTCTTTTTTCGGGAAGCTCGGTGAGAGTCTTAAAGCTAGACGGTTGCAAAAACTAGTCTGTTTCTGCGTGTCTTTATCGATTCTGTCCGGGCGTACGGCGAGATGCGCTGCGGTTCCCCCTTGAAAACTCTTGATTCACTCAAGGCAGGACCATCTTCACGAAAAAAAAAACAAACAAACAAAAAAAAAACACGAGAAAGGTTCCCGTTGATGGTGAATGATTGACAGCTGGGAGTCGTGGACGCTACAGAACCCTCCTGATAATTCCGGGGCTCCGAACTTCGGAACACCTTCACACGGTCCTGGGAACTATCACCATGGAAACACATGCTAAGAAAGGGGAATTAGGGGGTTGTCAGAAAAGAAAAAAAAAATGGTGAGTGAAAAAAAAATGCCTTTTTCTTCCTCTTTCACCTTGATTCTTGAGGAAAAAACAGGACGGTAGGAACATTTGGGGAGAGATTAACATCTTTGGATGATGAACACTTTTGATTAAGAAGTTACACAATGGAGCTCTCCGGTTGTGAGCAAATGGCACCTCTTGATTCTTCACGTTTGGAGAGATGACTATAGATTTGAAGGTACACCAAAATATGCTTTCTCCTGATTTGTAATACCCTCATTATCTCTAATCTACATAATCAAAATAATGCAATGAGATGGCGTCTATGTAAGGGTGTTACTCTTCTTTGAGTCAAATCATCTTCGCACCCTTGACTGTACAAGCAGGACCTCGCGTCCTACGATCATATCACTCTGGGTATCGCCCCCTTCTATTTCAAGGGAGCGATCGACTTTGGTTTTGGGAAAATGCTTCATCTTCATAATAACATCTATAATAGCTGGCTCCGTCACTCCTTCTGATAACGAGGAGGACATTTATTACGGCTGATCTCTGCCTAGACCAGTCTATGTGCCCCCTTGCTCCCTCAGTGCCCTCCCCGCCACACCCTCCTCGGCGGTCCGTCATCATGCTGTGCTGCAGGACACTGCTGAGGAGGAGACGCTGGAGCCTGAGGAACCTGTTGAGGAGGGACGGCCCTCGTCCGCCCACTTGTTGAGGTTGCGTCGGCGGGCGTTCATGAAGAAGTTGCTGACCGTGGAGAGCTCCAGGCCGAGCTGCTGGGAGATGGTGACCTGCAGCTCTTTGGTTGGGCGGTGGTTCTCCCTGAAGATGGCCAGGAGCGTGCGCCGCTGCAGGTCCGTGAACACCAGCCTGGTGCGCTTCGGGCCCTGGTTGCGCTCCAGCTTGCTCTGCTCCTGCTCCTTCCTCTTGCAGGCTGCGGGCGAATGGATAAAAGACAAATTAAAAAAAAAAAAAAAAAAGGAAAGGGGGGGAAACCGGTTAGCTAACAGACTGGCTGGCTAACTAGGACAAATGGATTAAGCTGAGAGAAAGTGGATTTGCTGAAAGAAAACAGATTAGCTAAGCAACTTTGATTAGTTAAAAGAGATGAATCAGCAACTTGTTTCATTGTGCAGTAAAGGAATCAAGATGTTCAACCCATCACATCTTATTGCCAGGGAGCTGCTGTGGGCTGCTGGGATAAAACAGATAACTGCATTCAGGCCAGAGCTCTTTGAGGGCTTTTATGATGCTTATTCCCTATCGGAAAACGCTGTATATATCTGCATTTATCTAGTCTGAAGACAAAGTGCAAAATCTGGTGTCATCATCCACTAAAAAAGAAGTTTACCCCCCCAAAAAAACCAAACACAAACCAATACAGACAGACCGGTGAATTGATACGAATTTTTCGTACCTGAAATTATAATTTCACCCTCATTTTCTGCTGCTATTATGTAATTCCTGCTATTTATTTATTGTGAGAGGTGATAAATCAGGGTACTAATAGATGAAGACTTAAGCTTATCCGTGTCAGCTTCACATTTTATGCTGCAATTTACATTCAGAGGCGCATAAGACAATTACATTAAGTCCAAAATGAAAATCTAATCGTATTAAATCATTAACTTACAGATTATCTAGACTGATTTGCTACTCAAACTTATGATTTCGATTTATGATCTTGTTACTGCTTCTCAAATAAATGGCCACGTTTTTAGTCAGACACTGACTTACTTAATGCCCTGTTTTTCATACGGCGGTCCACAGAGAATAAAAAAGTCATTATTTCTTGCTAAATTAGCCCAGTTGGCGGTGATGGAGGTGATGAAGTCGTCTGGTTTTCTGTTTTTTTTTGTTTGTTTTTTTTAATGTCAGCGTTGCTTACAACAATCGCCAAATAAAAACTCAGGGTCTGGGTTAAACACCACTGTAACTGCGGCACCCAGCCCAATTATATAATCAATATTTCTACACAAAAAGTCTGAAATTTAAAAAAAAAAAGGAAGGAAAAAAAAGCGAGTTTTGTTCAGTGAGTAGGAAAAATAGCCTGGTGTGTGTGTGTGTGTGTGTGTGTGTGGGTTGAGCTCAGATCCATTTTGAGAATCAGACGAGCGTTTTTTGAATTCAGGCTGCATGTTCCTCTGCATATCCATCGCTAAACCTTTCACCCCCAACACGCTGTAATTCTGTATTTACAGGAAACACAACACCAACCTCTGCCTTTGTGTACCGAGCCAACTTCCCATCCCCTTCCTCCCCCCTCATCTCTCTCTCTCTCTCTCTCTCCCTCCCTCTTTCTCCGTCCATCTCCTTCCACTTCCTCTCATCCCTTTCCCTTAGTGGACACTTCGACATCATTAGTTTCTCATAAAAGTCATTTACATGTGGCGGCAGTGAGTGAGTAATAATCACTTTAGGGGGAACTAATTTATTTTCTATTAAAGGCGGGTTACGTCAGGGGTGAGTGAAACAAGCAGAGTCGGCATTGCCCAGGGTGTTTAGAAGCCTTAAGTGGACTAAAACATATTTGGGGGAGCCGTGCAATTACCTAAATGCACACTTTTAAGAGGTTTCAATCAGCACTGTGCGGTTGAGCGACTGTTTTGCTGATGGTATCAAATGCATTTCTAAGTGTAAGCATTGGTGGGCAGGGCATGCACACTAACACACAAACAAACACACACACACACACACAC
>JAQNCA010000030.1:1875166-1886103 GCA_029783725.1 Acanthurus tractus
TACGCCATCAATAATATTTCTGGGGGTTGGGGGAGGTTTGTTGGGAGGTGGGCTGCTGCTGCTGCTGCTGCTGCTGCTGCTGCTGCTGCTGCTGCTGCTGCAGCTGTGGAGGTATATACAGCGGTGCACTCTCAGCTCATGTAGTAATGAAAGGAATGACATGATAGTGCTGGCGAGCTTGCTTGTAGTGTGGATTTATGGCTTGTTGGAGGAGTCAGGGTGTCCTGCCGCTCTCCTCCTCCTCCTCCTCCACCACCTCCACCTCCTCCTCATCGCCTCCATCCCATCCTCAGCTCTCTCACTCTCTCTCTCTCTCCCTCACTGACGATCATAACGCCGGCCATTAAGTAAATGCTTCCTTATGCTGTAATCATGTGTAAAAGGCTCACAATTACCATGCTATAAATCCGCGGCGCTGGGGCTGCTCCTGCAGACATAAATATTCCCCTATAGGCTTCTTATGATCGTGGGAACAGCCTCTAATCATGATGTATGCCCCTGTCTCGTGTTGCTGAAACGTGATCGAAAGCCCTTTCCCTACCCCCCGGCGTCTCAACCTACACCCCCCCCCACCCACACACACACACACCCTCCCAGCCAGAACACCCCCCCCCCCCCCCTCCCACCCACCCCCACAGCCCCCCCCACCCCCCACCCCCCTCAGCCCACCCCCTGCTGATTTCTTGGGCCAGGGGCTGATAGAAATTATTGATTAAATCTGTGCAGCTCAGACTCCTCGACCCACAGAGGCTGGTTAACCCCTTCAGCGCCAGAGTGTGTGTGTGTGTGTGTGTGTAAGTGTGTAAGTGTGTGTGTGTGTGTGGGGGGGAGCTGTAAGAGCTGGATAAATAAAAAAAAAAGAAAACAAAAAGCAGCAATCTTGTTTTTTTTTTTCTCTGTAAGGTGTTGCACGGCGAAGGCCACGTCGGCCTCCTGATATGCAAATGGAATCGGCTTTGACCTTTGAGCCTGGCTGGCAGAACGCGAACTGTACGCAGCGAGAGGTGGACGAGGCTTTGTGGCTTTCATTACTGTGGGGGTGGTGCAGCCACTGGAGCCGACACGTAAACCGCATTGACCTTTCTTATTCATTTAGACCTTTAGTCAAGGGCTTCGGCCATCATCTTTAAAGTTATAGTCTCTGATCCCCCTCCACCACCACCACCACCACCACCTCCACCACCTCCTCGACTTTAAGTGTCGGAGCACGGCTGTGTGGTCTTTATCCTGCCTTCTTCTTCTTCTTCTTCTTCTCCTCCTTCTCTGACTAAATCCTTATTGCCTCCTCCACACCCTGAGGTTGGGCAAGAGATGCATCTCATATATACAGCACAGTAATCCATAGAGTAAACACACACACACACACACACACACAAAAACACAAGATACTGCGGATAAATCCCAGGGATCACCTCCTCCGTGTTTAGCAAAAAACGTCTTTGCAGAAAGACAATTACTTGAAAAGACAAAATGGCAGCAACTACGTTCCATAATTACCGTGCATCCAGACCTGCAGAGAGCTCTGCAGCCCTCCTCATATATATATATATATATATATATAAGAGACAGAGTTATGGAAATAACACAGGGCTGCTGGCTGACACTGAAGGGCCTACTATGTATTTAAGCGAGTGCTGCATTTAAGAGGATCATCTTAAAACTTGAGGCGTGAAGCAGAGAGCACTTGAGCTATCTTCAGACCGGGGAGCACAGGGCACCGCGCATTCTAATTCCAGTCTCGATTTTGCCGATGCGGCCGAGGTGTGTGTGGGCAAGGCGTGCTGCTCTTTCCCATGGAAATCAATAGAGGCTTGTAATTAAACAAAAGGGGGTTGGCCAAGAGGGGGGGTGTGTGGTGTGGGGGGGAGGAAAAAAAAAAAAAAAAACAACAACCCCCTTCAGAAAGTAGGTTATGTAGAAAAGTGCCGAGCTGTCCAAATTGTGGCTTTGCCAAGAACTAAATATGCAATATCAGAGTGTGTGGGAGCAGAGAGAGAGAGAGAGAGTGGAGCATTGTCCAACATTAGCACTCCTCTCTGTGTACGGCCTTTAATTTTTTATGAGTCCGATTGATCGTCCGCACCGAGTTGAAGGACTGACTCATTAAAATAATGTTTGCGTTTGTAAAGATGAAGAAACAAGGATGATGGGAATAAAGAGAGAATGATTGATGATTAGAAATCCGCTCAAAACGAACAAAGGGCTGTTTTATCATTGGGGAGTGTGTGTATGTGTGTGTGTTTGGCAAGGGGGGGGTGTTAGGTTTCTGTGTTACAGGAAGAGGCGTTTTGCATACAGAGCGTTCACACGTCGCAGGATTGGATTCATCAAACGAAAGATTTCTGTCAAATTACAGAACAAAAACCCAGAGATAAGTCATCGTTGGGATAAGAGGTTTCGGGGTGTGATTGCTGTAACGTTTTGCTGAATGGAGGATGTACACATGTGCTCTGAGAGCCAAACAATCAAAGATCAATAATTGTGAAGGGATTGCAAGAGTGCACAATCATTACCTATGAACCCTATTGTGTTGTTGGGCTTAATCAGTCGAGGTGCTGACAGAGAGCGAAGAGCAGTGATCAACCGGGCAGCCTCACACACACGTACAGCTCTCAGACCCCCGCAGTGAGCACACACACACACACACACACACACACACACACACACACACACACACACTTGTCTATGCTCGTCTCATATTACTGTGTTCACTTGGATCTGTTTCTGTGCTCCGTGTATCAGATGGGCCTTCGGTCCCTGTGGAGGCACAACACTGTAACACGGCACTGTACAGCGTGCTGTCGTGTCTTCAGTCCACATCCCCGAAGAATATTAAATGTCAAGCAGCAGATTACAATGTGCCTTTCACAAAGAAAAAAAAAAAATCTTTACCCTGCTGTGAAACACGTATATAAACACTGCTGGGCCTACAATGAATATTTGTATTTTTTAAAGCTGATTATTTTCTTTATTATTCTCTAAATAATCAAGTTTATAAAATATTAGAATTTAGTGACAAATCTCAGTCACAACTGTCATCTTTCGATTGTTTTTTTTTGTCCAAAAGCCTTAAAAAAAAAAACAAAATATGCAATAAATGCATAATTTTGCAAGACAGAAAAAAAGACAACAAACTGCTAAAACAAGCCAATGTTTTTGCATTTTTTTTGCTTCATAAACAATTTGTTTGAACTGATTCCAAAATAATTTGAATTACTTTTCTGTCGACTGATCAACTGGGGGCGGGGGGGGTTGCATGCAGCATCCAGCTTAGCAAATAACCTGCTGTTTACCACCAGATGTGAAGAATCTTCACACACACACCTTCGAGCTGCTGCCTCTTTGTATTTAGTCTCCGAGTAATTGCCATCGGTGACGACGTTGATAAAAGACGTCTGGCGAAAGCTCAACTCTAATTTGCATCAGCTACCTTGCCAACTCAACATCAGCCGCGCGGCGGGCAGATATAAATCACTGCTCGAATTAATCAATCGCTCCAGAATGGCATATCTGCACAAATTATTTTGTGGGCTCGAAAGCGATTAAATCGCCAACCGCTGCTCGCGTTGATCTTCATGGTTCATTTAAGAGGAGGGCAAATGTCTGTGGCTTTTTTATTGTAGCTACTGTACGGATCAATAGGAAGCTGTTCGGAAGCAGGGTAAACAAAGGAACGGCACATATGGCCCTTTCTCGTTCAAACTGTCCTCATTGTGCTGCTAAGTTCGTATTATCCGGGGCTGTTGAGACAATAGACACGAGCAGCAAGCAGCACATTCACAGTGGTGTGAAGAAGGGAAACATGATGCTTTTGCTTTTCCTCATGTCTCCACCTGAGCTGCATACTGATTGCTGGAGAGGAGAATTTTTTTTTGGAAGACATGGAGAAAGAAGGTGTTTGGGGAAAACAGAGTGTGTGTGTGTGTATGTGTGTGTGTGTGTTTGTTGTTGTGGTTTCTGTATGAGGGCAAGTGTGTATGTACATGTACGTGTGTGTGTGTGTGTGTGTGTTTCTGTGTGTTTGTGTGAGTCAGATAGAGAGCAAAGCCAGATCTTACCCTCCAGCCGAAGCGAGGCCATTCTTTGAAACTCGGGCTCCTGGAGCCAGCGGGACATCCTCTTAAAGGTCTCTCGGCCGGACTTGAGCTTGCCCCAGGGCTTGGGGTTCCTCAGGAGGTCAGACAGTGTGCCCTGTGACCTACACAGAACCCTCTCTGCAAAGATGGCCTGAGGGATGCTGTACCTCTTCAGCTCGGTGATGATCCTCTGGGCAACATCCCTGGTGTTGATCTCCTCCGAGGCGCCACCTCCGCCGCCCGGCAGCTTGCCCTCGCCGGGCGAGGACGAGGCGGACGAAGAGGAATGCAGGTGCTCGGCCATCTTGGAGGCCTGCTGGCTCGGGTGATGGTGGGGTTGGTAGTGCTGGCTGTAGATGTGAGGGTGGTGGCTTGGGGCGTGCTGGTGAGCATCCATCTTGTTGAGCTGATGCCCCACTGACACGTCGCCCCCTCCGAGGCCCGGTGGCGACATCTCACGGCCGAAATCCGTCGTCCGGCAGAAGAGGCTCCCCCCGTGGACGTCGTAGCCGCTGTGGAGCATCTGGCCGCCGTTGCCATTGGGACTGTTGCCCAAGCTGCCATAGCCGTGCATGGAGGAGCCCAGGCCTGAACCTGTGGAGGGGGGCGACAGGCTTTGGGCCATGGCCAGGTCCTTGCCATAGGGGTTGTAGAAGTTGGTGCTGAGGTGTGCTCGATCTTCTCGCATGAGGGTGAAGCTGCCGATGACGTTGCTGACCGGGAGGCAAGGGTGGTGATGGTGATGGTGGTGGAACTTGTCGTCAAAGGGCTGCAACGGGGTCAGGGTGGTGTAGGTGCTGCCGGAGCTGGACGGGGAGTCGCCGCTGTAGCCAAGCGCAGACATGGAGTGGTCGAAGCCCGGCGGACGGGGCTCGGGCTCCAGAGACATGGAGGGGCCCCCCAGGGAAGGCCTGGGGAAAGCGGCCGAAAGGTCCCGCGAGTGCAGCATGGCCCTGCCATCCTGGCTGTGAGTCAGATCCGCGTGGCTGTGGAGGGACATCTCCTCTAGACTCCCATCCATCTTCAGCTTCAGCAAAAAATAAAACCTGTGTTTCTTGCCCCTGTTGCGTTCTTGCTCTCCTCTTGTTATTGTTGTTCAACAGCCGGGCTAACAGTCTGGAAGGTCTCTCGTTACACCAGACTATGGATTTATTGATTTGTGAATTAATTGATTTCCGGGCTTATGGGGTGTCTAATTAATTATCTGATAGCGTTAAGTACTGTCCTCAAAACTCCCTCAAAGTCCCAGAAAACGAGTTTGCAACAGCATCAGGAGCCTTTATTGTGATTTTTTTTTTCCCCCCTTCTCTTCTCACTTGTGCATCAGCACTCCGCTCTCGTCTCTTTGGTGCTCAGCTGTGTTCCTCGGCAGAAGCCTGGCTTTTGTGCCTGCGCGAGACAAGACAGCCGCCGTTACTCCACCGCATTTAAACTTTGACCGACACACAGAAGCAGGAAAAAAAAAAAAAAACAGCCGAGAAACGTCTCTCTGCGCAGTGCTGGACAATAACACACACACACCCTTAAATCCAAAACATGACATCAAAAACAGCATCATCTGAGCATTTCCCCCCCCCCCTCACGCATCCCGCCGAACACTCCAAAACACACCAGCATCTGTCTTTTAATCGCTTCACTCAAATCTCATCGTGCAAAATGGGGATTTTTTTTTCCCCCCAGACTATGCAAAGTTATGAATACAGAAGTAGCGCGCATGCGAAGCGCGGAGCATTACGGTGCGTTTGCACATTTACATCACATGTAATCTGCACGATGCGTTAACTAACTACCGGAGATGATCCGGAGACCAAAAATAAAAACAAAACAAAAAACACGGACATGTGCGGGTTTCTGACGCTTTTTAGAAAAATATCTTACCTTTTTTTTTTTTTTTTTATGATCCACTTCTCAGAGCGCGTCCGCCGCTGTTGTCCGTCCTGTGCATCTCTCCGATTGTGTCACCGAGCAGCCCTGCAGATTCACACAATTGGTCCGCTGCGCCCCGGGGTGCTACATTCACCGAAAAACCAGAGTGCAAAAACCATCTGCGGTTTGAGGACGAAATTTCTCCCGCTCTCTCTCTCTCTCTCTCTCTCTCTTACCGTTTTACCGTTTTCTCAGTCTTTGTTTTCCACTCCAGGAAGGAAAAAAAAAAATCTCCCGGTCTTGCCTCCTTTTTTTTTTGCTCTACACTAGCAGCTCTCCTCTTTTTCTTTCATTATCTCGTGAGATTTTCCTCCTCCCTCTGCCTGCCACTTCATCGATCTCACCACCGCCAACTCTTTCTCCTTCTCCTCCCTCCTCCCTCCTCCCCCTCCTCCCCCTCCTCCCCCTCCTCCTCCTCCTCCTCCCCCTTGCTCACATTGACTCTCTGCTTTCAGTGCGTCACGGCCTTAAAAATCTGACAGATGTGCGATGAAATTCCTACTCCAATTAACCCTTTCTCTCCGGGGGGGGGGAGGAAGGAAGGGAGGGAAGGAAGGATGGGAGGCAGGGGGGGGTGACGGGGCGGGGGGGAGAAGGTGCGGAGGTGGAGATGCTCTTCTTTCTCATAACCCCACAGGTTAAGCCTTCTTCAGCTGATTGCATGCACAACTTATGAATTATGTGCGCACATCCTGGTTCATTCTGCTGCGCTCGGCTCTTCGTTATATCTGATCAATGGGATTTTTTTTTCACGAGCTGCAGCTAATGTCTTTTAGTGTTTTTTTTTATTTTTTATTTAATGTAACAAGTGATGCAGTTGCTGTTATTATCTCTGTGACAAATGATAAGCAACATGGTGACGGAATGGGAAACACCCAGCTAATACGTTTCCAAAAATTTTTTCCTCTCTAATAATCTGTCTTATATTATCTGAAATTTCTTGTTTATTTAAAAAAATGTCAGTGCAGGAAAATAAATCAGAAGACCCTGAGATGATTAAAGTATGAATTATGGGTGATATGCAATTAAAATCTTCTTAACTGACTCCAGAAAAAAAATAAATCAATCTATTCTCACTCTGCTGTGCGCCATCTTCACGCCAGACCACTTCCTGTATTTTTTTTCTTAATGATGCTAAACGCTCCAGAGGTATTTTGCATGTTTTGTTCTTGTATTTATTTTGACCCCTCTTGTTCAGCCTTTCAGGAATAAACGCTGTCAAGTGACGCTCGTGTTTAGCCAATCTCTTAATCAGCACTCAGCTCGCGACTCCATTCACTCACACCGCCAACACTTCAGCCTGGAAAGTCCCCCAACAAGATCAATGCGACCCTTTTCTCCAGAAGACCCTCGACCTGCTGCTGCTGCTGCTGCTGCAGCACCACACACACACACACACACTGCAGGCCCGGCCTGCTGGGAGCGCGTGAAAAGTGCAAAAGTGTGCACTGAATGTAATTTAGTGCAAATGTAGCGTTCACTATGTATGCTTTTATTTGTGTCTAATTGAAGAAAACGCGTGATGCGTCTGTGTTTGACTCCATTAACATCATGTATGTGTGTGTGTGTGACTGAGAACGCGCATGTGTGCGGGCGTGCATGTGTGCACTTTGGCTCGAGTGGGTGCATGCTCGTATTTGCGCGCGTTCACAAGAGATTGCTGTCCAATTATGTGCACTGGCGCCTATATGCGGATATAAGGAGCATAAATATACATCTAGTCTGCATGATCGGGCCTGCGCGTGCGTGTGGGCTCGCTCTCTCGCTCGCGCGCACGCCTCAGAGAGAACCCCACAGACAGACAGAGGCAGGGAGGCAGAGCGCATACTAATCATATCTGTCTGTCAGTTTAATTTTCAGAGATGAGCAGTTCTGGCGTTTGGAAACAGCAGAGCAGTGCGCGGTGTGGGACCGCCGGCTTCCCGGAGCAGATGCTGCCCTATCGATCCGCCCCGCGCGCAGCCAGCACGGAGGGATGCGTGCATGGGTGTATGGATGGCGAGTAGCTGGAGGTAAAAATGGTCAACGGCTACAGAGCGAAAATAAAAGGTCCTTTTGGAGGTCGGGGTGAAAGTTCACCTTCTGTGGCTGGAAAAATCCGAGATGGAAGGCTGACACTCGAGCACCAAGGCCCCCCAACTTTCTACACCGCGGGCCTGAAGGGAAACCGACACCCAGTGGGGTGATGAGGGTCTGGGTTTGTCAACACTGGGCTCTGCGTTCAGCCACATAAAGCCACTCATAATCCAAATACTGGAAAAAAAAAGCATGTTCGTGCGTCATGGTGTGTTACTTACCTTCCGCTGAGTTCAAACATATGAATTTAAGCTGCACAATAAGCTCCCAAAAATTCTGGTTGAGCGGTTGGGAAGCCATTTCAATTTTAAAGCATTTGTTCTCTCATCCGGTCATTTTCCTCACAGCGAGAGCAGCAGCGGGGTTAAGCAACATTTACATTTCTGCCATTTAGCTGATGCTCTCAGAGGGATTTTACAGTGAGAGCAACAGTAGGAGCTTCAATCCCTCCATTAAACCAATACGGGCCATAAATAAATGTACCGAGGAAAAACTCACATTTCAGCCATTTAGCTGCAGCTCTCATCCAAAGTGACTTTCAATATGGTGGGGTGCGGAATAAGCTTTTAATCTAAAGCCAATACTGAGCTACTTTAGATTTTAACCATTTAGCTGATGCCCTCATCCTGGGGGACGTGTATGGCTGCATCAAATCCTGCATCACCGATATTACAAGCAAGCAATGGCAGGGAGGTTAAAGGTCAGAGGACATTGCTGTGACCTTTTAAAATGACCATTCATGTGCTGGCAAATAAATAGAATCAACCAAAACGAAAGAAAGAGATGGAGGGTTTTTTTTCTGATTGAAAGGCAAAAGAAATGGTTCCTCATGAATTTGCAGCCTGCGGATGGAGAGTGACTCGCCAAGATTCATGAATTTATATTTTATATTTTAATAGAAGAAGAAAAAACAAACAAACGAGCAGGAGCGTGATGTTTTCTGCAGCGGCGGGAGATGCACGCTGGACCCAAGGCCTGCAAACATCCCCCGAGCTGCAGCGGGAGAGAAAATACAGCATTATTCATCCTGGAGTTTAGATCACTTAACGCCCCCCAAATCTGCTGTTTAATCACCGAGTAAACGTGATCGCTTATTGGTAAATGATAATAGATGGAGCGCACGCGCAGGGTTTGCAGTTTTGAACGAGATATTGACTTCCTGTTTGCAGCAGCAGCAAAAAAAAAAAAAAAAAAAAAAAAAAAAAATTGAGACAGAATTTAAATTTCTTTTTTTTTAAGCCCAGTCCGTCAGGGAAGAAGAAGAATTAAATCTGTGGGATTAGAAGAGAGAAAGCAGCTTCCGCCTGGTTTCCTGATTTCCTGATCGAAGGTGGAAAAACAGGAAATCCAGCTGTTACGATTCTTCCAGACATCAGTACCATGACTTTACTTCAATTATCATTTTATTTCCAAAAATATCAAATAAAAATGTCATGTTGTGACAACTCAATGATGCTGCTGCTGCTGTTGTTGTTGTTGTTGCTGTTGTTGTTGTTGTTGTTGTTGTTGTTGTTGTTGTTGTTGTGGGGTTTTGATTCTGACAGTAAACGGGTCGTTTTGTTTCACCTTATCTGGATAACTTATGCATTATTTACACTCTATCTGACACACACACACATTCACACACACACACACACACACACACAGGTACGTGACATAAAATTTAAATCATGCTCACTTTGACTTTTCTTCCTCTGCATTATCTGTTTGTTTGTGTCCGTTTCTCTGTGTGTGTTTGTGAATGTGTGTGTGTGTGTGTGTGTGATCAGTGCAGTAGTAACCACATACAAATTACTTAAAGTACAGCACAGTACATAATATACACATAACACACAAGTTGCTATACATCTTTTGATTTATTGTCATAAATAAGGACATAACACCTTTTGCACAATCAGAATTTCTGTTAGTTTGAAAAAAAAACAAATGTTGAAACTTTAAAAAACATCATAACACTTTTTTTAAACCAACACATTTTCTGTGACAAAAATTCTCTTTATAAACAGAAACACACACTGCAGTCAACCTGTAAATAGAATAAAAACTGTGCTTAAACACCTTCCTCAGATGTGAATCCTCCGTTATGTTTCCATGTGAAAAAGTCAAAGGAAAAACGGTTTTCATCGGTGTTCATGTTTGTTTTCCTCTCACACACTCTGAGATTCATTTACATCTGTAGTTTAAATTTCACAGCCATCAGCGTTTCCGTGTGTGTAACCTGTTGTACCGTGATGCTTTTATTTGCTGTTACGTTTAAATGTACCTGTGAAGCGTCAAACAAGGCAAAGTATCTGATTTTACAACTGGGTCCTGAATGTCACATAAACTAAATTAATTAAAGTCACATTTTATCAGATGTGAGATTTGCCGGTTTTCCTTGTGTGGCTGAACATTGCAGATAAAAAAATAAAATAAAACAAACACTGTGTGGACTTTTCTCTTAGATTTCATTGACCTCACCTCACTGCGCATAAAAAAAACATGTAACTGTAATTTTTCCTGCCAAAATAATGAAGAAGTACTTTGGATGTCACTTCATTTTTTTAAGTTTTGGAATCAACTTTATTTTCCATTCAAAGTAAAAATTAAATCCTGTTGCGTCTCTAAAAATTGTTTTTATTTAACAAATTTCACCTTCCAGCAGAAAGCAGTGCTTTCCAGTTCTGTGTATGATCTTTTATGTAATTGTCTCTAATATGAATATTTTTTTAGCACAAAATGAAACTTAACTCTGAAGATTTAAAGAAAACTTTTTTCGTGCAGCTGCAGAAGTTTCAACTCTGCAAATGTTTTTTTAAACTCTCCTTTGTTTTTTACATCAGTGCAACAAACAATATCTCCATCATTATTATTTTTAAT
>JAQNCA010000030.1:1928115-1944282 GCA_029783725.1 Acanthurus tractus
TTTTTTTTATCCAAGCAGCCTCAAGGAAAGTTGAAGCTTAACTGCTCAATTGAGGATCAGAGCAGTGACATGGTTCCTCTTTCTCCTGGTCTCCCATCCACCCTCATCTGCAAAATAAGTAAAATTCTTGTTGTTGAGAAGCAATGGACAATATTTCAACAGCAGTCAACTCTCACACACAATTAGGTTATAATTTAAGTAACAAAGAATTTTATTTTTCTAATAAATGTAAATGTATTTCTATGCAAATTAAAAAATGGTTTTTGGGAAGTCAGCTGAACTGATTTAGTTTGATTATTGTTATGTTTGTGTAAAATTATATAGAATTTCACTGGTGGCAATGGTGTGTGTATAAGCAGAACCCAGGTGAAAGCAGGAAGGAAAAACTCCACTTTTCCTTATCATGCAGTCATGAAGCCCATTTCCATAAAACCCATTCATAACCCTTGGATCATTCTGTATGGAGGACTTGTGTCTGGTCTTTGGAGAGACTGTGACCTGTATGTAGGAGGAGGGGTGGATTTGCATGAGTGTAGCTCTACTTCCTTATTATGAAAATGCTGGATCTGCACTAAAATTCAAGAGCAACCACATGCTGAACTCTTTGCTGTGCCTACAGCCTGGAAAGTTTGAGTCTGTTGGAAGAAATGACAAGGACTAATGGTGTGCAGGCTGTTTTGACTGACTGCACCAAAGGAAAAAAAAGCTGACCATCATGGGGGGGGGGATCACATTGGTCCTTAGAGAGGGATGCAGACAATAATCAATGATGTAAATTTTTGTAAATAAAGAGGAAATATAATTCAACCAGTTTGACCTTTTCGAATGGTCTGTTAAGGGAACTGTGCAAAAGCAGAAGGCAGAAGTTCTATCTGCACTCTGCTGTGCTAGTTTAAACTGTCTGGCTCTAATCTAAAATGGTTCACGCCTCTGCACTCGTTAACCTTCTGAGGTCTATTCACATCACAACCCCACACAGCGATGGTTGTCGTTTCCTAGAAATATGATGGGGCTTTGGCGCCTCCTCTACACTGTGCATCAGCTGCATCCGCAGTTTAGCGAGTTTCAGTGGTGTCGTGTTATTTGCAAAGAGCTGGTGCACAGCAGCTGAATGCAACGAAAAAACAGCTAGATTGTGAAACTGGGGTAAAAAACAGTTCACAACATCCTCTTATGTTGCATAACATTGTCTACATCCTGAGTTGGAAGGCCATATAGCTGCATAGGAACTGGTGACATAACCAAATGTGGTGTATTTTGTTTAAATCATGATAAATATGTCATACTAATTTGGTTGTAGTCAGAATTTTCTGGAGTACAACAATACTTAAGCATTTTTCATGCAAAATCAGACATCTAATGCTGTAAATCCAGCTTCAAACAGGGGAATCCTTGCTGGTGCTGTGTGGCTGCGCCCTTGTTTGTTCAGATCCTCACGTTGTCTCAGGTTACAGGACAAACACAACACTCATCAGGTCTTGGGAGGAAATGGGATAGAGCCTCTCCATGGTGATGATCCACAACAGACCTCCCCATGTCCTCTCCTGCAGCTAATGATGTTAGCCACCACCCTGGTTACCCGTGCACAGTTCATTGTGAAGAACAGGCTGCTGCACAATAGGGAATTCAGGCTGAGGCAACTTCATAGAGCTGCTTGCACCATACACAAGGGCTTTTGGTGCGCAGAAAACAGCTCGTGCTGCAGTGTCTTGGGGCTGAATATGCAAAGCACACTTAGTCTTTGAACCACCTTTATGTTGGTGACTAGCTTGTTGCAGCAGTGCATTAATTAGGCGCTTGTGAATGCATTATTTTATATTCTACGAGTAGTTTTAAAGCGTGATGTTTTTACTTCATATAATATTCATGTTCATATTAGCTTGTATAGAAATAACAGGTTTGACGTGTCAAGATGTACAAATAACAGCACCGAAATGTGATCATTTAACTACTAATTCTAAATAATTTAACTAATAATTGAACTGCATCAATTATTGGTTGAATCGAAGTCAATTCATGAAATGTATGTAATCAAACATGTAATGCTTTCAAAAAAAGTATATATAACTTGTCATAAATCCTTCTTCAACCTCTTAAAACCATCGTAACTTCTTAGGCTTGAGTAGTGCAAGTCAAACTGAAAAAGAAACTGTTGTGGTCAACAAGGATGTTAATGCAACAGATTTTAGAGACATTCTCACCATAGTTACCAGTCACTGTGGTTTGCTGGTCAGTTCAAGAAACGCAATGAGGAAGCAGTCAAACAATGATCCTTTAAGAAAACAACAGAGCTCACAAGAAGTCTGTTGCACATTTTCTTTCATATTCTAGCTTTTAAGGATCAAATTGTGCATCAATATTAAACAACTTAAAACTCAGAAGTAGTTGTGCAGCTTCTGCACTGTCAAAGTCAGGAAGTTATAAACCTGAAAGCTTAAGGAAGCCATTAAGCAGGTAAAGACATTCCTGCCTTGGGATAGTCTTAAGGAGCGGCTCTGCAACCATTGTGATTATGCATTCTTAACATTCACAGTCAAAGTATCAATCCGTTCATCTTAGATCGATGCCCAAGCCCAGAAGTAACAAAGGATGATTCAGAACTGAACTATACTTAACTGTGCCCTGAATGCCACTAAGAGTTTCCTACGTTAAGCAATCAAAACTTTAATTCCTTTGAAATGCTCCAGCAAGGAAGTTTGAGTAATTCTAAAGAAAAGTCTAAAAAAAGTTTATAATCAGAATTATATAAATCAGGCTTCATTGCACAAAATGTTTTTTCCTCATGCAGAAACTTTTTCACTTCAACCAGCCTGCTGCAGTTTTACATGGAGTTTGTAACTTGAGCTTGAGGAACGGCCTCGCACACGCCGGTCATTGGTTGTGAGCCTCTGCACTTCCCCGTAGCAACAGCCCGCCCCCTATTTTTAAAAAAAGCAGCAGTTTCTGGGAAGTCAGCTGACGCACAAGTTTATCTGACAGGAGTACTCTGCAGAGTTACTTGTTAAACGCTGCAAATACTCAGAATTGTGACCCTGAGATGCAAAGATAGGCCATGTCTTCACAGTTTGTTTGACACTGCGTAAGAAGAAACTCAATTTGTTCAATTAAAAAGTTGCTCTGCCCTGCATGCATGTCTGCACGTCTCTCAGACCACAAAGAAAAAAAACAGAACAAGCACTTAAAAAGTTTCTAAAGCTGCTTTACTGAATTACAGACCTGCTCCCTCTGTGAGCTTCAGAGAGAGTCTTTAATTAAGTCTTGGCCTTCAGCCATCGCTCTTGCTCCTTGAGTATACAGTACATGTTTATATACATGTACATGTGCAGAGAAGCCTCAGGATGTCTGTCAGCTCTTTCCTCCATCAGAAAACGTGACTTAAAGCAAAACATGGTTAAATGTGTCTCAGAGCATCCCTGTAAAAAAATGCATGTAAATCCTGTTTTTTTGTTCAATATTTTCCCTTCTTTTTGGTGCCAAGCTCTCATTCTTGTGGTACTTCTGCACTGCATTTTTCTGGGATCCCACAGCCGGTTGTCATGCCAAAGAGCGCGTCTATTGCAAAAAAAGTGAAGCAGGTTGTCTGCATGTCAAAGGTCTTTTTTGCACCCAGTGGCTGTTCCAGCAGTGTGTGAAAGCACTTTGGTGGTCAAAAGCACTGTACAATTAATAACCATAGAGTCTGATCCACTAAAGATGGCATACAGGTGTGAAATAAGTACATGCTTGTATTGAGTATGTTGGGTGCAATAATTACAGGAGCAAAGGGTCGAACAAGACTCTGAAACAAGAGACTGTGGTTCCATAACTATGTGACCCATTGGGAATTGTCTAATGTTATCAGAATGAGTTGTTTTAGCCTAACAATGATTCATGGCAAAATGTTATCAAGTTAGTTTGGGTGCAGAAACCGAACCAAACTGTGTTTTCTGCATGCTTTATTTAAAGGCTGGCTTGATGTTGCACATTTATTTTCTCTAACCTGACTGCAGAATAAGTAATGTTGTTCTTTGTTGTAATAACAGGTGGGATCACAACGCAGTGCAGCCCATACTGTCAAGTTGTTACCCTTTCTTGACTTGACTTCTCTTTAAGTTTGAGTGTGAAATGTCACTTGAATTTTTATGCACCAACACTTCTATTCTTGTTCCATCCCAATATTTGAATTTTGCAATCTGAAAGATAAAACCACCACTTCCTGTGTGCAAAAAGCGTTCTTCCATGGAAATGCCTGATGACAGGTGTCACATTCATAAAACCTTATGCAAAAAGCGAAAATTTGCATTTGCTCTCTGCTGTGCTGCCTTACACACAAGCCTTCCACTCATTCCTACAATTATCTATAAATAGATGCCAACACAGTCTCCTGTTTAATCTAACTTTGATGTAAAGCAGAGACATTGTGTCTGTGGTCCTGCCAATGTCCATAAACTCAAAGCCAAAGAACTGATAAGCTCAGTATGTGCAGACCCACGACTGTTAACGAAATGAGTTTCCGAAGAACGAGGTGGAAAGTGAAACACTATCAAAAGCAAGTCATAGGTGATATGTGATTATATTTAAACTAAAAAAACAAAAACTTCTCTCACATAACTTGACATGGCCCTCCAGTTGCCATTATAACACTCACAGGATTATTTATTATCCTGGTTTCTATTTGAATTTGTTTGTGCTTTGTGCTTCTCCACTGTTCCTATAAATGGCCGCCAATGGTCACCATCAAGTTTCAAAGGTTTAAAAGCCTTAAAATAGCCACAGACAATGGGTTATGGGTTCTCATTAACCACCGTCTCAGTCTAAACTCTGGATGTTAAGCTCTTGGTGGTGTGCGAATACTTATCACAGACCGCATTTAATCCAACATGGTGTGTCATGTTCCTTTCTGAGTGGAGTCGTTCCATCTTTAGAAACGTTGTTCGCTCAAGCGATGACCACAGTGCTGTATTAATACACAGCTGATCCATGTTGGCAGTTGTGATCTGCAAGCTGTCTCCTATTATTTCTGTACTGCCGCGTGCAGTTGCTGAGCTCATACAATCTGCACTTTGTTCTGTCTGCATGTTTGAATTGTGATCATTCTGAGAAACATGAATCCAAATAGAACTAAGAGATATTTAGAGTATTTAGAGGCATCAAATGAAGCCGAATTCTGTTGTTTCAAGAGTGCGTCCTTCCAGATGGTCCAACTTGAACCAAGAGATTCGGTCAAATCTTGAGATGATGTTCACATAAAACAGGTTGGATCTAATAATGTGCTGATATGTGCAAATTACAGGGGGAAAAAATGAACTGTTGTCACAATTTGCTGAGCAAGTTCAGCAGCATTTTCAGGGTCTGAAACTTTCCATCATTCAAGATTGTTTTGGTATGGATTATAATTCAAGGTTTTTGTTTTGTTTTGTTTTGAAGGGTCAAAAATCCAGTAACACGGGTAATTAAAGGAATCAGACTTTATTGGTGGAGTGCCATGTCTTGGCTTGTTGCCTTGATTGGGGTCAGAGTCATTAAACGTATTGCAAACAAGGTTTAAGTAGGGTAGGTATGAAACAAACAATTAAAAAAATGTAAAAGACAATCAGTCATAAACATTGACACACATGTCAACCAATGGGGTACCTGGAAATCTAGGTTGAATGAGTAATCGAGTCTCTTAGACTGGCAGAGAGGCGAAGGTGTGTTTACAAAGGAGGCGAAAGGTCACCAGCTAAGTGGCGCTTAAGATTAGAGAAAATAGACCTTAACCTGAAAGGTTCCCACAGGATATGACATATGTATAAAACACTTACGGAAAGAGCAAGAAAATAACCAGATATAAAATTAAAACACATTAAAAAAATATTATACGAAGATAAAAATCACATGATTGAAGATTTATAAGAGCAATTAAACTCATCACTTGAGAAGTTCTCATTCATACTATGTGGAAAAACTCTTGAGAAGGAAACTCCTGAATGTGTCTCTTTTTTCTGAAGAATTTCAACAAGTGAAACTCACCAAGTAAAGAGGGAAGAGAAAGTATTTAGGGAAAGAATCACTTAATGAAACATTGAAAAGTCCATCTTTTGCCACTTAAAGTAGTTTTGATACCAAACTGACCTTAACATTGACAGCTGAATTACGAAGAATTTATTCTTCAAACATTATTCACGATTATGTAGTTACTTAAAATTACGATATATAACATTTTCAGACTGAAATTTCAAAAAAACAACAAAATCTTTGTTCTTTGCATTGTAAAGCTGTGTTTTTCCTTTATCCCAAATGATCCAACAGTGTTTAATCTCAGAGAAATCAGTCATTTTTAATTCAAGGTTATTTCATTTCGTCTCCGGTCACTAACTTCGGGAGTGACACGTGTCAGCGAGAGAGAAAGGAAGTCGGCAAACGTGACTAAATGCAGCGTGAATCAAACTTTCAATACATCACCTCATCTGGGAACGGTTGTATAACAAATCCCACAATACCGCGCTTTTTCACGACATCAACATAACCGCATCTTCGGTTCAAATTGTTTCGAAAGAGAGACCTCTAGTGGCAGAAATGACCTTTTTTCTAAAACTAGCACATTGAGAACATTACAGATGGGGTCAGGTGGGGTAATGAGCACCTATGATGGACACAGTCGGAGTTCGGGTTTGGAAACGCTGTCACATCGTACGTTTTGTGGTGTTAGCTTCCAAAGCTTCATGCAAGAATCAGACTCTGAGGTTTTGTACGTGCTTCTGTACGAATATTACAGTGTTGTATCAGAGGTGTTTGTGTTTTGTGTTGTGTGTTTTCCCCCTGCTGAAAGACAAGCAGACTTTTATTTAGTGTCTTCATTTTTTTGGTAAATTATTTTTGAGAATACAGATGATAAAATTTCTCTACATTTTAGAACAACTGAATTTAGAACAACTTTAATGGTACTGAATTATTTGGATACTTGATGTGTCATAGTTTCCAGTATTTCAATCACCGATCACACTGTTGCTACGTGCCTTTTCTTTGCCTCAAGCAGAAGTTGTATCTGCTCTATTAGCACACAGTGTTCCCTCTGCAGGTCATTGACCCTGTATTAGGTCATTGAAGGCTTTCCAGGTTTTGTTTAGAAAAAGAAAAACAGGGCTTAACAAGGCCAGCGATCTGTCCAAAATGGGAGTGACGTTCCCATCAAGATTCCCAGCTAATAGCCTGGAAGGAAGTGACATTTAGTCTCAGAATAAACGTTTGTGCTCTAGAGGTGTGGACATGGCACTCCTAAAGCTGGCTCGCGTCCAGCTATTTATCAAGACGTGGCATGCCAGTGTTTTTCTGTAATCTTAATTAGTATTCTTCCCTGTTTTTAGTTTGTAGATAAGAATGAAAGTGAAAGAGTCAAAAAGAAACAGCAAACAAGGCCTTTCTAAACTCTGAATCTGTATGTAACAAACTGTAAAATGCGACTGAACGCTCCAGACAAAAGAGGACCTTGAGTTTAGGTTTCTTAGGTCAGTCTGCATGTAGTTTTGCAACTTAGTGTTTGTAAAATGCACTTATGTAACCGACTTACTGTTAAGCGTCTGGAGTAACTCGATTTCATAAAAATGTTGTTAAAAGAAGACACAAAGAGACATGTGTGGCCCAACCTGCAAGAGGAAGAAAAGATTTGGTTGGGTCCCTGCTGCCCCCGGACTACATCCAATACTTCTACACTTGAATGATAATTAACGTTATGATGATGTTATTTGGAAATATGAACCAGGTGAGCACAATATAAAAGAAAGTAATAATGCCCTTTAACTAGTTTTTGAAACACATCCTCTTAAAAGATCACCCAAAAATGCAGAACTAGCTTATGTAATATAGATTTTACACTCCCTCCAGGATTTCGAGGGTGTTTTTCAAGATTGTTGCGGCCTAAAATGCCTGAATTCGTGGCAGCTTTTCTAAAAAATTGCAATTTAAGTTGCAATGTTTTAAGCGTATTTGTTGCGATGAAATTGCGGGAGACAGTGAAAATTGCTATAAGGCTGCATTTTTTTTGTCTGGTCTGTGGGCCGCTCGTTTCACCCATTCTCTTAATATGTTTCGCGGTCGAAAAGTGTTTGTCAACCGATGATTTTTGTTTGTGTTCCACCAAAATATTGCATGGGGTGCAAAACAGTTTACCTCCGCTTTTGTGAAGAACATTTGCAGCCCCCTGAGATCTGACACCTGAGGGCAGTTGCTCACTTTGCTTGGTAGACCTGATTTTCTTTGCCATCTTTTAGCTGAAAATAATTCCCACATTGGCAGCACTGTGGTGGGCTGTAAAAGCAAACACCTCCATTTGCTTTGCATCGTCCAAAGTGATAACGTTCAACGTGAGAAACAAGCTGAAACCAAAAATCAGTGGTGGTCCGACCCATTGGATAACCCACTTTTTAAAATCTTTGCTTTGAACTCTCAACTTTTATTGTAATAAAAAGTCAGCTCATCTGTCTGTCCACCTTGCACAATCCAGTGTGCTTTCTCATTTCGAGAATGCTGAAATCAAAACAATTACCACTTTTTCACTGCCTCCTTGTTGATTTCCTGCAGTTAGATCTCAGTTCTCAGTCACACAGAGCATTGCTAAAGTTGCCTGGTTGCTGCTGAGTTGGGACGGTCACACACCGTCACCGCATGTTTTGCATTATTTAAATGTCATTTATTTGTCGGCCTGCTGCATATAACCTTGCTTTTGTTCACTTGCAAAGTCTCTGACTCACTGTTTAGTTAGCAATGTGCTAACACAAGCTAATATCAGCAAACTATGGAAAGAATAGACAGTAAAAGTCTCTTGATTTCACATGTTTGCACCCCAGAAACTGAAATTAAGTTATTAATCATCATTGTTGGTTGTCACGTTAATCAGCTCGTTTCAACAAAAAGCTGAGTCACATGTTTCAGGGTTTCCCCATTGTGATGAACAATAGCCTGACTCGTCCACAACGTTATTTAGAGGTGGCATGATGTTGATTTCTGTCACTTGAGACAGTTTCCTCAAAAAGAGAGCTCAGCTTATGTAGGTTTACTGACTTCTTATTATTATAAGTGAGAAAGAAGACAACAATGCTCGTGCTAGATGAAAGCATCAGCTTCATGTCTAAATGCATCAGAACACGGAAAATGACATCTACGCTGTTTAAACTGTCACCGACCCTTTTTTAGCACGCTGTCCTTTTGTTGACAACGGGGTCGTCAGAGAAACGTGAGACTAAGAAACTGGGTGACAAACATGTGAGAAGTAGGTCACCCATTTCCTTTTTCAGTCTTTGAACCTGTCTGAACTGTGACAGAAGATGCATTCGCTGTGGCGCCTCTGCGGCGTGTTTGCAGATGCATTGTGACTTCGCCTGCATGCAGCCTCTTTCTGTTCAAACTGAGACAGGCCCGGGCTTGTTTGACCCCGGTGCCCCCCAAGGTGTGATGTTGTTATGTCTGGATGAACCGTCAGGTGGATGGAGGGTCAGATGATCAGTGCTGGTTACAGTTTGTTGTCCCCCCCCTCCCCTTGCCTGCCTTCACCTTTTGTTTGGAAACCACATGTTTGCAGAGCATTGAAGCTGGCTTGTTGTTGACATCTGCAGCCTCCAACACTTCAACATAACAAGCTGCTGGAGCTCAGAGGTCAAAAGCCATTGAACTGCGGCTGAATGGGGGGGTATTGTGTGTAAAAATAACAACAAGAGTGCTGCTGATAGTCATCCTTTTATGTGGTCATTTGGAGAAGCTCAGCATGTGGTTGCGCATAATTCACATGACCGGTTATCAGTTGGTCATTGCCAACGTGGAGTCATGCATCCGCAGATCACATGTTTTGTTTGCCGTGGCGCTCGCCGAGTGGATGAAGCGTGTTGAAATCCTTGTGTTAGTGACTCGAGGAGAAGTTCAAGAGATGACTTCATCGCCAGAAGGATGATTACACCCCCTTCTCTTCTTCCCTCATCTGAGGCTGGGATCAGCACTCGGTCAGCAAAAAAAATGAGCACAGACCTCCAGGATGTGATTCACGGCTGTGCATCTCTTTCTGTTTGGAATCAGAAGTTAAGTTGCCATTCAAGCAAAACCGCAGAAACTTTCAGGTGGTTAGGCAAAAGTGCTGTAGGGGTGACAAACGCGATGACTCTTCCACTAATAATGTTTACAATCTGGGCAGCGTGATCAGACCGAGTCAGACAGAGGCTGCTCTGCTGTGGGTAAAAGCTCGGGGATAAAAGACAGATTTCGTTCATTCCCTGCAGTAGGCACATTTTTTTACCAGCCGCACTTTGTGACATGAACGCAGCATCTCGAACAATTGTAAAAAACCTTTACAGAGGTGTGAAATCACAGCTCTTTGCCTTGTTTTAGCCCAGGATTGTTGGTAAGTGCCTGTGAAGTCATTTCCATTGCCAGTAGATTTAAGTTGTGGCTCAGGAAAATGACGTCTCCATTCCTAAAGCTCCTCTCTGGGTGGGAACGTCGGTGGCACCTCCAGTTTCTGCGTAACAAAGTGTCCTCAGTGGGAGACTGAGCCCCAACTTTCTCCAACCGGCTGTGTCTTCAGTATGTGAGTGCATGTCACTATTCCTGATGAGTAGTTTGACCCTAAAAAAGCATTCGGAATAGACTCAAGACTAGAAAAGCACTTCATGCAATCTGTTTATCATTTATTGTTCAAGTTGAGTTACTTTGTCTAATATTGTTTTTTTTTTTTTCAGATAGTTAATAGACAGTAAAAGTTTCTCAGTTTGACACGTTTGCACCCCAGAAACAGAATAAAGAGTAAAGTTATCAATCATCACTGCTGATTTGAATGTGAATCAGCTCGTTTTAGCAAAAAGCTGAGTCACATGTTTCAGGGTTTCGTCATTGTGATGAATAAAAGCCTGACTCGTCCACAACGTTGTTTTGAGGTGGCATGATTTTGATTTCTGTCACTTGAGACGGTTTCCTCAAAAAGAAGCACTTCATGCAGTCTGTTTATCATTTATTATTCAAGTCGAGATACTGTGTCTAATATTGGTTTTTCAAATAGGGGAATCCCCTTCATCCCTGGCTCTATTGGGTTAACAGGAGGGTATCGAGTTGTGTTATCATTTGTTTAAGGATTCTTGTTTCTCTTCCTCCTCAAGTCTTTGCCAGTTATTGCTGCAGGAGCTAATGTTTGCAAGAAAAGTGAGCAAACTATCAGTATCAGAGTTTATCTGATTTGTGATACATGGGTGTGCTGCACAACAGAGATGACAGGAAGTTGGTGGAGTGATGGCACAAGGCTTCACACTTACGCCTTTCACTTTTCATTTGTTTGCAGTCAACATCATTTCTCCTTCTCAATATGACACGAAGATGATGTGTTTTCTTATCATTTTTTTAGTTATTGGTGGTTACATTTCGAAACCATCTGCCAGAGGGACTTTAGGGGATGTTCCTGAGCAAAAGAGAAAGAGAAACTAAAACTAAACCAAAACAAAAATAAAAATAATAAAAACGGTAGATGGCTAAAGCAGCGGGGGTTCACCAACTTCACGGTTTTGCACTGCAGATCTGTTTGACTTGTTGCACATGCAAATTAGCTTAAAGGTTGGTTAAGCAAATGTAGGCTAATGTTTATTACAGTCATGCATGTTTGTCAGCTGTGTGTGATGGTTTCAGATGCAAACAGAAAAGTTTCAGAAGTAACTGAACAGTGTCAGTTTGTGGGAGAAAAACTCAACAAATCTTCAAATGCACTTCAGCTGCCCACACATGAGGTTCAAGCAATAAATAGGTCGAGTCTCAAACCACAATTTGTTTTTCATTCAACTCATCATTGACCCCATTTACTTTTCACTTCCTGACATCTGGTCATTTGAATTTTGTTAAACACAGTTTCGAGTGGGACGAACTCTGTTGAAAGACAATCCTGATCTTGTTGGCTCGACTTGTTTACAGTCATATGAAGAAACAGAGGAGTCTCTCATTGTGAGGCCTCGCTTGTTTTTTTCACACAAAACTTTGTGGAAAAAGATAAAAACAGCTGATATTTTCAATATTGCGGGTTCAGTTCAGCGTTTGACAACCGGCACTAGAGAAAGTCAACATGGAAAAATCAAATTCTTCTATCGTGTTGATCAGGCGTGATCACACCTACGCCTTGTTTCCTTTAATCAGAACCGGAGTTGAAAAGTTGACTTTTTCAAATTAATTTCCTTGAGTGATTTTTTTTCAGGTTCACACCTCTAACCACAAGAAAAACATCTTCGTAAACAAAGGCCGTAAAGGTGCGGTGTGTGGAATTGGAAAGTACATAATACTATGTTTTCATCAGCGCATATTAAAATTGAGAACTGTTCTGTACTGCTGCATTCTTGCGGCTTCTAGATAAAGATCTTTTGCATTTTTTTTTGGCATTTTTAGTGGCCACCACTGGTTTTACATGCTTGGAAAAGATGTTTTTGTAATGTAATTTAAGAAGTTTGTTTTGACTGCAAAATGTGAACTAAAATAATTCTACAGAACCTTTTTTTTTTAAGTTTTATAAAATGACGGATAGCGGTTAGCTGTTGCTTTTTTAGTTTCTATTCACTCAGATAGTGTCACTGTCAAACATAAACCTGTGGCCTTCTCCTTTTAGCAGTGTAGTTTCACAGGGTTGGTTGGAAATTACATGTACAAGGTACCAGAGAGACATTTTAAGGAAGCTCTGAATGTGAAATGGCTCTAAGGTACTTTCTGAAGCCTTTTTCACAAAGCAACCTTGTGCCTCACACTCGCACAGTTGAAGCTCTACATTCATCCGGGGCCTCCCCACTTCAACCACAGATACAGTTAGGTGATCTGATTAAGCTCTTCAGTCCTGGCCGACTCTCAAGCAGACACGTACATACACACACACACACAGCTGCAGTCAAAACAGACTAAAGACACACAGATTTCCACACACAGCCTATAAGAATATCCTCTAATGACAAAATGTATGTTTTGCCGACCCTCGAGCGCTGGATCGCGGATGTTGAAGGGATCATTCCAGGTTTTTTTCAGTAGGACCTCAGCAGTTCGCAGGAAGAAGACAAAACAAGACTGGTTCACGTAACTGCTCAGATTTTATCCTGTTATCTCGATCCAAAGACGGCGCATTTAACCGACACCGAGCTAAGCAGACACTCATCACATTGTGTGTGTGTGTGATCTGCAGACCATGAAAACGTTAGGTGTTATCCCGACTCTGATGAATGTTTCACTAAGCAGCTGAAATTACTGTTTTCAGCACGTGGTTCCCCCCCCCGTCACAAACCACAGCGCACACACCTACACACCTATGAAAATAAAAACCTTTAATTAGGGGCTTTTCTATAAGCTCTGCAATTGTTTTGTCTCTCCATGCTTGTCTGTGAATTTGGGTCAGGCCTGAAGTCTTTCATCCTCCCCCATGGACGGCGATGGGGGGGGGGGATTATGGCACAGACAAAATAAGCGTTCAGCTGATAACCGACGACACAAAGAGGCCTGCCAGCTCCGGCATGTCGCCCTCACATTACCAAAAAAAAGAGCGCTTTTCGGTGAAATGTTGATCTCTGTTGTTAGAAAAAAAGGTTGCTCAATGCATCAGAGAAAAAAAACACCATTTGATAACATAATCCTCTTACATTCTGCGCTGAATGTTGATCAGATGGGTTTGAGATTTATCATCAATATTTGCGATATTTTTTGCACTCTTGGCCGAAGTCCTAATCCAGTGTTTTGGTGACTAAATCCAACTGTTTTTAGGATTCAATCAAAGTTCTTTCAAACCAGAAAAGAGGTTTAGCAGTTGAGCTAAAGGTCACGTGTCCGTAAACAATAACGCGTTTTGTTCGAAGCTCCTTTGAGCAACACGTTAACAGATTAGCTGAAGATAATCTATATATTTCTTGTTATCAAAAAATCTCATAAAAAGAACAATGACGTGATCCCATGGTGGTGTAGAAACAGCACAGCTTATACACATACATACATATACATCCTGTCTGCATTTATAACTTTGACTGTTCTGCAAAGAAAAAATCAGGTGACCTTTGCTGAGCTCTTTATTATCTTTGTACAGCAATAAACACTTTGGGAAATGGTCGCAGTTTGTTCAGGTTCACACAGGAAACCACTCGCTGAAGTTTAGGCATTAAAACTGCTCAGTTAGCTTTGGAAACATCACGATTTGGATTGATTTAGGTATATAACAGAAGACATAAACTTTATATAAGTTAGAAGAGTCCCATACTGTTAACACTGGAGCATATCTGTAGATTTTAACAGAATAACAACACTAATGGACCTCAAAGTTACCAGAATCTCTGTAACTTCATGACAAATGATTGTTTTTTTTATATTAAGTTGATTTACTCCTTAAAAAAATCCCCCAACATTTTCTAACTAAATATCAGATGTGAATAGAAAGTTGCTTCCTTCCCCGAAGCCAAACAAGGTGTTAACATTGAGCCGGTGGCTTAAATCTGATATGGGAATTTTTTTCTTAAGAACCGGAAGCTTAATAGGACTCTAATCAGATCAAAGGGTGTGTGAGGGATAAAACTCACATGACTGCGTGGGCGGGCGGGTTATCGTGTTCAGGGTAAGGCAGGAAAGATAGCATCGGTTAGCTAATTAGATCATTAACATGCTTCTCAGATTAGTGTTCTGTGTTTTGGTGAGAGGCGCAGCTTTTTATAATGTATAATTTCCGATAATCTTCAGTGAAATCCCACGTTGATGAGGAAGAATCTCTTATGAAATGAATATTAAGTGCATTTTTTGCTGAAGAGCGGTGCTGTTGTTTGTCTGTCTGCAGAACACTTGCACACCAAAACAATGCAACACAGGTGTGAAGTCCTGTTGTTTTGATTGTTTGTTCGCCAAAAAAAAAAAAAAAAAAAAAGAAGTTGTTCCTGCAGATTTTGCAATAGACTTCGACAAACACAAACGCACCTGTGTGTCAGGCTTTGCTTTCAATATTTGTTTTTTTTTCTTCCAAAACCACCAAGAGCACCTGACCAGTTTATTTCACCTGCGTGCTTTAAAGAGCAGCGATGATGAAGATCCCTGCCGGCTGCCAGCTGCTATCTGCTGTTCAGCCGCGTGAAATGTGCATATATGTTCATGCATGGCTCATGTTTGTCACCTGAACTGAGACTGTTTGTGCAGGAGCTTCTGTTTGCAGTTCTGTATTTGTTTAATTTAATAGTAAGCTAAGGTGCGTTTACACTAATTCGCTCCGTATGAACGAAAGCTTTTCATATCCTCGTCCATGGAGACACATCTGATTAGAAGATTGCTGTTTACTAATTCAGATCTGAATGTGTTGTGTTCTGCACGCGGAGCCGATTTAGCATCACTGCTGTTGTACAAAATGTTCCTGCAGTTCAAGTCTCCTTTTATCTCTCTGAACTAGGAAGTCTAGAAAATAAATTAAAAACTTGTTTACAAGCCAAGAGGTAGCAGGAATTTGGCACTCATATATTTTCCTGCGCTAAAAATGGAACGAAAACGATGGAATGAGTTTCCACATGACTGACAGATGACCAGTTTGTCTCACACCGATCACAAGACGCAGCATTAAATGGAAAACACGGAGGAAATCATTTGATTTTCGGTCTCGGCTCACGTTAATGTTTTTTTTAAGCCTGTTTTTGCTGTTGATTTGATTTTAGCCGCCTCCTCAAACCAGCTCAAGTTTCTGCTGCTCAGGTGTCAAAAAATATAAAGACCCTTTTTTTAAGGAAATGTCCGAAATCCTCTTTTCACCGGGTACGTAAGGGCTATAAAGTCTAATTTTAACTTACAGCTTCAGATGTAAAATAAACATAAGCTATGGCATCCACAGTTTGTTTGTAGCAGTGATTATATGAGAAACACAAACTGTAGCACCAACATAGTAAGCATTAAAGACACACCTTGATACAAATGCTACCTGCTGGTTTAGTTCCTTTTACATTTGCCAACACAAATGAGCAGTGACGCAAAAGCCACCAGAGTCGCCCTCTACCTTCTTTAATCTGGGGGTTTGGTTGCTTTTTTTTAAAACCTTATTTAATCTGAGAAAACGATTCAACATGTCACAAAGAAAAACATCTCCCACATGACGCCGACGCAGGAAATTTACAGAGTGTTTACTGGTTAAAGTTTAGTCAGGAGGCTATAAACAACAGCTTCCTACTCGTTTACCCACTGCACGTGAGCAAACCGTCCTGCTCA
>JAQNCA010000030.1:1948458-1960345 GCA_029783725.1 Acanthurus tractus
GATGTGATTGGCAACAGCTGTTGGAGTGTTTTTTAGCGTTGAATTACCAAATGGGTGCTGGTATTTTAAATGGAAACAGGCCAGACAGAATAATTTATTATTATTATTATTATTATTATTATTATTATTATTATTATTATTATTATTATTATTATTATGAATCATTTTTTCTTATTGTTTTAAAAACAAAATAAACACGTGAAATGATGGACTGAAATATCGTAGATGCACAACCGATGAACGCAAAACGTTCTGCTGTATTTTTCTGACAGTCAATAGGAAACTTTTTATTAGCCATTATTATCGTCAGTTTTCTTTAACCTTGCATTGAGCATTAAGCAGCGGAATCAAAATTCAAGTCATGTAGTTAATGAATTAAAATGGCGACTTCACAGTAATTTTAAGAAATAATCAAAAACCTCTCTGTTTTCTGGCTCTTGCAGTTACTGTGATGCGAACTGAGAACCAGTGACTTTTGACACCAAAACAGAGAGGAAAGTTCAACTGGAGGAAAGTTCATCAGCTTCATCATCAACTGCATTTTCCATCACAGAAGACTGAAAACAGAAAACACTCTGCAACATCGCACTTCATTCTTTTCTTTGTTTTGCCAGGATGCACTTAAATTTAACCACATTTCACTCTGCCTACTGAGCACCTTTCAGATCATTTAAAGAATCAGCTCAGCCTAACGACCTTTAAAAAAAAACATATATAGAAACTTAACTTGTTTATTTATTGGTATGATTCATCTTAAGAAAGTGTTGGTGTTATTTGCTCAGGTTTTGAGATCACTGAGAGTTCAGCCTGCATCCTGATACAATGAAGGTTAAGACGTCTTTGGTGTCCAAAGAACTTAAATATAATTTTAAATAACATTAAATAACAACTATTTTTTTCTAAAAACAGTCTCCCTGCTACTCTGAATAAAAAATCTCAATCAGCATTTTTTGTTACAATACTACAGAACCACTAAAGTAATATAAGCTACAATTAATCTCAAAAATGCTGTCGAGCGACAAATTGAGATTTTTCCATAAAAATTTTCTCTTTTAGTTTCATTAAAATAATATTTGTCTGGAATCAATTTTAATTTTCTCCTGATTTTCAGAATTCTACAGATAATCTAACAGCTTCGATGCTGTGAATGCACTTTTTAAATGTCTCTCATTATTTTGTGTATTTTGTTCTTGTTTAACCCTTCAAAGTAAATCTCTCTTTTTTGTTTAAATGAGCATATGGTCGATCTGTATGTTTGTCTGCAAAAGCATCAGCTGTTATTTATATTAAATATACAGTTAAATGCTAATGTTGCTTTTTCTGTTTACAAGGAAAAAAAGCTTTTGTTATATTTGTTATATTATCTTAAAGAAATGCTTTTCTTTTTGCATTTTAGAGGTTTTACGACTAAATTGTTTTCCAGCAACTAATGTAAAAATGTGAAAATTGTAAAAATGTAAAAATTGAAACATATTATAAAAAAGATTTTATTTCAAAAGATGAGTCAACTTTTATTCTTGAGTTACAAACGGAAAATGTTTTTGTTTTCTGTTCTTTTGGTGAACAAAATGTATTTTATTTACAGTATTCCAACATTTGGTTCACTCATTGTGCCTTAAATTTCACATCCATGTGGGCGGACGTTTCTCATTTTGGGTTGAAACTCTTTGGCTCTTTGTTCTCATGGATGTTTCCTTACAAATGCAAATGAGGTTTTATCCCGACTTTAACAGCATCCAGCATGTTGTTCACTTCTTACAACCGTTCACCTCTTTTTAAATCCTCTTCTCCGTCCTCCAGCTATGATTTTAGAATCAGACCTTCTTTCTCTTTTGCCTCAAATGCTTTCAATAGAGCTGGAAGTCTGTGGGCGGCCGTCTTATTTTTCTCCCCTCTCTCCGGTTGTTGGACGTCTCTGGGGAGCCTGCTGGATTATGGAGGGGATTTCTGTTGGATTTTAGTGAAATAAAGAAGACTGTTTCTTTCTTTTTCTTTTTTTTTAAATCACCAAACAGCTCTCCTGTTGCATCAACCAATCACAAAGCCCGCAGACCCGACATACCCTTAAGTGGTGTTTATGTGCATTTTTAACAGCAGACATATCAGACTGTAAGCTGCGTATAATGGCATATTGCATCATATATGTAAAAAGAGAATGTCTAGGAAGAAATAAGCCTTTTTAAGACAGGGTTGGCCTACTTTATTATCTAAATGAACAGCGTTACACAACATATAGGGCTTTATGATCGATGATGAGGTCTCTTATATGATTCAGACGGAGCCACCCAATGATGAAGACGTATGACAGGATGAACTTTGTGATATTTTAACTGCCATAAAGTGATAAAACAGCATCTATTAAAAGTACAATAGAGAACTTGAGACAGCAGAAGAGGTTAAAGAGCACTTTCGAGAGAGATTTAAGTGAGCACGGTGATTTTCTAGACTTTACGAGAAGCAACAAGCAGTAATGAAGCATCGTCAACTGTTGTGGCAGCTCTGCCAGGCTGTACTTAGGAGGCACAGCAGAGCTTTAAGCAAACATTATAATAAGGTGGTGTGATGTTTTCCCATGATCATCATCTGAGTAACACGGGCCAGCATGGTGGCATTTACTGCAGGAATAAAATAATAAGTAAAGAGGCTGATGGGAACCATCATCATCATCATCATGGGTTTGGCTGTATTTTATTTAGCAAAGCAATTCATCCAAAAGCTGTTAAAACGTGAATTAAAAAAAACACAGATCTCAAGATTTGTTAGCCTCTTTGTGCTGTTTTTAAAAACAGTTCGACCTCCCAGATGGAGCTGTGCAACAGATAAAGGGTTGGTCAGGTTACCTCATGGTGGCGCTAGTGGAAAAATCAGGGGATCACCAAATTTACCAGGATCCATCCTCCAAAGACCAAGAATCTTTGATATATTTTTAGATATTTCAGTGTGGATCAAAGTGGCTGAGTGACTTATTATGACGTTTTGAGTGCTAAATAATTATTTTCTTGCATTTTTTTTAACTTTCTTACTAAAAGTCGTTTTTGCAGAAACCAGGTCAAGGAAAAAAAACAGATTCAGGAACATTTTGATAGCAAAAACAACCATTTCCCGCCCAAAAAAGGTTGTTTATTCAAGATTCTCCCTGAAACAATGATATCCTGTGTACGAGCTTTGGGACAAGATGTGCAGAAGTTCGGATTGTTTTGATGCTGCATCACATTCCACATTACGTCGCATCAGTAGTTCGGGAACATCCAGTTCTGATTAACAGAAGCAGATTCCTGCCTCGCTGGCCTGATCTGGGAGAAAGTGCATGTCTGGACTTGCTGAACGTTACATAAGAGCCAAATGTGATCTCATCAGATGTGACTGGGCCTTTCAATAACACGGGAGCTTCATGAGATGGAAGGAGGTCAGGAGCCGAGACTCCCAGCTGAACTGATGACATACCACAGCAAGAACAAGGCATGAAAATTTAAAGAAGAATGGCTGCAGGGCATTTTCACATCACACACAAAGAGATTAGACTCTGCTTTATTGTTTAAAAGGTTTTATAACATCTCAGCAGAGCCACTTTCAGTCATGGTCTGTTGTTTGTAGCAACCATATGTTTATGTTTACATAAGTCCTCATAAATTCTTCATAAAACTGTGGGTGAGGCTCCAATTAACCTCAATCCCAAAAGCATCAGGCTTTTTATTTGCAGTTTTTTTCCTTTTTTGTATTTAATATTTCAATCATTTTAAAATCTTATTATTTTCTTTGTCTCTCTCTTTCCTGATTTGCTCTTTTTTCAGTTAAACACTAACAGAAACCTGACATTTCCTCCTTCCTTGATAAATTCTTTTCATTTTACTCAAAAGGGAAGATCTTAATGATTATCTAAGGAGGTTATTGAATACCTCACATTCAAGTTCTGTTTTCACACGCTGAAACAATGACAACATGTTGTGAAACTCTTTACATTGTGTGTATTACAATGTACAGTCAAAAAAAGTGGCACTGGCTCATTTTTGGCTTCTGTTCTGATTCTGTGTGAAAAAAAATCTCTCCTTTTTCTCTGGGGAACAAAATAAAGAACATATGGTGCAACAGAGTTTTGTTTTGCTTTGGAAAATGAATGTGGGCTGCCAGAGGGCCTCATTTATGTGGTCGTTGGTATGTGTTATGTTATGTAATCCCATGTGGGAAGGACACACACACATACACACACAGGCTTAGACAAAACAAATGACTTTTTTCATAGAAACTCTGTGAAGAACAGCTGTTGGTCGACTCTTTTCTGGAGTTTTTATGAACAACTAGAGAGAAGATCTGAGAAACTGTCAACTTGATGAAAATATATCAAATGAGAAGTTTATTACTGATGTTTAACAAGTTTCAAGAGCTTATTTTGTCTGTCTGAAGGTCTGAAAAGTGTACAAATATCAAAGAGACAGAGGTTTTTATTCACTCTGAAAAGCTAAAACAAGCAAATATTTGATGTTTTGACAGAATGTATGGCTCAAACAAGTTTAACTCAAATCTGCCTTGTAATTATCTTGAATATAACATCTGCGAGTTGAAAGTGAACTGATTTTTCAGCATTTAAAGCACAGTGTAATGTCTCTGAATGACCGGATCCATTGGATTTTGTGTTTAAAATTGGTGTTTTTCACGGCTGTTTCATTTCTAGCAGATATCAGGATACCAGTCTGAGGTCGCTGTTTCTGCATCGTACAGATGTTTGGTGACATGATCATTCCAGGAATGCAGTGGTCATTCTTCGGGCACGTTGAGACTGGAAGAGGACGGCGTGTCTCATCGGTGTGTAATTCATGAGAACATTATGTTCCCGACTGCCGGATGCTGATCTACGTCTGTTTGATGAAAAGGGAAACACCCCTGAAGAATTCAGTTTCTGTTTGTGGAGCAGCTCATCACTCCATTTTTATTTGGATCACTCTGGTTGTTAGGTGTCACCAGAACAGACGCTCCCTTTGGCTTCAGTCACACCTAAATGTTATTTATAAGTTCTGTTTGGATTATTTCTTTTTCATGATGTGATATAATGTTCCTGCCCCTCCAGCTCTTTGACGTAAGCTTTGTGATTTTCTGTAACGTCTCTTTTTGTGCCCCTCAGTCCACCTGCATGTCTTATCTACATATTTTCTTTATCATTTCTTCCTTTCATCCTCCCACTTTTTTAGAAATCTCTCTCATTTGTTTGCAAGAATCATAACAAGTCATGTTTGATTTCTGCTCTTTGTACGGCCCTCAGGGAAATAACTTGGAACTCCCAAGTTAAAAAACACTTTCCCATAATCACAGAGTTTTTTTGCCTTTGGCTGCTCTTTGTTTTTCTTTGAACAGTCCCCTCCTTTCACTTTTATCCTCTCTTTCACTTCTCCTTTAAATCAGACCGTTTATTGTGTCTGGCATTGACTGGGAAAAGTCCCCATCCTTCATTTCCCATGTCCTTATCACTGATCCCGCAGGTGGATAATATAACAACGGTCTTGGGGATTTCTGGTTACATATCAATCAGTTTCTCATTTTTATTTTATGGATTACAGTCAAATGTTTTAGGTCATTAGAGCATGTAATATTTATAAAATAATGCAAAATATATTTGATGTAAAGTGAAAACAAAAGAGTAATTTAAGGCAAATGCTGTCATCCATCAATTCGTCAGCTGTTATGACCCTTATTTTGAGGATCACAGGGAGGCTTGAGGTAATTTCACATTTAGCTGATTCTAAATTTTGCATTTATGTGCTGGTTTTGATAACAATGGCCACAGAGAGGAGCTGAGAGGTGGCAAAAGCTGTCCGGTTTCAAATAATCTCGTTGTCCTAATAAAACACTTCAGGTATTCACCTCTAACAACCCCCACAGCATCACTACCGGGTGTGTTCAGCAGAATGAAGCATTGTATTTGTAACCCCCGCCTTTCAGTAGGTGTGGTTACAAATGCTGTAGTTAATTAATCAACAATCCAAACCGCAAGTCATTACCGTGCATATCTGAAGACTAATAATTCATTTGTGGTTTTGACATGATGCAATGCTAAAGCAGTGGCAATAAATCCACGGCAGGTGTGCAGCTGAGGACACTGGGTACTTTTTACTGAGCAGTCTTCGTTGTGCGACATGAACTCTGTGCAGTGTAAAGTGCAAAAGTAGTAAGATCAAGAAACAGAATGAGTCCTAAAGGTCGACTACAATCAGCAGTGTGGAAATACTTTAAAAGAGCAGAGGAACATTTGTTTCAAAGACAACTTTCTGTGGTTCGCCATGTTCAATGATCACAAGTCCTCAGAGGACAAAAGACTCCTGCAAGAAGGCTGGACACTCATTGTTTCCTCAGCTAAGATAAGCTTTGTGGGCTTTGATCACACCAGATTAAGATTCATTTGTAAACAGTTTCTTTGAGCCAATCGAGAGCTTTGCTTGTCTTATTTATCTCCAGGTTGGCCCCGCCTATATCAGTTAACCTTCTACTGATTGTATTTGAGCCCTTTGATATGATTCAGTCATTGTCATTGGGTGGAAAAACTAACCTTCCATTATCAATCAACTAGTGCATCACTTTTTTTGAATAGGAGTCTGTACTAACAGTGGTAGTCATGAGTGTCCTACCCAGTAATGATGTCACAGTGTACTGACAAACCCTGACAGTCAGATTTACATCACTGTAACAGGCTGGACAGTTAAACCACCAAGAGTCTCCAAAAACAGACTTTCAAGGCGTGACAGTTGAATCTTCAAGGCTGAAAAGCAGAGTTTCATTGCACAATGTGATTGAAAAGTTGTTTCATCCTTCAGTCAAGCTTAGTTGCTCTTTAAGAGAAAATATTTTGATTTGCTACAAATGCACAGAAACAGTGGTGTCATCAGCATACAAGTAAAGCTGCATAAGGTATTTTAATATGATGATGATCTGATCAACATAAGATTTGTTTCTGGCTAAAAGTTTAAAATAAAGAAGTTAGCTTGGCTCAGCCTGATATCAGAAAGATACTTTTACCAACAATTGGTACTCATTGCTTGCTTCCCAAACTATACCCCCATGCATATTAAATCTAGTCCCCACTGCTTTTGTCTGCACAGAGGCTGGCATCTAAATTTAAAAAGACTCACTCATGTATTTAATATCTTCTTTGGGCTTATTTGAGATGGCTAAATGGAAAGTTTGGAACAAAAAATATTAGGCCAATAATGCATACGTGGGATATGATATGATAATCGAACAAAAAGTCGAGCATGTCCAAAAAAGGGCAAAAAATTTTAACACACTAAGCCTTAAGTGGTGCTTAGTCAGTGACTTCACTGGATGGCCAGTCTCAGTGGATGTAAGCAGGTTAACAAAGATGAGAAAAAGCACATAAACTGTGTATTCAGAATGAATTTGTGTTTGAACAGTTGAGTTCCAATTCGTTGGATATTCATCAGTTTATCTATCAATATTTCATACCTTTCTCAAATAATGAACTAGCTCCCCTACAGGACGGAAATAACAAGATCTGCCTTCTGGGGTTTAACAAGAAAAACTATAATAAGTCTTTCCAGGAAGTCTCCACTTCTAAGAAAATTTATACCAGTAAAGTTCATATTAACATTTATTTCAACCTGAAATTTGAACTTGAGTCAAGTTTAACCACTGCATGTCAAAACTTCCTGAAATTATACCTAATCTCTTATTTTTGGTCCTTATCGCTTCAAACCATCCGTTAAACTGCATCTGTGTTGCTTCAGACTGCTCGCAGGTTGCCAGAAAGTCCGTTTTCTTGGTTCGCCCTCCCTCCCTGCCCCCCCCTCGGGTCTTTGCTCCGTCTCAGGCTGTATGTGTGTGGCATGTGGTTTGGACTCGGGCCCAAGGACTATTCACTGTGGGAGAACAAGGCCCCCCAGTGTGCTCTGTTTTCCACATTCCTCAGCCCTGACATCAGCTCGGCTGCAGGAAGGACGCTGCCTCAATGGCCCAACGGCTGTGTGCGGCCTGAGGAGGCCCCCCCCTCAACCCCTTCAACCCCTTCAACCCCCCCCTGACCCAGCAGTCTGGCTGGCGGACCGCGGTGGGGGCCCTCCGCCATCTTTCGACAGCACAAGCCCCCACAACAATGCAATCAAAGGGATGCTTTACATACCACATGTTGTTTTGAGGCATAAATTAGATGGAGATGCCCAACGATCGTTAAGATGGATTATCCCCCCGTTGACGGGCCATATGGAAATTTAGGTCACATGCTGAATGTAAATATTTTGCTTTGCAAAAATTGCAACAGGAAGGCGACTGAAGACTGATGGCTTGTTTGGTTAAGCAGTTTTTTTTTTCTCTCTCCTGGACAAATATTGCAGCCCATTAATAAACGATGGAGGCCGAGCAGAATGTGTGCGTGTGTGTTAGTCCTTACGAAGCTGTATATCAACTTTTTGCATGTTTATACTTGTTTATTATGTGTTTTACTAGTTATAAATCAAATATACAAGAATCTGCCTGTTTAAGGTTTGTATCAGTTCATGAAAACTTTTTACCTTTCTTAGCTGACAGAGATCTGGTGCTTAATAATTGTCGGTTTTGCTTAAATTTATGGATCTGCTTGCTGTTCTTCTTTGAAGTCGCTGCCAGCTCAGAGTGAGCAGAGGTGGTTTGCAGTTTACTAATGAACCAGCGACTGAATATAAACAGACAATTACGGCCTATAAATAACGTGCCGTGATCACAGTCTAAAATCAGTCGTCCTTCTTGCAAACACAGTCTTCTGCTCTGAACTTCTTTTCCCTTTTAAGGCCATCTGAGTGAATGTTTTTGGAGGAAGAGAAGAACATTCAGTCCAGTCCAGCTTTCCCAAAACTGGAGAAAAACTCGCTGGGAATTCAAAATTGTTTATTATTCTTCCTGAGTCCACTGAGAACAAAATAATATTATCTCCAACAGCAAAGAGCGTGCAGAAATAAGTCCCAGTCAAAACGCAGTGCAGGGTTAGCAGAACACTTGTTTTATCAGACTTTGTCGTTTTTATTTCTCTTTACACAAGTAAAATCACCTCTACTTGAGTCACAGTCAGTTTGCATTGCTTGTACTTCAGTTTTCAGTTCTGCTTCTTTAAAGTTTAAGGTCTGTTTGGACGGAACGCTAACAGGAACTTCAGTTTTGGTTTATGAAATGCCTCTTTTGTCTCTTTTTTCTGCTGAATTCTTTCCGCATGCAGTCATAGGATGAGGCGTTCAGGCTCATGGCCATACATTCGTCTCCAGATGCAGCCTTGTGTCGGGTTTCCCGTAAGCACAAGGTCAGACCAAGTGTTGGTGTGTGTGTGTGTGACTGTGTGTGTGTGTGTGACTGTGTGGGAGGGCGAGTGGGTTTGTATGGGGGAGGCGAGAGCTTGAAGGGAGGAGGCGTGGAAGCGTGGGAGGAGGAGACATCAAAGACAAGGGGGGGAAATCGGATCCCCTCGTTCAGACAAAGCAGGCCGTGGGGTTCGGAGACAAAGGAAATGTGATCCACCACGTGACCGTGAACGCCACGCATGCCTCTCCTGTCTGGCTCCATTCAGCTTTTCGCTCATTCAACTTTAAGTGCCACGACGAGCAGCTGGACCAACCTGAAATTTGTCCTCTTTCATCTGAAATGGTTTCGGTTGTTTTTTAAGGATGTATTGTTGTTTTTGTGTTGTGTCTTTTAGTGCAGTTATGACGTGTGGTTTTTTTTAAGTCTCTTTGTTTTGCAAGAGTTATGTTTTTTAATGAGCTGGAATTGTTTGGGCCTTTTGTTTTCAGTTGTCTGCAGGAAACCACCGTCTCTGCGTTTAAAAAATTGTTTTTTAGAACAATTAAAAACAACCAGATGACAAAAAACATCAATCTGCAGAAAAAACACCAAATAAAAACAAGAAAACAAGATCCAATCCAATATGCATCCCATGAACCATTTTATTTTTCATTTCCTCTGGGTTCTCGCTCAGTTATCACCTTTTGTCTTATTTCTTCTCTAAATTCATCCCCTTTTACCTTACGACATTTCCTTTGTCCCACCTTTTCTTCACATCCCCTGCTGACTTGTTTCCTCATGCTGGTTGTGTAAAAAGTACAATATTTGCTTATAGTTGATTCAAAGTATAAAGTAAAAGAAAAAGAAAGAACTAAAGCAGAATGCAGGTTCGTTAATTGTACTTAAATGGGCCAAATTACAAAAGTTAAGCAGCATTTTAAGCCAATATGAGTTCAAAACACATTTATTTTATGGATTTATGGTCCATTTATTTGTTTTTCATTGTTTTTTTTAGACTTTTTTTGTTTTTTACAGGCTTCTCTTACTGTTCAAATGAAAAACCACAGCTAACATGTCCATTAACTGCATAATTCAGGTGTGAGTGTCTCCACATTTTATAAAAGCACCTGAAAACACACTGGTTTTGTCGGTCCAGATGCAGCTGTGATGGACTGAGCAGCTCTCAGATGCTTGTTAAAGTGAAAATGACAATCACACTTTTGTTTGGTATAAAACATCCGAAACGGTGCGGGCTGGTAAACATGTTTGTGTTTTACACTGGTTTTTCCATTAAAGCCGCGTCACGTGTCGCAGAGTCTTTAAATCTGAAACAGTTCCCACTCGTGTCCAGCTGTTTTTTTCCACCAGCTGTGAACTTCAACCACACCGGCGTCCAAAACGGTCAAATTCTGCAGCGAAATCGATTCATTTCATCGGAGTCACAGTGATGGGTGGATTTGTTCATGGTTGTGGGGGTAAATCCACGTGAATATTTCACATAGTTCAACTCTGGTGACCTTTGTCACATATTTATATTGATGACAAACAGCAAACAGCGTGAACATTGCTGACCTTTAAGGGAACTAAAAGCTGGATAATTCAAAATAAAGGAAGCTGTTTCAGGGCAGCAGCTGCGCTATGAACTTACTTTTAACTCCTATTTGCTCTTTGTATAAACTGACAGATTCAAAAATTGAGCGACAACTTGTTTTAATATTGTTAAGATTCATTTTCTTTGAGTTGAGGCTCATTTTTGTAACAAAAATCTTTGCATATTTCGATTACATTTCGTCTGAATCCCCCAAAACTGTGCGAGAAAACAGAATTACTCATTTTGTTATCATGTTGACATCATGCACCTCAGAGAGTCTTCACACGTCACATGAGCTCCTCAGTTATGCAGTAAAAATACAGGTGAAGGGTCAGAAACATCCTCTGCCTCGACATGTCTGACATGTCCTCCTCATCCAGCTGTTTGGCTCCTTCCATGACACTTATCACGTTTTTAGATTTCAGGCTCACACACACACACCCTCACCTGAGGGACGACCGACTAATGTGTTTACGGTTGTTTGAGTAATGCCAGGATTTTTTCCCCATCACTAAATGTCTGGGAGCTCTTTGTGGGTTTTTGAAGTCATTGCTTTTTAACCATCCATCCATCCAAAACAAGTCAGAGACAAAATAGTGGCTTAGCAATCCTGCTGCATGATTTGGATGTTTTCCACACGCCTGACTGTGTTTTCCCTCTATCTTTTATGACCTTTAATGGCTTTTGCCTACTTTAAATTTAACTAGACGACTGAGCAACAGTTGTTTTGCACCTTGAAAATGCACAGATTCTTGTTGTGACTAAAATCATGACCTTTAAAATCTTCACATTTCACTCCATACAAACACCCGCAACGGAAAAAAAACTGATGTCACTCTTCACCACAACCATCCAAATATCAAACAGGGGTTCAACTTTACAAGAATAGTGTCGTCACCCCTCATTTAAATGAATTTACATGTTGATTTGATGGCAACCCCCCCCCAAACATCTGTTCTTGAGCTTCAGAGGGAATCACCACCTTCCTGAATCACCTTTTTTTTTTTTTTTTTGAGTTGTTGTTAATCAGAAGTGAAAATAAAAAAAAAA
>JAQNCA010000030.1:1995340-2022724 GCA_029783725.1 Acanthurus tractus
AGTTTAAAAACGTAGCACTTCTTAAACTTAATCCACAGAATCACCAAAGACGTACTGTATCTACTGCACACATCAGTGCCACTGAAACTGCTGTATATCCTCTCCTACTTCCTGTGTTCGTTTTGGCCTTATATTCACATTTTTAAAGACTTGTGTGCAAACAGTGCTGCAATAGTTACTGTGCATCTTTCAGTGTAATTTTCCACACAAATCCCCCTTCTGGCCTGTGTGGACAAGTATTTGAGAGGAGCAGGTAGACTGCATATCTGAGGCAGGTCCATGCCTGCTGTTTTCAGATTGCATCCATGGTGAGCCGAGAACAGAAAGTAAGCACCTTAAACATAATGGCTGTCTTAAAGGTTATCCTCAGGGATGCATTTGGGTAAAACAACAGCTAATCTGTCAGTGAAACGAGTATTTATATGTATATATCAGTATATCCTCTGTAAGATGTCAGTTACTGCCTGATGGCTGCTTTAATGTTTGTGCATAGTGACAGCATTATTCAAATGACGATAATCTCGTTGCCTGACTCCAGTCATGCACAGTCAGCACTGTCAGCAAATGACTTCACAGCTCTCTAATAAAGAAAAAAGTGATCCAGTCACTTTAATGATCATATCATGCAAATAGGCAAGGCTCCCTCTGACTCTCCCCATCCCTGGCGTACGCCCCGATCCCAGCTGCAACATCAATAATAAGCAAACTCACTTTTATAGGATATCTCACCAGGTCCCGTTTTATATGCACAGCCATTCATTTTGAACAAGTGTCACATTTCTAATAGCTCGCTTTGTTACAAAAGCTTTGGGCTCCCTGTGGGGAATTAAAGAACATTCATTAGATTAATTTCCCTGAACGGTGATAATGGAAGTGGAGCAGCGTGATAGCTATTTCAGATTCATGCTTCAATCTCATTTATTTGCTAAAAAGACTACAGGGATTTGAGGGACATGCACAGTGCAGAGTCATCAGGCAGTATTTCACATAGCGTAATGTAACGCCACAGCTGGAGACTGTTGGCTTCTTGGCCTCTTGTGCATCTACCTTGTTTATTTTCTGCGGTTCTGTCAGAGGTTGAGGCTGTTTGGAGTGTGTTGAAATATTTCTGTGTTACAGCAGCTCATCACCATGAAACCACTTTTCTGTAATGTACGTCGTTCATTCAGTCACTTCGAGAACGTTTTGAATGTTGAGCATCAATTTCCTGGTACAGATGGATTGAAGAGGGGTTTTAAGCATCAGTTTGTCGGTGACATTTACCCAGGGAGTGACTGCATCACACGTTCAAGTGTTTGTTTCCCTCCCAAATGCCTAACTGAATTGGCAGGCGTCTGTAGACTAAGTGAGACCTAATGCTGTTGAAAGATCAAAATAAAAAAAAAAAAAAGAAAAAATAGGACAGAGGTGAATCTGTTGCAGTTAGAGATGGTTGTGCTCGGTTTCAGAGTCTGTAACTGTAACAGTCAGGTGGAAAGGAAGCTTTAGGCATTAACTTAGGGTTAATGGACAGTCAAAGGGAGAGTGCTGATTGGTGGAGCCATCCAGGCAGGCAGCAGAGGTAAATATTTAGCATTCCTTAGATGACTGCAGCCTCAGTGTTTGTGTTCATGTATGAACCTGCTCACACATGGATTTGAATTTTTTTGTCCGTTAATCTAGTTTCTGGTAGTTTTTGCTTTGTGGTATATCTGCAAATAAATTAATGTGTTTGATTTGTGTGTGTGTGTGTGTCCTTGCCCTTGCCCTTGCATCTATGTGTTTATTTGTGTGCATATGTGTGTGTGTGGGAAGTATGACAATAATTCCTCTCACAGGGCTTAGAGGGGGATTCACGAAGCCCCTTTTGACTCACCAGATCAAAATGTATCTTGTACTGTTATTAGAGTGCAGCAGCAGGGCCTCGTTACAATGAGCTCAACAGATGAATGTCCTCACTGACTTTCAGCACCAGGCTTGGGGCTTGGTGGACTGAGTTGTACCTGATGAGACTGCGAGGAGCAGTTTAGGTCTCTTTTAGCTGCCCGCAGCTTTTGATCGGGCCAAACAATAAGAATGTTCCAAAAAAATAACACAGAAAAGCAACTCAATCAGATGAAAACAAGGAAGCCATTGTTGAAAGACCATTGCAGAGCTACAAGGGTGGTTGTATTGAATTGCTAGAAACCTTTTATTTTCTTCTCGTTATGAACCAAGGAGGATTTAACAATAACAGTAAAACCACAGGAGCTCCATGTCCTTATACAGCAGCTTTGGGTGCACGCTGAGAACTGTGCCAGGCTGAGGTGTCACTTCCGCTGTGTGTTTTGAACAAGGGGCAGGAGGGCTCATGGTTGAGATGTGTATCTTGTCTGTAATTTTGGCTTTTTTTGTTCATTGTGACTTTTAATCTTATCTTACTTTGCACTGGATTCTTTGTTATGCAAGTTTATGTTGGTTTCATGTTTGCTTTGCATAGTCCCTTCATCATTTGACAAATCTTTTGTTTAAACAAAAAAATCGCTCCTTTAATTTATTTATTTTTTTGTAGCGACAGATGAGGAAGCATTTTGAAATTCCGAAAAAGCACATATTGCAGTTTCTCTTAAACATTGCACAACTATTCTAAACTGTGGTTGCTTCACCCTCCCGCTTAGCTTCAGTGCCTCTAAAGGGAAGCGAAACAGACAGCAGTGGCGAAACGGCGGGGTACCATCAGCCCAGGCCTCACAGGCTCTGTTTGTCCCGCAAAGTGTGTGACATCTTTTATCATGTCTCTGACCTAATGTGCCTCAAATCAAAAGTTGGCCAGTAAAGGAGGGAAAGTCCACTGCCCCCGAGAGTTGAGTTGAGCAACTCCCAGCGTGTGAGCTCCACATCTGTGCATGTCACTGTACTTGTTCCAGCATGACTGTGAGCAAACGCGTATATCTTCCAACTCGTGCTCAAGATGGGGAAGTGGAGAGAAGTAACACGGTCTGTTCAATCATCCGTCTGCTTGGACTGTCTCGCCAACATTACTCTTTAATTTTCCAAGAACAAAACAAGGCGTCATAGCGCTACACTGGGCCCAGAGGATTTTTTTTTTTTTTTTTTTTTTTTGAAACTGACACATGAACATGGCAGAAGTGTGTCTTACCTGTGTGTGTTGTGAGTCCCCCTCCCTCCTTGTCTGTGTCAGATATCAGATTGACAGCACAGGCCAGTTGATTTAATGAGATCCCTTCATCTTCACCAGAAGTAGAGCCAAAACACCAAAAAAAAACAGCCCTCCTGCAGCGCTTCTGTCAGTGCTGCCACACTACCTTAAGATAATGTTGAGTTGCACTTCCTTGAGGAACTAAATTGCTATGACACACCCCTCTGTGTGAGTGTGTCTCACTCTGCCTCTCTCTCTCTCTCTCTCTAGTCACTTTCTGTGTTGTGTTTCCCTCTGAAATTCAAATTCAGACTCTGTAAAAACTGTAAAAACCCTGTATTTCTCTTTTGCCCTCTCTCATCACACCTTGGCGCTCTCCCTGAATCGGTCTGTCTCTGTCCCCGCTCCTCTCTGTATTGCTGACGCTGTGCTTCTGCTTGTTCTGACAAGTGAAAACCCCAGAAAGAATTTAGCAATAATCCAGTGATGCAGCTGGTTGAAAAGGGAGTGGCTTAACCCCCTTTTTTGTGTTCACCTTCGCTGGAATGCGGCTCTTGTCAGCGCTGCTGAGCACCACGTCCCTCCCTGTGTGTCTCTTGTTTTAAGGTAGAATCAAAACAATGAGTAGTCAGGAGTGTGTCACAGTCGGACACACACGTGCACAAAGTCACAGTTTACTGACTGGACTTACACAAAACACACATCTGGTCATTTCGATGTAAGTTTATGGACAAAGTGCAGTTTCATCATGAGCTTTGGTTCTGCTCTGTGCATCAGTGTTCTTTTTTAATGGATATATTTTAAGTTTGTTGATGCTATTAAGTTTGACCTTGATGTAGTTATATTTTTTTTAAACAGCTTTTTAACTTGAAATGACAAACCAAGCCAGAAACTCAGCTATTTCTAACGCACTGACATAGAAAAGATGCAGATAAGTGCACTTTGTCCCCGATAATTAATCCTGCTGAAATATACACACCATAAAGCAATCTCCTCAGTTCAGCGAGTTGCATCACAGTCTGGGCTAATAAATCTGAGGGCAGAAATTGCTCTCATGAGTGAAGCTTTCCTGTAGCTTGTTGCCATAAATCTTATCAACCTTTTGAAGTCCTTTTTTAAACAAGTGAAATGTCAATACAGATGAGGGTAATAAAGGATGTAATCCATAGTAGCTAATATTGAATCTGATACTGTTCGTCACAGAGCAATCAGCCTGGGCAGCTGCAGCAAACATGTCCGACATGAATTCAACGATTCATTTAGAATCAGGATGTGTCCCCTAATTCTGAAGCTGTTTGTTTATCTGTAGGTTTATCTGAATGGCAACCAGCTGTGCTGAAGGGCTGTTGGCTGAGACTCAGGCCGTTCGGAAAGAATCGTCCAATGAGCTCTCGCAAATGTTAATTGTCGCCAGATGTCGGGGTCAAAGGTGAGGCCGAAGCCCAGCTGGACTTAGAGGAGTGCCTGGACAGGATACCAGCCCACCATTGTGCGGCGTGGACAGAAACACACCTGCCTCCTTGTTTTGCCTCCCACTCAGTCCTTCTGCAAGAAATTAACTCGAGTAAAGTCATGGCAAACTTCTGCAACTGCAGAATGAGGTCTGTCACCGTGGCAACAGACAGGAAGTAGTGCTTAAGCGGTTTCCTGATGGCTTCCTCTTTATCTTGTAATGACATCTCGCAAAGGAAACATCAGCAGGGAGTACAGCTGAATATCTGTACATGTGTATGTGTGTGCCTGCTTGTATGTGTTTGTGCGTATGAGTGAGCGTTGTGTGTGTGAAGTACCACGCATCTGACCTGAGATCAGCCCTGAGCTGTCTCACCATCGTACTGTATGCAGCTTACACACTTGCCTCTTTTGGTTTTGAGACAGTAAGAGGAACTTAAATTATGTCACTTAACTTTCATTAAAAGATCACATGGACCTTCAGCTTCTAACCCTACACTCACACACACACACATGCATACAGTTACTTGCATAATGGCAGTGTATTATCACCAGATGACTAAGACAGGAACAGCTGACCTCATAATCACGGTGGTCAGGGAATTGCGTTTGAAAATTTGGAGCTTGAATTGGATGGAGGATTTGGTGAGCTTTGGTGTATTCTGCACTCATGCTGCCTGTCTTTAAATTCACAGTGTTGTAAGAGAGATGATGAGAGATGATCAAATGCTGGTTTACAGAAGGCCTGAGTTTCAACTTGATCAGTATATTAATGCTAAGAGGGTTCACTTTCCCCTCACGGTGCTATCAGATATAAAACATTTCCATATTTCTTGTGTTTTAAATGTTTAGAACCTCGAGGAACCAAGAAAAACTCACGAATGGCTCCAAGTTTCTGATTTATTAACTTATTTGGATTTATATTAATTTGTGCTCACCCTACCTCCTCCTAGTGGCCTTTAAAGGTGTGACAGTGTCTAAAGATGATACTGAAAAAGGACCATTCACTAACATTTTTTCGCTGTCAGTTCTGTGGAACTGTGTGGGCAGCTGGGTGACAGACAGTGCAATGCTATTTCCTCAGTTTTGTTTTCTGCAATAGTCCTGAAATGAGTTCCCCGCTTAATAGTCCATGGACAGAAAATACATTTGGATGATTGATTTGTGAAATCCACCAATCTAACAAAATGTTAAATGTGAGCAATAGTTGTGTTTTGAATAACTTTAGGTTTGAGATTAAAGTTAAGGACATTGAAAGAAATTACCTATTGCTCTTTGGAATTGCTTTCATATTTGGAAACCTTTCCTGTGATACTTTATATTACAACTTTGCAAATTCAGGATAATCTTTCAAGAAGTGCGGTGGAAAAGAACTGTGATAGTAAGTATGGGGCAAAAAGCTATACTACTTTACATTTAAATGAAATTCTAATGTATTTCCATTGTAGTTATAGATCTTTTTTTTTTTGTTACTGTGGTCCAAAGCGAGTTAGCTGACAACAGAGATGAAAGCACTTCCCAAAGACAATTTACAGTTTAATGTATAATTGAAGGTTCACACAAGCCATAAGCTGAAACAGGTGAATTTTGGTTAAAACTGTAACTTGCAGGTCAGTGGTTTTTGAAACCACCAACCACTTTATTCAGTATGAGTGTCATGACCTGTTTGGGGGGAAAAAAATGAAAACATGTCAGTTTGAGTGGCTGTACATACAGTTTTATATAAATACATGCTATCATACAGTGAAACACGTGGTCAGTTACAAGCAGAAGTCTTTCAGACAACCTACTGAATTGCAAAATAGTTCAAACAAAATAAAATATAACCTCTCATAATGCCTACTCTGAGTGAATTCAATGAAGCATCCGTAGATTTTGTTTTTCTGTTTCTTTTCAAAGCTTTTGTCTCCGCTTAAAACTATGACCTGACACAAAATGGCTTCATTTTCAAAAACATCCTGTAATTTGTCGTCCTTACACATTTGAACAAAATTGCCGCAGCAGCAATAGCAGTGGCTTTTAAAACTGTAAAATGGTACGGAAAATAGCATAAAGAAAAATAGGAAACAAACATGTTGTAATGGCTTGTTACCAGCAGTACTGTAGTATTTTTTGTCCCCTGTTTCTCTGTACATGTTGTGCTTGTGTGTTGGTACATGGTACTTCCTTTTTTAAAACAGTCAACATAAGGAATCATGTTGTGAAACCTGCAGATTGAAGGTGTTGATGAAACTGATCTTCAAAACAGTAAAAGCAGAGTCTCTGATGCATGATACGAGTGGACGTCAGTGAGAAATGTCTTAAAGTCAAAACCGTAATCTTCAGTTTAAGTTCCCATAAAAAAAAACTCCAAATAATTTTACGCAAAATGTCACAAAAGCCTATATCTCACAAACCCCTTGGGACGACATGACATTCAAAATGAATTAAAATGCAGATGGCAAGTAAGCATAAATGTTGAAAACATTGATATGCCTGCTTTGTCCTGCCTCTGATTAAACTTCAATGATATTTCAAGCATCACGCCCTCGTCCCTTGTTGGAGTCACATTGTAATCTCACACTACTGCCATCTGCTCACAGGATGGAGCAGGCGGCGCTGCGCATGGGCAGGTTGGTGGGCAGCTTGGCGTACTGCTGCCTGAGGCTGTTTCTCTTGCTGTTGAGTAAAGGACCCGGGTTGTCCAGCCCGTCAGCAGGTGGCAAAGACTCCAGCACTGCGTTTCCTTGGGGCACCTCCAGCCTGGCCCCCTTGTTGTTCTTAGTCTTTTTGGCTTTCTCCCTTTCCTGTGGCTCAGTCGAAATGGCGGGGGGTTCGTTAGCGGCCTCTGGTGGGGGTAGGGTGTCCAGGGGGAGATCGCTGGGGCTTGGCTTCCCCTCAGCTTGGTCCTCACTGCTCGTGATATGGAGGTTGGAGGCCATGCGCTTGGCATTGGTGCTTGTGGAACTGATGCATTAACACAACATTAGCGTATTGCAGTGTTCCACAAAAGACATAAAAAAAACATTACATTAGGTGCCTATAATCTTGTGGATAAAAACAATCCAAATCTTCGCATTTTGCAGCAGGTATGATAGTTGTAAAATCACAATTTTCTTAGATCTGAGTTTTATCCTGCTAGAAGCTTCATGCACACTTCAAAAATATCCTCAATAAATCATTTGTGCTAGTCCTGCAATCATGTCTTTGCCTGAACAAGAAAATATATCTGTCTTGTGTAACTGATGCTGCTTCATGGGTTTTTTATGAAAACTTGAAAGCCATGTCAAAGGCTTGATATCAGACTAAACCAACCATCTTGAGGCTGTTTTCGTTGGTTGTCAGCCTCTCACACTGTTTTTTGCTCTGCTGCAGCAGCCCACAGGTTGCACTGCCCCATTTGAGTGAAAAATTTTGTTTTTTTTTGGTCAGCATGACTCCTTCAAACAAACAAAAGCACCTAAGACAGCCTTCCAGATCGCTTGCTGTCCGATACTGCAGGGGGCAATGAGCACAGCTCTGGCTGAATCAACAGGGGGCAACCCGAGTCCTCTCCGTAAAGACGAAAAGTGATTTTTTTGGTGTTGGCCGTTCTTTTGTCTACTCACCCAGTCGAGCTCCTGTCCTCGTCTTTTTGCTCACTGCTGTATCGCAGCTCTGCCGGGGTCTTAAACGACAGATCGTTCTTTCCTTTAAGCCAGTAGGTCTTCATGTAGCCTTTACCCTGAAGGATGTTCGCAAGAAGTGTATGGAATTACATATATGCTAAAAAGATACCAAGATATAGGGAACTGAGATATCTATATATGTAATAACATAGCTGCTCTTAATTTATCTTTTTTTTTTCCATTTTAACTTTGTCACAGAGGTTGGCAGTAATGCACCTTAACACTGGTTGCCACCTGCTATTAAAATGGAAATAATACTTAAAAATTCATTGGGTGTAATGAACCCTTCTGTGCAGTTATGGCTACACACTCCTCATCTCTACACTCTACACCCCTGTTTTCAGTATAGTCCATCTGCCAGAGAGAGACAAACACATAAACCCACTTCATATAAAGTTAGAGATGAGATTGACTGAAGGTGTTTTTTTGTTGTTTTTGTTTTCGGTGAATATATCAAGAACTTTGTTGTAAACTCTTAAGGTCACAATGATCCTGTGGTGAAAATGTGATATTGAACAGCCCTAGTACAAAAGATTTCCAAATTTGCTCGAAATTATGAATATAATTTTAGCTGTACTCAACAGCAAGTGTCCCAGCAAAGGCAGGTGTTCCCATTTTTCAAATTATACACCTAATTTTTAGAGTAAGTGATTTGAAATTTACAGCCATTAAACTGGCAAGACCTGACATATCAAGTATTAATCATTGTGTCCATCTTAATCCATGGATGGCTGATAAGAACTCCAAGATTTGGAAGCCAAAACTGACGAGACAAGCACACGATAACATGTAAGAAGGTGATTTTAACAACTCACCTTTACAAATATTTTGCCCCTCTCCTCAATTATATAGGGCTCATGTTCCAGGTGGTCTTTGGTGGTCTGGCTGATGTGTATCTGCATGCCCTGCTCAGACAGACACACATACAGAAAACTACTGCTAAAGCTGAGTATTGAATTACAAGCTTCATCTGTCCTGAAACCTATTCAAATTGTCAAAGGGAAGTGAAAATATTTAACCTACTGGATTCTAAAACGAGAGTTCATTCGGGGTTTTCTTCCATTACGGGAATGAATATAAGCCTGCAAATGCCCTCCTTTATAATTTCCTTTTCATTATTGAACAAATTTTTCCACAAAACATGAAATTAAGGTATATTACTGTACGTAATGAAAAGCAAATTAAGTAATTAGCCTGTTCCATTAACTAGAAAGCAGCACGCACAATGCTGTCATTAGACAGAAAATGGCTTTCTATACTAATCTACATGAATTTGACTTGGGGAAATCATGGACGTCATTGCAGTTATTTATACCACTGCCATGGGTTATTTAGCACATTTTGCTGGGCGATAGGTTGTAAAAGATGTTAGTGTAGTCACCACTCCATTGCTTTCCATCCTGGAGGCTGTGTTCACAGTGTCGCCAAACAGACAGTAACGAGGCATCTTCAGGCCGACCACACCGGCTACCACCATACCTGAGTGAATACCTGAAAAGAAGAAAACAAACTGTTGAACTACACATGAGCTGATTCATTCCTCAGCTGCCTAAATTCAGTGCCCCAAATAAATAAAGACTCACAGGTTTTCTTGCATCTATTCCTTGCAGGCAAAAAATAGTCTACATTTCTAATAGCTCATTCAGCAGTCAGCACTTAAATTAAAAGTCTGTCATTAAAAGAAATCAATGGAGAGGTTAAAACCCGCAGATAATACAAGCTGTTCTTTTCTTTTGTATTTAGAGTGAAAAATATGTTTCATGTTTACCCTTAAAGGGACAGAAGATCAAAATGGTCATCCCCTAAAATTTCTGTCCTCTAACATTAAAAATAATTATTTAATTAAGGAACACTAATTAGCCAACAAAGTTGTTGTTAGAGTTGATGCCAGAACAACAACCTATTGTGACAATAAGGAATCAGTGTCTTGATCTGTGTTTTCTACCTGGGTCCTTTGGTTGAGGTAAAAATCCCTATATTGTGCCCCAAGATCCTGAGATTATATTTTCGGTGCTGTCACTTAAAGGTGGCAGAGTGTTGGAGTGGATAAAAAAAGGCCCAGGAAGAACCAGGATCAAGACACTGAATCCCTGCCAGTTCAGAGGGGAGTGATGGGTGACTGACTGTGAACTTCGGCCTCCTGATGGCCAGCAGCAGGCGAAAAAAAACTACAAAATAATCCAGGTGCCTTATCGTGGCTGACAGCTGCACCGCTCCTTACCAACTCTTATCTGGATGTTATCTCCAGTGGAAGGGTCTTTGAGGTGGTCTATGGAGCTCAGCATGTCCAGGGCCATGTCGCAGATATGGTGCGCGTGAAAGGTGGTCTTGTTGGGCACGCCGGCCACCACCATGTAGGCATCACGAATCGTCTCCACCTGGACAGAAAAGCAGTGTGGAGATTTCTGTGCTGTGATAAGAGAGTGAATGGAAATTTTTAACTTTCATAACATGAAGTCGACTCTATCACTCTGTGTATTTTCCAGGTGTGTCAGCTTGGTAACTTCTTCCTCAGACTTATGCACATCAGGATCTTTCGCGTTTAAATTTTGAAAATGCATTTTAAAAGTTGCACTTGTTTAAATATAGTACATATATGTTTTATAACTATACTGGTATAAAGTTTCTCAAACAGTTGTGTAAATTAAAGTTTAGTTGTGCTAAAAATGCTGGGAAAAAAGTTGTACCTGCCTCGTAAGTAACAGAAAAAATCTTCTGATGTTTTGTACATAGCAGTAAAATAGCTAAATGTAAAGAAAATTATTAGCTCTTATTTTAGCTCTACCATATGCAGAAACATCAGGCTGTGCTGCTTCCTTGAACTGACCTTGTAGACGTTGTGCTTCTCGCTGAGTGTGTCGAACACGATGTAGATCTCATTGAGCATGTCCACCACCTGCATGGGTGTGATGTGGATGCAGATCTCATTAAACTTGACTACGTCGCTGAACAAGATGGTCACATCTGGGAAAACCTGGGATACAAAGAAATACAAAGTTATAACACTGTGATTAAAGACCTGCGTACTCACCATATACTTCTATCATAGTTATACCAACTATTGACATAGTTAGTTGTAGCATTTGTATTTATTTTTTGTATGTTTTTGTCTAAGTTTTGGTCTCGGATGTTCTTAATCTTCACCTTTACCTTTAGTTCTGTCTTTAACATCTTTGCACCATGTTTGAAAAAAGTGCTCTCTTCCATTAAAGTGTAATATGTTTTGTTTATGTCATGTTACAGATTAGAAATTAGTCAAATCCTACAACTTAGTTCTTTTTAAACTTAGGGTGCTCAATAATCATCTCACTCTTTCACTCTCCTCCTTATATCCTTTCTTACATAACTTCTGTGACTGAAACCAAATCTTCTTTTTTTTTTGCAAGCTTGTCATTATGCTTGGGAAAAAAATTATACTTTCATTTCATGTGGCGTTTACTGCCAAACTGTGAACACTGTTGCATCACAAACCTCAGTGTTGAGTTAGAACTCCACATGGAGGTCATGAAATACTTGAAATGCAAGATCTGCATTACCTTTGATTAAATTTAATGTAACTACTGCAACAACATACTGTGTTGTTAAGATAGCAAAGCCAAAAGTGTAAAAGAAACCAAAGGACTCTATTTAGCATTTTTCAGAACCTAATGCTCTGAATTTTGGGGATTTTTCAAATAACGCCATCCATCTTAACAGTTCTGTCTTGCACCTGACATGTCTCTAGTGCAGTGATCCCCTTCCTGAGGCGGTCGGCCACAGCTTTAGGGATCATGGCGTACAGCAAAGAATCTCCTCTCTTCTTCTCTTCATCCAGCTTCTTGATGATTTCCTGTAGCTGAGCGTATTTTTGTTGCTCCTAGAGGATCAGAAATGGGACACAAGAGTCTACAGTGACAGTCTCACCTCTCTTAAAGCTCAAAAACCCCTCTTTGCCTTCTCTAATCCTCTTAATCCACGTCTCCTGCATGACTGAAGTGGATTTAATAGGTATGTATAATCAATTGGGGAGCAGAGCTTTCACCTGGGCTCACCTGGTCAGACTGTTTCACTGAGAGAACCAGCAGCTCTTACATTTTGTGCACTCAAGCATATCATATAATATGACTTCTACTTTGAATCCTACAAGTCTTATTACAGTAGATTTCTACAGGCAACATGAACAACCTCAAACTACTTCCCTTGCTCCGTGATTTTGCACAATTGAGTTTCCCAGTTGAACACCAGTCTGCTTTGTTAGCATGATGCTTATTATCTGGAAACTAAGGATTCATTCTTCACCTGATCAAGGGCCAGCTGCAGCTCAGCTGATTGTTGCGTCCCGGCCAAAATTAGCTCTCTGCTGGAGTCATGCAGGTTGAGATCATTGACATACACACCCATCTTTATCATGTCCTCCACCGTCTCTATGCTGCAGGAATAAGGGTTAGAAAAGTATGGAGAGATATAAACCGTAAATGGAAAGGAAATCCAAACAATGTGAATTAATTCATAAAAATACATAATCTAGCCTCCAAAATTAGATATGATTTGTTTTTTACTTTTTTTAAATTAACTTGTTCAGAATGGAACACAAATTCATCAACAGATGCATATGAATGGAATAGCCGTGCACTGCAAAAGGAAAAAAGAACAAACAGTTTTCATTTCCACATTCAGGCAGGTTAACATCTGATCTACCTGAGCACTGAGATGCAATTTACTTTAAATTACCTTAACTCCCTAAATAAATGCCAATATTCAAAAAAGTCTTAAATAGATTTGGGTGGTTGACTGTCTTTACCAAATAACTTAACCCTTGTCCTTTATATGGGCTGGGGAGATAAGAAAACTAATTGCAGTGTTGTGGCTCACATGCTCAATTCAGCATAATTATTTCATTTCCACAGCAGTTACTCACTACAACAGTGCAACACGCAGGAGTCGTGTCACATTCAGGCCCCTGTAACCCCTCAGTTTCTCTTTTTACAGCAATGCTGCTCTCATGTTTTGTTAAATTCCCACTACTCACTGTGTAACTGTGTAGTGTGTAATAATGAGGATAATTAGACCAGATCCAAAATGTAGTTGACCTGAAATGACTCTTATGGAGAGAATACACCAACACTGGCACCGGCAGAGTACAAACACATGATTAGCTTGAACTCACTCAGGCATGAGACTGGCTGACATGCCGATCCTACACTTACAGCAATAGAACTGGACCTGACTGGACCTTATTTGCCTGAATTCTCTGTAATTTGGACCTGGCCTGGTCAGAACCATCAAACACCATCAGTAGTCTTACATGGGCGTCCCAAGGAAGATGAGGGAGTCCCACTGAGGGACATACTTCATCTGGCCCTTCAGGTGGAGAGGTTTCTTCGGAGGCTCTCGCATGTCCTCAAAGATGGTCTCACTACACTTTCCTGAACAGAACCAGGAGGTCAACAAGAACATAGATGTTACAAATACAGGAGCAAGAAGTAAAAAATAGATTTTTATTTTTAAGATGTGCCATGCTGTTAGTATTCGGATCATTTGTCGTCTTAAAACAGCTTTGCACACATACAATTGATAATTGTCAATAGAAATATCCGTGTTAAACTCAAAAACAGGCAGGTGAGGGAATTGTTCTGACCGGTGACAGTCTGGAACGCCAGCAGTTCAATATCTTCCCCTCCAGAGTTTGCAGAGCTGTTGTATTGGGTGAGAGCGCTGCTGTACTCCTGGTCTGTGCCCTTCATCTCCTCCACTGCCTTTGGCTCTGATGGAGGGAGAGCAGCAGAAACAATGAGAGGATAGATGACAGAATGAAACAGGGTGTGAGTTGAACAAGTGAGGTAACAAGGGCACTGAAGATTGTGCAGTGAATTTCAATCACACAGTCAGTCAATAGCAGAAAGGCAGTGTTCAATAAGAATTCATCACCTTGTTATAAGTTCTGTTCTAGTGCCTTTATGATGGCGGTTATGTTCTGGATTATGCTCATTTTGCTAATGTTAAAATAAAAATTGGTTTTGTCATCCATTTCATCTTCAAATAATTACTTTCTTGGCAATATGCAGCGAAGTAATCTTTGTTTCATTTCTTTTTATCACTTTTTTTTTCAGACATATTTTGTAAAAGTGTTCACCAGGCTGTTGGCTACTTGTTCAGCTCTCATCAGTATTCCTGCTGCATTGACATTCAAAACATAGTTCACTTCAAAGTATCCATTTAAACCCAGTGATATGCAGTCCAGCCTCACACCAAAGCATGTAATAAACCCATCGATCTACTGGGGGGATAGCGTGTCAAGTTTGGCCTCACCCAGGCATGAAAGTGCAAAAATGTATGAGGGCATAGTACCAGCAGGGGGCAACAGCTACAGGAGCAAAGAGAATATGATATAAACATCGACATCTGACACAGAACTTTGACCCAGATAACTATGGCTTGTGTGATGCGTTAACTTAAATATCAACACTGGCATTATATCTGGTATATAATGTGTAATGTTACACACATATATAACATAATAACATACTTATTTCAACCCAGACCAGGACTTTTCCTTAACCTGACTAGTAGTTATGATACCTAAACCAAAACCAAACTGTGACCACCACCTAGGTGATCCTTGTTTTTTTTTAAGTCTCTGTTAGTGACACGAAGAAATCCATTAAATATACATTCCACGAGATAGCTTTGCGATATGTGACAGAAAACTGATCCTGTTATGTTTTTATGTATGAATATTTTTGCTCAGTGTCAGTGTGAGTAAGGAGAGAGCTTTAATACAAAATAACAGCATGTTCGGTATGGTTCAAATAAGTGTACTATAATGTTAGGCAACATGTCTTATATGCAAAAACTCTTGTATCTTTAACAGAAAAACAAGGAATTTAGTGATTTCATTGCAGACAAATTAGACTTATTCTCTCTGAGAGAATTTATCATCAGTTTAAATATCAATAAGTATGCGTCTAGAACATATTGATGATACTTGGATTATTCTTCATGATTGAAATGGAGTTTATTTGCTCACTGTCATATTTCCTAGTTACTGCAAATAATATGAAATTTGGCTTTTAAAGACAACTTAAACCAAACTGAGTGACTGAAAAGAGCCTGATTTTAGTTCCCTTTGGTGGAAAAGGACTTTTCATATTATCTGACTGATAAACTTTGTATCACCAGTCTTTTGTGAAAGAGGCATTGCCACCTAAAGTCATTGAACCCAAAGGCAATCAGTTTGATATTCATGTCCATCTGAAAATATTCTAAATATTTTACTTTGCTCTGGTCAGAAACAATAACCTTGACTGGAAATGAGGCAGAAAATTGAGTAGACAGACATTTTGTGATCCCGTCTTTTCATAATGAACCCTTTTTAATTCATTATGCATTTAAAGTGAAATAAATTATTTAAATGGAAAGACCAGTACCTCGTTCGTCTTCCCTCTTTGCCTTTTCACTCTCTTCCTTCTCCTCTGGCTCCTCCTTGCTAAGTTTGGGGATGTTGACCTTTTGCTTGCTCTCCACTACAGCTTTAGACAACAGCTCAAACACATTGTTCAGATGGGTGTAGATCTGATGAGAGGCAGCAGAGGGATTTTAGTGACTTAGTGAGCCAGCATGTCAATGATTTAGGTCACTTGAGAATAAAAAATTGGACTAATTATAAACTGAACAAAATGTTAAAAACTCACGTTATCCCAGCTGAACTCCAGCATTGGTCTGACCAGAGTGAACTCTTCATTGACCTTCTTGCCCTGCAGGTCGGAGAACACCTCCTTCAGGCCGTCACCGATGCGGTACATGGTCATGTCCCGGCGAAAGATGACGCTGAATGGGAACATGTCAAAAAAGATCCCTCGCTTCATTGGCAACTTCTCGTAGCTCGGCGCCGTCTTCTGCTGGGGCATGCGGTGTTTGAAGGCAGCGTTATCAAAGTTCATCTTGTAAACCTGTACGAGCAGAGACAATCAAAATGAAGACAGACTTTGTTTTATACTTGTCCTCAAACACACATGCTTATACTGAATTGATGCCTCTCTGAAAGAGTTTTGACAGAAACTGAGCATCATAATCCTCATGATGGTAGGTGATATAGGGTAGGGTCCTAAAAATATAACATTTTTTCTCAGTAAAACTCAGTCTTTCTCAGTATATAAAAGAAAAACAGGGTGACAGTGGTGCTGAATAGCATGACGACAGGTATAGGAGTATGCACATTTTAGATATGTTCTGCTGTGAATTATGAGTTTACCCAGAGTCCCATCCCAATAAACACTTATCTCCATTCAATAAACACTTGCTGTTCGAGTGTAAACAAGAACTCGGCATGGCATCTCATTGAAAGTGATGGATTCATTTCCACGCTGATAGAACTGAAGGAGGGTCAAGGTCAGAGGCTTGACAGCTGGTCCTTGACCTCAGCACGAGTACGTACCACATACGTCATTTTCTCGGTTTCTTCTTTAGACAAGATTTCCACTTCGATGTCTGTGTTGTAGAATTGCCGTCCCACTTGAGAGAGCTGCCCTGCAGGAGTCAATTACACACACTGGTCAAGGACGTATGGAGGTCGACTTTGCTTAAAACAAAGTGAAAAGCGCTTCATTTCCAAACAAATTGGAGTGTTAAGAATACATTTATAATTGAAGCTATAAATATAACAAAAAATCCAACTATGCAATGCTTTGCTTTTGTTCTTGCAATATTGATGAGTAATACGTGACCAAATTTTCAACCAACCGTGGACTAAGAATGTTGATGACTATAATGTTGGTAATTGTGAATAAGCGGGCAAATAGGAGCACGTCGTATAATTCCCACTTCAGTTGTGACTTAACACACAAATGATTGTGTAAAACTCTAAGTACTTCTCTCATTATGTATTCTGCCTGCTGACGACACACCCGTTCTGATCATCATTCACGTTTTAGAGTTAAGTTGTTTGCAGAAGAGTCCTAGACAACCGGTAGGTGACTAATAAACACAAGGCGATGTATAAACATAGCTGTTATTTCTGTCTTTAAGACTGGTCGGACTGACTCATATATAGGAGTGGAAAGAACAGAAATACTACCGTTGCTTTACTGTGCACTTATTCATGTAGTAGTCACTAGACACACATGCACAGACACACTCTTTCACTCAAACATATGCAGACTTTCAACCAGTGAGACGCCATAACACATCAGTGAATAAATGTGCACGAAGGGTCTGTGGTCTGTAATTAAGAAACAATCCCTACCCAGTGTATGTTTTTTGATATTTTTGTGTTTGGGTGTATGCACATATCTACCATCTCTTTTTAATGAAATCGGTGTGAATCTGTGGGTTCTTGGAATGTAGGAAAATTTCTAATTCACCTAAAACTCATTGACATGTTTTATAAAGTGGTTCACGGTGTATAGTACGTGTGATTCGTAGTCAACAAAGTGTAACATGCAAAAATGCCATTATTGTCTTTTGAAAGTGTGTGCTGCGTTTATGTCTTGTGTTGCTAAGTAAACTAGTCAAACACTTGAGAAATTATTCAGAGCAGTTCTTCTTCATGCCTACATCTGTGCTCTGACGTTAATGGCCTGTACTGAAATTTGGTTTCTCAATCTGAAACTGCTCTGATCTTCAACAGTCACTAATAGTTCAGTTGTGCTTTCGCATGCTTAATCACGTTCAGGTTGGTGGGGTTGGGAGCCTTGAACGTTTCATAATAGGCAAAAACCCACATATACACTGGTTGACTATGTGAAGTCTACGCTATAGAGATCTGGGTTTGGGGGATCAAACCAAGTTTCCTCTCTCTGTGGTTAACTGTGTAACAGCCAGTGTTTTCCCCACTCTGCTTCTGTTTACCTTTGACGAACTGAGTGAAGCCCTTGCGGGTGCTGCGGTAGTGCAGCGTGAGGCTTGTCTCGCACTCTTCCTCCACGCAAAAGCTTGGCGGTTGCACTTTTGGGAAGGAGAAGCGAAAGTACTCGTGTAGGTTGTCCAACTCATTGATAAAGTCACGAACATTTCGCCCCAACACCTAGAAAACATGGAAGATGATGACATCAAATTGTAAACAAGAACTAAAATATTCTGATCAACAGTAGGTATTACATTAAGAAGTTAATGTACAGATTGTTAGAATAGTTAATTTTAATGATAATGTCACTTTCAACCCACTGACCCGTGTGAACTGATGTGTTTTTGTTTAAATTTTATATTCTTGTTTAAATTTTTAATGGAAGAAAGGGACTTGCCCATTGCTGCCCTTTATGCTGAATATCACAGGCATAAATATTTTGGACGTGATGCCCTTTACCTTTTCTGCTCAGCTATATTTAACAGTAAGACATCAAGCTAGAGACCCAGTTAAGTCAAAAGGAATATAAGTTTAAGAAGATTTTTTTCTTAAAAAAAGCTTCATGACCAGTGGCATGTTGCACCAGCTAAATGTGACCTCTCGAGTAAGTTGAAGTGTGAAGCCCAAACTAATCGATGAACTGAAACCAGTTAGTTTCATTCTGAAACTTGGTCACTGTTAGGTGGATACTAGCCAAAGATGACCTCAGATAACGTCACCTTTAGGATCCGCTCGTAGCCGTAGTTTCCAATCCTCTTGACCATATAGACTCCGAAGGCGTACATCAACTCATCATGAGTCTTTCCCAGGACCTCCCCTGCTGCCTTTGCCAACCGGAGGATCAGGTTGTCACTGTAAACAAGAAGAAAAGTTATTTTAAAAATGGCTTTTTAGATGCCAGCCAAAGAGGGACATCATATAAAACTAAATCTCAATTTATCTGAATTAGGAGGTAGGAAGGAGGTAGGACAGCATATCTCCAAAGAGTCTCTGAAAAGCCAAATTTTAAAGTATCTATACTATTGTAGAGAAATTTGTTTGGATCTATCAGACAAAAACACAAAACCTACTCATGGATCAAAACAAATGACAGAAAGTGTTAACGGACCGATTCAAGAGGCGTGACATGTTGAAGTTAAAGTGTAAAAAAAAAGCAATTTTAACAAAGTACCGTAGTAACCAATCTATACACAACAGTAAGATATTATCTTTTGTTTATCCTCTGTTAAACTTTTCTTTTGCAGAAGGGACCAAAGGACACTTTGTACAGTATCTTTATGATCGTCATAACAGGGAACCATAACACAAACCACCTGAGGGTAAAAGTTCATCAGGCGGGCGTGAAAACAATAACTGAACAAAACAGTCTTTACTTATCTTTACCGCACCTGTGCCAAGTTTCCTGTTGATGTAGAGCTCATATTTGAGAGTCCATATCTTGTGGAAGTGAATCATTATCGTAAACGACATGAAGTTGACTACAAAGCTTATTAGGCACCTAAATAGATTTTGTAAAAAGAAAGAACACTCGTATTAAACTGCAGGGGTTCTTTCTCAGGCTGTATTTGATCCTTTTTATTTTTTTTCCAGATTATTTTTCTTGCTTTATTTCAGCTAAATTTTAGTCCGAATTTGTCAGGATTTTGTTTTACATTTTCAGCACATTTTGAAAATGTGCACTTGTGTATTATGTTAAAGAGTTTTCCACAATTCAATGTGAAACATGAGGAACCTACTTGTACATCTGATGCCTGACAAACTTGAGGTGGGGGATTTCTGCTCTGTTCTCGATCAGCCTCCACACATCCTCTCCATAGGATTCGTTAATGTAATCGTTGACTGCTTCCAAATACAGACCGTACATCTTCAGAGGGTTAGAAACCTCCAAACTGATGACGAAGTTAACTGCTGGGCTAAGAAGAGAAAAGAAATAACACATTTGAAGTGCAGTGTGGATCATCTTTGTTAGAGTCAGCAGTTTAAAATATCACTAATGAGAAGATCCCCTGAAATCCATCCTTTCTTAAGAGGACAGACCTTTGGCACTGCCTCCTCATGAGATTAAAATAAGACATTTTTTTTGTGAGTAACAGTTTATTGGAGGGCTAAATTAACATTGAAAGGCATACTGTGCTATCCATGTGCATGCATGGAAAAAAAATGAAGTGTACTTTTACCCGTTTCACACTGAACCTCATGAAACCTCAGGCAACTTCTTCAGACACCAGCTACATCTGAGAAAAGGAACATGTCATTGATAAGAGAAGTACTTCTCTGGCTAGAAATTGAAATTGCAGCTGTGACTGTGCATTTCTGATGCTACTTTGTTCTACATTTAATGTAAATTTCGCCACTGTTCAAAAACTATGTATTTTAAAAACATCAAGGTGAAATCAAACAGCATGCAGTACTCCACCCTAGCATTAAAATACAGGAAAACACACAACCCCCCACCCCAGAAAAAAACAAAAAAACAACAAAAAAATAATGTCACAAAGGTGAAAAGAGAGGCAGTCTTACCTGCAGTCCCTCAGTCCCGTTATCCTGGGCTCCGACTGTGACAACTGGCGCCAAAGCCTCACATCCTGCTGAGAGTTTCCACCTGCAGCTGACATGTGGCTCTCCCCTGACACTTGCCTGTCAGGTCAATTGTTGACCTGGGCCAAAATAGCAGCTCCAAGGTGTGTTTGTGGCAGGTAGAAAAGAAAAGACTAACTTCAATGTTTTGCAGACTCCCGACTGCATCGGCTGACAAACATACTGAGTCTAATTTGTAAGGTATTTGTACAGTGATGAAGGCTGTGGGTGGCTGTTGCTGTATTTGGAAATGTCTTAAAAAAACGACTCTTAGTTTCTGTGTTATGTAAACTGGAGCTCACGATGTGAGGCTCATTATCCGAAATTAGCCTGTAAGCTTTTGCAACAACTCATTAGGACCACCAGGTTTTGTGCCTAATTACCAAAAAATTTGCATAATTACGGTCAGGTGCACATTAAACTGACGGGCATTGTGTTGCAATTGGAATTTGAAAGGTTTTTTTTATTGTTTGTTGCTTTGTGTAGTGAAGCTGAATAATCCTTTCAAAACATCCAGGCCTCCTGTTAAGACTGCTATTATCAACCGCTGATCAGTGAAGCCTGATCTGTGACAAGCGTTTGCGTTTTGCCCTCGTATCATGACGTCTGTTTTGACCTGCTGAAAGAGCTTTTACATTTGAAAAGAATATTTTGTCGTCAGAAAGTGCGGCATGTATGATAGAAAGAGCTGAAGCTTTATTAAACGACTGTCAACCGGTGTGACTGCTCCACTGTGTCTAAGGTGTCGCATGCAGAGCGACTAGAAAAGTCCATTGCTCTCAACTCTTTGCACCATGTCCACTAGAGGGCACTGTTATAACACCTTTGGTTTATAGCTGGTTTATCTAATGCTTCCACTGGAGGAAATGAGCTTGAAAATGAGAAGAAATGTGGGACTCCAGCCTTTTGATAAGTCCAGACAAAGAAGATCATGCATTCTGTTATTTCATGACATCTGTGCACTGTTGGAAAATATGGAGACCTGGTTCAAAACACAATTTTCTCCCCCCCTCCTAAAAAAAAAAAAAAAAAAAGACCATATGTAGTCATGAACAATGAAAAATGACTCAGCTCTGTCTCTCTTTTTTTTCATATTTAAATTCTGCCTTGAAAAGTTGGGAGGCTCACACTTATAATGTCGAGGTCTAATTAAGAAACCACTCTCAACCAGAATGATTTTTTTTTTTTTTTCCCAGTCACCACTTCCCTCTTTACACCTACACTCCACTAGGGAACCAAAGGTGTGCTGACAGCCAGCCTGTAATACCCGCTTTCAGCGATAATGAGCTGCTCTCTGTTCCATTTCTTGTGTGGCTTTTGGCTTCTTTTTTTTTCTTTTTTCCCTCCATTTCCTCTGCCTCGCCAGTGTTCCCCTATTTGCCAGGTGCTGCTGTCTGTTTTTAATGGCCTCTTGTGTGACTGTGCCACACGTCGGCCTGGGAGGTCCGCCGCTGCCTCTTAGCCGGGGAACAGAGGGAGATAACAATGTGCTGATGGTGCCAACCACAACTCCACACAGATGCCGCGGGTGCTTTCATTAAAGATGACATGACTCATCTTCCTTAGCTGCACCAATATTACACCCTGTTCTCCTTCCTTTCCAGCAAAGAGAGAGGTGCTGCTGTTTCAGAAGGTGCCCATTCATGTCGGTTTTTTTTTTTTTTTTATTCCAAATGCTAACAGGAAACCAAGGAACACCTGCCTCTCATTGTTTGATGCGAACAGCACAGACACACACACACATAGATACACACTGGATACACAGTCCTGTTTTCCTGTTCCTCCACCGCACATCGAAGTGGTGACTTTTTCACTCTTACCGGTGTATGTTCCCTTTCTGTCCCTGCTTGTTATCTGTTAAAGGAGATATCAGGCTCAGCCAGCCCTAACGGAGGGATGATCCAATCTTTTGGGAGTACCGAGGTCACCCGGGGAAACTGTGCATAGTCAGACCTGTTCGGCTCGAGCAAAACATGAGGGACTGATACCATTTTCTTATTGTCAAAGCAGGAAAAAAAACGGCTCACCATTTAAATAGGACATTGATTAAAGCGTCAGCACAAAGTGTGAACAGGTAACTGGAGCTTTTTTTTTTTTGACAGAGTCAGACCGCAAAAGTTACGGGGTGACGAACACACCATAAACTGCTTCTTATTGTTAACAACCAGCAGCCCCTCCAGATAAAATTGTAAATCCCTCCGGTGTTGCAGGACTGTGTCTGCACAAAAGCTGCAGGGATGAATCGTCGGATGAGGCAAAATGGAAATCTGTGCCTCTGTGGAGGAGCTGTAACTGTTGTGACCCCTCGGTTGAATACTTAATGGGAGTCTATCTGTATCCCAGCCGTTCTATCTCTCAGCCAACCCCCCCCCACAGTACCCCCGCCCCACAGTGCAAAAAGAATGTGCCATATTTCTCCAGCACAATCCCATGATACCTCCCTCTTATTGGTTTTACTATAGACACAGCGGGAGCCGGGCTATAATGCTACACTAGCTGAATGCTAACGATATCGGGGCATCTTATTGTGGGTTTATGCTGCAACCGAGGGCCTCTCTCACTGTATTTATAGCTCCTCTGTGAGTTCTCCCCTCCCTCTCCTCCCTCCCCTGCCTCCTCCCTCTGTTTCTTTTCAGTTTCACCTGTCAGCATCCATATCTCTACCCAGCATCCTTTTCTCCACTTGCTATTTTCTTTTCTTTTCTTTTTTTTTTACTTTCGTTATGCAAACCCTAGCTTTGCATCGCTATTAAGTGCACCATTTCGGCGACATCAGTCCAGATTATTGTTACAGTTCATTACAGTTGTGCCCTCCCCCTCAGTCTCTCAGTGCATTTGCATTAATTGTATCCTTCGCCACAGTTTGAAAAGTGTGATGTGGGGTCGTCCATCGTTCCTCCTCTGGCATTGATTTCCATGTGGCCTGATGCATTGAAGCTAATAGCACCTGGCCAACAGCTGCTCAGCTTAACTCAGTTTCTCTACAGGCTCTGCAGCCGTTAGGAAATACAGTGCTCCCGGAGGTGTAAAAATAGTGTCAAATCCTAACAAAGGCAATTCTGGAACAGGAGATGGGAGAAAGGTAGAGGAGGGGGTGTGTGTGCACGCTGTTCGCAAAAGAAAGGAAATTCAGGGTTCCACAGTCTGCATATAAATATTCCATTAACTTCAGCCGGCTCCATAACGGCATGGCAGTGCGGTTATGCATTCAGTGCCTGGAATTTGAAATGAAATTATGGTGGAGGTGGAGAGAGGGAGGTGGCGGTGGTGAAATAGCCGTTTCCTTTCTTCCAATTTTCTCCTCTTCCCTCTTTCACCCCTTCGCCTTATCACGGGTGACACTAATCCAATTTCAGCACTGCTTGTGACAGCTCTAACGTGGTTTTGTGTACTGATTCCACCCCCCGTGTACACTCACACTCACAAACACACACACACACACAGATGCACAAGCAATGCACACACACTCCAAAAGGTCACATACAGTATCCTGATGAATTCAGAATGTGCACTTCTACACACACACAGGTTCATTTGTCCCAAAGTGCACACTATATACACTAACACACACACACTCATGTATGCCGAACCTTAAGCACCAGTCTGTCTTTTCCCATCACCGGCTGATCAAAACAACATTATCACAACACAATCCTCTCATCGGAGCGTTACAGCAGCGCCCAAAAGGTCAGTTCAGTCAAATAACTCCTAACTGTATCCAGCCATGCAGATGCTTTCAGGTTTTCTTTGCTCACGTTCAAATATCTAAACACCTTAGCTTTCCAAAAAAACAGCATCACTGTAATCTGCAGACTTAATGCCATTTAGCTGCGCTGATGCATTCAGTCTCATGACATCAGTAAATAAAACTGAAACCATCTGATATTCTCCACTCAAGGTAAATATGTTCTTTTGCAGGCGAGCTAACCTGCGATCATTCCTAACTCAAGGTTTTCTTTCAGCTAAAAGCATAAGAGTAATTGCTCACTGTTCAAAACGTTTATCCCAAGGTTAAGAATAAACGTCTACACTTACATTATCGCACAATATGTTATAGTATAAAGAAATATGACGAATCAATACCATAGTAAAGCTTTTCGATTTACCTTCAGTTTCTGTTTTTATCACCAACAATTTCTGTGAAAAACATACAACTCTGATATTTTTAGATTAAGATGACCAGACTCCCGAGTCTATCCTTAAACACAACACATGGCTGTGTTTCATTTAATCTCTTGGGACAACTTTTGTTGGAGAAATACGTCTCTGTGTGCCTTCTGTGATGGATTTCTCTCTGTTTGATTATTGAATGTTGCCGCAGAATTGTGAGATTAAAATAAACCCTTGGCTTTTAGATTCGGCATGACTCACACCAGAGCCAGACGTTCGCCAGTGATGTTTTTAGTAATTTCTATTGTAACGGCTGGAAATGATAAAAATACACCAACAAAAGCACAACAAAACTGACCTTAATGGAAGATATGAGCAATACGAAGATACAATATGAATTTAAACCAGGCCTCATAATCAGATTTATATTTTTAGTTGATCTCACAAAAACGAAACCAATGAATTTTGTTTGTAGTTACTTAAAATGTTAAAGAAATGTTTATTGTGGCTTCCTTTTTTGCATCAGAAGTGGTACAAAAAGTAGAAAAGGTAAGAACCGTTGATTTTAAAGTGCTGAAAACACAAAATAATTATTTTTGTGACCGTTCCCACTCAAAAAGCGACAGCATTTGTTATTTGTTAAGATGCCTGAAACACCGGAGTTGACCCAACGAGGACCTCTAGTGACCATGTGTGTTACGACTCCTGCTTGTCATTGACAAAAGCCTCGCAGTGTGACAGTGTTTTAGGGCTGCTAAGCCATGTTGGGAGGGAGTCAGAGTGGATGGATTAGTGAACAAAGCGTGCAACTTGGGCATCAAACACTGCTGTTCATTTCCCTTCTCCTGCTAACCGTCATTGTTGCTTTATTTTAACCCTCATCAGAAGAGAAGGAAGTAAAGTCGGTCAAGTAAATACAACATGGTGAAAATACTCCATAACAAGTTAAAAATTCTGCATTCCAAACCAAAAGGGTTTATCATGAGCAATATGTAGACACATTTATTCCTTTTACTACCGTAAATATTAAAAGTAAATACTCATTAAGCAGTTGAATGTTTCCTGTCAGTTATGCAGTCGTGCATGTGTTGTATTTTACAATTGTAGATATTTAAAGATTACTTAATTTGAACTACAAGCCAGATTTAAAAAAAAAAAAAAGCTGAGCTGCTGTCGAAAACAAACAAAACAAACTGTGATCGTTAGTGAATTCTTTCTGACATTTACTCAGTTGAAAACAGTACAAACACTGTGTATTTAATGCTTTACCTCAGCTTCATTGATTTTTGTTAATAAATGCTTGTTCTGAATTAACATGATTCAAACAAGTTGAGACAGAAGCAGAAAAAAGACTGGAGAAGTTGTGGATTTGCTCCAAACACCTGTTAGGTGTTTACCTCTGAGATGTAGTGAAATGAAAGTAAAGTACATTGTACCTTGGATATCATAATATATATAAAATAATTGTCCTTCTCTTACCTGATACTGCAGATTTGGGCATGAGCCTAACCAACCTTTAACCCCAACCAGGGCAGAACAGATCAGAAAATCCTTGAGAGAATAGTCTTTATATGGTCTAATGTGATGTGTAAATGCAAATTTAACTTATATTTTGGTAGGAAATTACCATTTTGTTCTTAAGTTTCAAGGAAATGGTAAATAAATGTGATTCAAATAGTCAAAAGCTAATAGATTGGCCCTATAAGAGAAGTTTTATTGTATATTCCTTAAATAATGCATTGACTTCTGCCTGACTAGCAATGTTTTTCAGGTGTTTTGTCAACGAAACTAAAGTAATTTCTTCCCGACCAGGCCATTAGTTAAATGCATTTCTTGCCGGAGGAACTCAAGGCTGCTAACAGATGCTCCAGCTCTGTGTTGATTTCACACCTCAGTCGTGTTATGAGCAGGCAGGAGACGTTGTATCGCTGCAGTGGGTAAAGTGAGGACACTGAGGGAGGTTGCATAAGTGATAAACGAATTGTAATGACTATCAGTACTTTATTCATTTGCTCCTTTTGTCTGCTTTCTGTCTGTAGGTCTATGCATTAACAGCTTTTTGGGTTGGTTTTTTTTTGTAATTTACTCATCTGCCATCTGCCCACACCAAACAGCCCACACTGGACTGAAAGGAACCAAACAGCGGATGATTGTGCCCATTGTTTGCGATGCTGGCAACGACGCTGTTTTCATTTTATGCTAAAATCAGCACATAACTTCACATGTAATTTCATCAATGATGACCGCTTGGCACGTTACATATGAGCTGATTTGTATTTGAAAAAAAATCCCCATCGTGTGGGCTGCAGAAGTGGCAAAAAAAAAAAAAAAAAAAGCCTAGTTCCAGTCAAAGAAGTCGTTCTGCTTTTGTAAAGTGGCAGTAAAAGAATTTGCACTGAGACAGACTCTGTGAAGTGAGGCAAAGTTTTATTGTAGAAACTTGAACAAGTGCTGAGGAAGCAGTTCTCCAGGGGCGTCTTCTCCCAACGTGTGATTTTACAGTGTCCGTGCGACAGAGGAAGCCGGGAAAAAAATGACAATAAAAGATGATGATTCTCCTGCCTCATCCTCTCTTGTATTCTGATACAGCCACACATGTGCACACAACTTGCACTGAGACCGGAAAAACTCCCTTTGCACACACACACACACACACACAC
>JAQNCA010000030.1:2032015-2045551 GCA_029783725.1 Acanthurus tractus
TTGAATCTCCTTCTACCCTTAATGATGAGGATGAAACCTCTCACTTTTGTTGCAAAGTGCATGTTTTTACATTCAACACGCCATGTTTATTACACAAATTTTCACAAGCCCGTCCGTCCGTCCGTGCCGCACCGAGGGTTGTAGCTGCCTCTGATGAAGTGCTGCCTGGGAACTGTAAGTCAATCACTGCATGTTTGACTGCAGCCAAACACTCTCATCTAGCTGCACGGCGACCACTCACACTGCTGCCGCTGCTGCTTTAATATGGTGGATTGCCTGGCAGCTCTGATGCTTATCATCAGTTTCAGTTTGGAGCTTTTTAATGGCCCAGTCTTTTTTTTTTTCGCACTGAAAAGGTGAATTATATACATTATTCACATTCTAATATTGTGGTGCTATTAGAAACCCCCTCCTTCACTCCCCCTCACCGTCATGCATACATATCCACATACACCCACCCACACACACACACACACACTCTCCTACCTCGCAGTGATGAAATATGCGCATACTGTTTACAGCCTCATAAACTGAGGATGCAGACTCAGACATAAAAGATTACATAAAGCAATTCCTTGTGGTTATTTTTCTCGGTTCATTTTTTTTTCTCACATGGAAATGAACTGCAGAATTTCTCCACCTCTTCAGTCTCCCCGGTCCCCCCCCGCATCACCACCACCACCACCACTGTGTGACTTCATGAACCTCCGACTTCGCCTGCAGAAACTATTACAAACAGGAAAGCAGAGCGAGCAGCCGTGGGCAGGGAAGCTGGTTTTCCCGGTCCGTGTGCTGTGCAAAGAGAGATGCAGTGCGGCAGCCTTGAAACTGGAGGCCTCGAAGGCCCCTCTGAGCCAGAGGAAGACTTGACTAGCTGACCATAATCTATTATTAAGCATCTGATCAAAGCTGAGGGAAGATGAGGGCATCTGCATCTGCACTGTAAGGGTGGACGGGATTCATCTCAACAGGTTTACGGTATTGAGGATTTGTAAGCAGCACGCGGTGGATTCATTCATTTTGCATCTTCACCGTCTGTGATGTTGAGCTGTAGTTGTTAAGGGGTGTGTGTGGTATTATGTTGTTGGAAAATATAGCAACTTTTTTGACCTTTTGACTCGGTCAAAAGAGCATGAGGCAGGAAAAAGGCTTTTTTGCAAAGCTGCAGTGTTTTCACAGAACATTTCATCATGTTTTCATGCTCTTTCTTTAGTCACAAACCAGAGTACAGCTCAGAATCCTCGTCTCCTGTAAGTGCGTGTGCGCTCTGTTGAATTTCAGCTGCAGAAATATTGTACAAAAACTCGTTATTCAGAAACGTTTGGTCTGCGCTTAACATCCACCATCAAATAGGAAAAATAGTGCGTACCAGTGCAGGTTCAGTAGTAAGATGTTCATAAAATTCAACAACTAAACAAGATGCACAGCAGCTCCACTCCAAATGTGAGTACTGTTTGAGGGCACAGCAAAAAAAAAAAAAAAAACCCTCTACAAAGAGAGCCTCCAGCAACAAATTGAGCTTCTCCTGATTTGCATTCAGTCTGAATGCCAAAAATTCTCCTGCTATCCACACTTAAAGCGGGGCAGCTACAGGGTGTTATTCCAATATAGTATCTTACCGTGCAATGATAAAGAGAAATTAAGTGCTGAAATGGAAGATACATACAAAATCAGCCGAGTGTGAATGTGGAGAGTTTGTCATTGAGTTTATCACATGATGTCTGTAATTGCATGTGTGAAGTGTCTGTTTCACTTAATGAGAAAAAAAAACTGTCATTTTAATCAGCTTCCACTGCGTAAAAAATTAATTTTATTTCTTGAGTCTATATTTTCTTTGGAAAAAAACAAATCCAGACTTCCACTTCCATTAACAATGACAACGCTGACAGATAAACAGCTCCAGCCTCCAACGTTCTGCTTGAACATCTGACCAACACCTGCAACAAATCTGCTGCATCTCCTTAGTCTGATACTCAACAGAGAAGAAGTCGTCTTCTCAGGTTCCAGTCAGTCAGAAGCAACTTTGGAAAGAGGTCAGCCACGCTACCCGGTTTTGTGGCTTGCCAGAAAAAAAGATTGATCCACTTTTTAAGATTTTTATTGCAACACTTGTAGTTCTTGCCCCCTCTGAGGTAAAAATATCCATTTTTGGAATAATTCTGGGAAACTAGTTGCACCACTTCAGATGATTTCTTTAGGAGTGCTGCCAATACTCTATTGTAGAAAGGACAGCATTGGAGTTATTTATGGGCATATTTTTCCCAGTTAAATATTAGTTTTGGCTCCTTTTACTGCCACGCATAATGTCTCCAGACAGGCTGCATAGTTAATAAGACCTGGGTGCAGAGATAGCACACTTGGTCGTAACCTTTATGCTTCCCTTGTTGACGTAACCGGATCGATAAGTTAACACACAATACAGGAAATATAAGGGCAAGAAGTCACAGTCCACCTGCCTGTGACCTTTTGAAAGAAATCCAGGAATCCTGCATCCGGAAACACTTCTGCTGCCTGGCATCGCATCGCCGTGGTGCAGGACAGCCGAGGCTTTGCTGAAGTACTACAGATAAAGCTGCACAACGTGAGGATGCAACAAAAAGAGGATCAGGCTGCAGCAGAACAATGTGATGTGTTGCATCACAGTGCTCGTGGCTTCTTAGAGCACACGCCTTTGCCAAATGGACTTGTTTGTCTGCAGGGGGGTCCTGTCAGGGGATGTCATTAATATTTGATGGAGCTTGATGGAGGTAACCTTTAAGGCATCCCACTGCTGTACACATCCAGATGACCTTTTCTTTTTAGCCGGACTCCTTCCTTCGGTAACTAACTTGTCCTGCTGCAGACTGGACCAGGTGTGCACAATAAGACTCTCACACAAAAATAGATTCCCCTTTATTTCTTTTAAAATTTTAACAAATTTTTCTTGAATTAGCAGCTATAAAGAAAAACACGATATCATTCTTATACTTGTAAGTTTTTACTATTTCACCTGCAGCGATCAATTTTTCCAAATCACACCATAGATTTTTGACTTTTATTACCTTTCAGGCAGACGCTAGTTCTCCGTGGATTTCATCGCAGTGTGATAAATAACTTGCAGAGACCTGAGATACAATTTCATCACAATAACATAATTTTTTCATAACTTCCCCCCCACAGCATTGTGTTTTACAGGCACCCCGACCCCTGTGCAGAAGAGTAAACTTTTGTTTCTTAAGCACAGGTGTGTTCCTGAGTCATCACCAAAGCTTGAAAGGCTTGAAAATGATCTTTGCTCACAGCAGCAGAACCGTTTGATGGTGTTGTAACTTTGACTATAAATAAAAAGGTGGGAGGCGACAAATGGTTCACTGTGATGGATCACCTATCTCAAGTTTAAAAACAGTCGATTTTTCTACCGCAATGAAACGAATCAAAATCCAAAATCAATCTAAAAATCTATTTTCTATCTAAAACCCAGCGGGAAACCGTCCACAACAATGTTGGTGTTTGCATTTTGAACCTGCTGGGCTAGAATCTAAAAAAAAAAATAACCTCACCAGAGAGAAGAAGAATCAACCTGACCTTTTTCGGCCATATTTTATGTATTTGCTCTTTATTTTACACTGGTTCTATTATGATACAAACACAGCACAGATGGCACACCTGAGACAGTGTGCAGGTAACCTTGGGCAAATAGATTTTTCTGATGCTGCACTGCCTTTGCCCTAAAATGTGCAACAAGTTCTCTTAATGAAACCACAAATGACCTCTAAAACATGATATGAAAGTTTTCTCTGATAGGACGCCGGACGAAATCATTTGCATGTGTCCTCAAAAAAAGTCACCATGGAAAGTAACTCAGTTTTATGATGTGCCGACGCGCTGATTTAGGCACAAAAACCAAGGTTAGGTTTGAGAGGGAACACGGTTTGCATTAAAATGACCTCCTCTTACCTCATAAGGGGAGCTTCATCATCGTGGTTACAATAATGACCACTTATAAGGAGTGGTTAATAAGTCTGTGGCCTCAGGAGAAGGAGATGAGTCATGCGGCTCTCGCTCTCGAAACGAGCCGAAGTTCAACTCTTTGAGTGATTATGCACAAAGTTGGAAGTTGGAAAACTTTTTGTGATATTTCAGTTTCAGGTCCTTGAAAATTGCCAGTCAGCACCGTCTGAGAAAAATGACCAGCATCGACCTTCCCACACTCGTCCAGGACTGCAGATTTTAACTCATCCAGCCGCCGTCTTGTTCACCTGATTTAGCACCGTCAGACTAAAACCTTCGCCATAAGGAAGAAGCCATCTTGCTATGTGGCAGTGATGATGACGTCATCTCGTCTGTAGACCACGATGACTTTTACAAAGCGGAGATCTGTGTGCTCCACGTCCAAATGTGTAAACACAGGTGGAAATTTGTCGTAAAGATCATTAGTTTTAAGCCGGCTGCTTCGACTTTAGGCCATGAATTTATCAATCGCCGAAGTTAAAGCTAAGTTAGGGAACGACTGGGGTGATGCTTGTAGTTTCAAAGTCCTTTTCTGTCGGTCTGAAACTGAAAACAAACAACAGTCTCTCTCGTGAAAGTCAGGTCTTGTGTTGACCGAATCCATCCAGCCCAACCTCAGCTTTGGATTTTAAGCTCTGTAATATTTCCCCCGACTTTTCTCTAGACTCCTGTCATCTTTACTGTCGCAGCGTAAGATCCTTGTCTATTGAACTGATGCTGTTATGGGACTTCTGCTGAAACCAAGGCTGTTTTTCTTGCTGTGAGGACAGTTTTGATGATATCCGTACAAACACTTAAAATGTTCATCGACTCCTTGTCATTGCAAATCAACTACCGACACTGTTTACATTGATATTCATTGAATTGATGCTTTTTTCATTGTTTGTTGATGGTGACAGGAAAATGTATTTCGCTCTACATATATTGTGTGACTTTGAAAAGGTTTTGTTTTGAAATAATCAACGTTTTTGAGCTGAGCCGAGGTTCCTCCAAGTTTTTCTTTTATTTTTCCATCTTCAAGTCTCACTTCAACAACATAGCACTTTCTGCTTCGGCAGAGTCCCTGTTTGATTTCCCGAGAGACGCTCAGTGCCTTACCAACTGATGTGAACACAATTACTTCAAGATTAATGTCAAGAAAACAAAGACGTGAGCGCGGCACTCAACTGAGATGTAACCAGACTTCTGCCTGCGACGCTGAAAATGCAGGCATTAATATGGTTGATCTCAAAAACTGTGCTGTACTTAAGTTTGAAATATGCGCGGCAACCAGTTAGCGCAGTGCAGCTTAATGTCGTCGAAACATTTTACATTTAAAGCCTCATTAATCCATATTTGTCATATCAGCAATGAATCAAATGAGAGAGAGAGGGAGTCCACAGTCGGGCTCTTCAAAAAGTTCCTCAGAAGTGAATTGCAGAGCTCGGCAGCAGCTCAGCACTCCAGGCAAACTTTGTATCACTGGCTGGATCACCTGTTGATTCCTAGTGAAGAATCTCTGTCAGACTTCTGAGACGCCACAGAGTTTTCTTGGGTTTCTGTTCTTGTGATAAAGGAACTGATTGCATGTTTCTGAGAAACAAATGAAGGTGCCAGGTCTTTTCATAGCTGAGTCTTAGATGTCATATTACGCAGTAAGATGGTTTGTCACAAAAATCTTTATTGATCTACTATTTAAAAAAAAGTTCGAACTTATAACAATGAAAAAAACAAGGGTTGAATATATTTGCATGTCAATTATTTCTTCAAGTAGTAAAATACAACTTGTCGTGCTGCTACCCAAAGAGGTGCTTTGCTGCGTTACAGCCTGAGGGGAAAATCACCTCATTTTTCCCGTCAGAAGGTGCCAGTGTTTAAAACAACAGTCCGTGTAGAATTCACATGCAATATTCATGGAAACTGAAAATACAAATTTATGAGTATACAATACGTAATGCTAACAATTCAGATGCACAGAGGGGCTTGAAATGAGTAAGTTATAAAAGCTCTTAACACACACTTGGGCTTGTTTTTCTCCTCTTGTTGTGTGTCTAAAGCAGCAAATGGCTCTTTTTTTAAACACCATTGGAACAGACATTTCTCAGAAGGTTCAAGTACTTTTTATAAGTAAAAGTGCTTAATTAGAGTTGTGAAATTATGGTACATCTGGTGAAAACTGCAAGAACTCAAGCACCTTTGAAAACTGGTGCATAACTACAAACATCCCTCTTACAACAGACTGGACCGCAGTTCCTTCTGCCAAAAAATGTGATATACCCCTAAACATGAATTACTGTCCCCATATCTAACCTTCTGATCACCAAGTGCATTTCAGATTACATATCTAAAGAAGATCCTGTTCTTTTTTCGTGTCAAGTCATTCAACAAGATTATCAGTCTTCTTAAACAGGTCAATGGATGCTGCTCTTTACGCCGTGTGAGATTCAGAAGACAAATGGGTATAAAATAGCTTCAGGAGCTGCTGGATAATGATTTTATTTCATTCTCAGTGCAGCGTCCAGCAGCACTGCAGATTGTTCGGGGAGCGGATGTGTTTGTGCCATTGATCTTGGCCATCTGATAAGGTAGCCCGGCGACAGGCTGTTAACCTCAAACGGTGGGAGCATTAATCCATTTCAAAACATCCCGCTGTTTTCCGCTTTGCTCTGCTCAATTTCTCCCGGGCAGGCACGCAGAGGAAGGACAGTGGTGAGACCGCTGCTGTCTGCCTCCTAACTCCTTTTTTATTTTCCCTTGATTGCAAAGTCCATCCGTCTGTCCGTCCATTATCTTCCACTTATTTTAGGTCGGGTTAAGGTGGCAGCTAAGGTCTTAACAGGGTATTGCTGATGCCCTTCTCCTCAGCAACCCTCCTCCAACCTCCTCTTGGGGGATACAAAGGTGTTTCCAGGTCAGATCAGATACGCAGCCTTTCCAATGAGTTCGGGTCTAAAGGTGGTCCTCCCAGTTGAGGATAGACCCAGACAGTCACCAAAGTTACCAGCCACCTCAACTGGCCTCTCAACTTTGACACGAAGGAGCGTTTTCCTGCCCCTAATGCTGAATTCATCCACTATGGAGGAACCTCCTTTTGGCTTCTTGTATCTATGATTTAATTCTTTCAGTCACAATGCGATCAAATGTGAGGGTTGGAATGGAGATTGAATAGTTAATCACTTTTTGCTAAGCTCCCTCTTAACCCTGCCTGTCTGTCACAACACCCATGTGACTGCCGATGCCGTACCAAACCCGTAAGACAATCCAAATGTCTGACAAACTTTCGCACGTTCACATAAAGAGTCAAACAAAAAGAGTAAACTGCTCCCTACAGAGTCAGAATTATAGATTAGTGAAAAAGATTTCCTGGATGCTAAAGTTTCCATCAGACTGCAGCTTTTTTTAATGGGAAAAAGATTTAATAAAGAGAATTATTTAGCCCACAGCGGTTTACAAGTTTTTTGATTTAACAGGTCATCCTCTTTCAAATGTTTACTACCCTACTGTAATGAGAGACGGTAGCTCTAAAAACCGTTAAGCTTGGGGCGTGCCTGAAGAAATACACAGAACTGGGCACTAATAGATTTGTAATAAGAAGTTGCACTGAGGGAATTTTATCATTAATGGGTGTGTTTTAAAAAGAGCTGAAGGTTAATGGATAGCGCCTTAAGGCAAAACGCAGGGTCGCTTCACATCGAGGGATGGTTACTAATGAATTCTGTGACTGATAGCTGCTTGGAGATTACAGTATGTCATTACAGGTGTGCCAGGTTGCAAATGGCAGAATCTGATGAAACTATTTCTAATTAATCTGAAGCCGATGTAGAGTCAACCGAATGTACAGTCCAAACGAGAGTTTGGGGACTTAAAGTCTTCAACAGAGTTTCAATGGAGGAGTAATTGAAAAAGGGAAGATTGCACAGTGCAAGTTTTTCTACAGGAGTTTAAATCAGTAAAGATTGTCTTTTAAAATTCTGACATTTTTGTACCTGGGCAGTCAGAATGAGATGTCACTATTTTTGGACAGTAATCTCTTTATTTTTATCATATTCAAATATCTAAAGACTTCTCATGACCTCTGATATGATCTCTCATTGGAAACACTCCAGTATGATTATATGAATAACAGCATTAGTCTGTGTTTTGGTTGTTTGGCTGGATAGTGATTTTTGTTTGCTGACCTAACCTTTTTTTTTACTCTAGTGCCACCACAAGGCCTTATTTTGTTTTTATAAAACAGCTATTGGATGGATGAATAGATTAAATTCAAAACTTAGAATTAGCTTTATTGACAAAGTACATACAGGGAATTTTACTGTTAGGTTTTGTAAGTGTAGTAACGCAGATATATAGCCAAGCACATCGGCAATTGAACAAAAGATATGACTAAATATTCATGTTTGCCACAGGATATTAAATTCATCAATACTTTGGTGTTTAGCCTAATTATTGCAGAGTGATTCTCATCAGGCTCTGCTATAACCTACTCACTGCTGATTCATGCCAACAGATTTTACTAAGCCTGAACACAACGAAACCATCATTAGTGCTGTTAATGTAGCACAACATTACCGAGCTACTAAAATGTTGAGTTTTTAATTCCATGAATTTATTCACACTTAGATGCGCATTAGTTCACCTGATGCATATTAAAACAACCGTACACTCAGAAAAGGTGTTGGAACATACTGGGACTGATGATAATAATGATCATCAAAATGAAATATTGTTATCTTGTTAATGATACACACATATGACAATATTGTGTTCATAGTTTAGCATCTCTTTAGTCATTTCTGTTTCATTTAATTCACACTTTGTCTTACGAGTCGGTGGTAATGCACCTTAACATTGGTTGTCACCTGCTATGAAATGAAAAAAATTCATTTGGTGATTTTTTTTTCGGGGCGGGGGGGGCTCTTCTGCACAGTTACAGATTTTTAACTCACTAAGAGACAAACACACATGTACATTTAACACATACATGTGTATCAGTCCAATATAAATACTGTAGATAACTATGCACAAAGTATAAATGGGAGCATAAATAAAAGTAGTTCTGTGTAATAGCTTGTGTGTTTTGTTCATATATTATTTTAAGTGTTGTGTCTGTGATCTTTGTTTAGACAAAGTCACTTTAAAATGAGAACATAAAGGAGCATCACTTAAGCTCTGGCTTCTTCTGGTGCAGCCGTGTGTGTATTCTGTGTTTCGTGTGAAGACGGCTGGTGATTCATCCTCTTTATTGTTTGCTCGTTGCAGCTCTGACAGCTGTGCGGTAATTATCTTACACTGCATATGTACATCCTGCTTTATCCTGTTAGTTCAACTGGTTTCTCTGGGTGTCGGCGAGCCAGCGTCAGTAAGCACGTTTACCTGCAAACATTTGAAGACTCGTGTGCAAAAAAAAAACGGCTGGTGAAGCACTTCAAGTCCTCAAGACTTGGCAGGACACTAAACATGTTCTTCAGCTTCACCAGACATCGTGTTTGCTCAAACGCTGCTGTATTTAAAGGTGGACATTTAAACTGCTGTGTGAGGGGAGCATGGAGTTTACTGTACGGCTCTCTGAGTGGGAAAATCTTGCTAGAAATGTAATGCGTGTTTGAGTGAAGTCTTGTTTACCTTCCACTGACACCTATTTTTCTGTGTGCTGCGTACAAGGCAGCCGGTTTGGCCATAACGATCGGGGTGTCTGAGCATAATGCAGTTTGACCCGTCGCTAATGATGTCCTGACACTTGCTTAGCGGAGCTCTACATTTGGATGGCTGGCATCTAATTGAAAGTGACAGTACGGCACCTGTAGCTCGCTCAGCACAGTATTCACCGGAAAAACTGTAAGGGTGACTGTAAGGGGCAAAAAGACTGGAATGACCAGTCGAGTAATCTGGCTATACTCACCACAGTAGTCCTTTCGTTTGCAATCACCCTGTTAAACCCATTCAGTCGCACTTGAACGCAGCCAAGTACACTCACATCCCATCACCGTCCACCAACAAGCAGCTTAAGTGATGTGATAAAGGTACAGTTAACATTTTCGTGCTCCGTAAGTTCTGCATGGGCAGAAAAACTCGGGCTCGGAGACCAGAAACTGCCCCCAAAAAACAGGAGTTTTCAGCAGCAACTGGACTTAAAAACCACAGTAGCTTTAAAAAAACGCCGGTGCTTGTGGCCGAGGTTAACTGTTGGTCATGATGCACTGCATCTTCGATGGCTTAAGGTTATAGGTGACATTACTGTGACAGTCACAGCTCTAATGGTGCAGTTGAAGTGTAGTTTTTCGACAGGAAGCTGTGGATGCACTCTAATCTCTGCGAAAGGAAGAAAACATTGCAGCACACGAGGTCAGCTGGACTAACAGGAACACTGAAAACACCAGTGGGAGAAGGATAACTGTGTCTGGACTCTCAGAAGAAGTAGAAACGTGAGCAGTCAGCAGGAAATAATCCTTTAATGAATTTGACGATGATAGGAGTCAGATTTGTGCTTTCAACCAAATTGAGCGTCTGTGAGAGACTTTGGAGCTGCTAGAAAAACACTAAATAAGAGAGTTTGTGTTGACACATGGTGTTCAACGGACAACACACACAAATATCTCAATTTTACGGTTTTACCAAACTCAGATACATAAAATTGTACATGTAACGTAACATTTCAACAGTCAGTCTGACAGTTTTAATTGAATGTCGACCTGCGTGTGCTGCATTTTCAAGGTCAACCGTTTTACCTGTGTCACTATCAGTCCCAGGTGGGTTTCGAGCACTGAAACAGGTAGTTTTAGCCGAAGTGTGATCTTTTCATGACCCTAACTCATTAAGCTGCCCAAACTTTATCGGACTTTCATCCCAGAACAGTGAAGTTTCGACATGAAGGATGCAGAGAGCCATAAAGTTCCAATGTACGGTGCCAATTAATTCTTGTAGATTAGTTTGTTCAACTCAATGGCTTTGTCACATCAGTTTAATAGTTAGTGTCCAATTGTAACTCAATTTAAAGTCTTCTGAATGTTCTCAGGCTCTTTGTTTGTCAGCATGTCACCAAGATTAATTGCACTGCTTGTTTTTTTTTTAAATTTTGAATCTTTACTGAGGCTGATAAAGCGTTCATCTTTTTGAAAATAAACCAATTTTGATGACAAAATTAATAAGAAAACCAGCAGAGGGATGAAATTCAGCCCGGTGTAAGACAACAGAGCGGCGAACTCTTTTCTAAACTTAAGTGGACAGTTTGCTTTGATCGATAGCGGCGGCGAAGCAGCTGAAGGTTGTTTCGACACGTTCGTCCATCAGTGCGGGCGACGACACCTTTAAACTTTTCTGTTTCCAGAAGCTTCCATCTCTTCTGCAGCCAGCCAGCTCCATAAAATGAACTCCTTTTCTTCTGGCTCTTTTTATCACCCCTGCCCAGGCATCTCAAGGAGTTAAGAAGGAGAAGAAAAGACTCCATATTTTTTCTTATCCTCATTAGGTGCTATAAAGAGACCCTCTTTTTTTTTTTTTTTTTTTTTCTCGCGGCCATCCCGCCTGCCTTTGTCTCTTAAATCTGTCTCCGAGCCAGGCAGCGGGGGTCGTGATGGAGCTGGTGCCATACAGGGTGTGATCTTCTCCGGCGATACTGATGCTCTTAAAAAGGTACTTTAGCAGAAGGGAAGAGAAACGAATGTGTTTTTCTGAGCTCACACATCCTGCGGCTTGGTATTCACAGTCACAGCCAACTTAATTTCAGCAAGAATGGCTACTAATCAAGTAGAGAAGGCATCATTTCACATTTTAAAGCTCATTTCGGTGTCTAACATGCCTATAAATTCTGCAAGGGTAGTCGCAATTCTTTTCTTGTTTAAAAACGTCAGGATTTAGTTTGGCTGCTCTGCAGTCCAAGGCAATGTGTTTATCATGTTTTTTAGCTGCAGTGGGTAAGATTTCAGAACAGAAAAGAGTTTGTTCCATATAATCACCATATAGTTTTGAGGTGCAGCACTGTTCTCTTATGAAATCACTTTTCAGAAAGGAATATTTTTACTTTCTAGTGAAAAGTATAGTGTGTTTTTTTATAAACTTTGCAGATAAAAGTTGCAAGTCACATGCAAGTTCATAAAATGTGATTAAACTAGCTTGCAGTAATTTAGCACAGCACGGAAATATATTCTTTGCCAGGTTCGGATTGTTCACACAAAACATGTCATTTTCCGACTCAAATTTAAGGTGTGAGGAAGTCGAGACAGTTTAAAGGGCAAAGAGAACTCTCCACCGATAATGAGCCTGATGAAAACGGGGTTATATTCAAATGTAGCTTGTAGCACTGAAATCCACAGAATTATCACACACCTCTGCAGCTGCACAGGGCTTGTTAGTCTTTTTTAGCTTTGCAGCAGTTTGGGCCAAACACGCTTTAACAGCCACCCTGTGTGCCACCTTGCCAACACCAAACGGCAGAGAGACTAAATTAGCAACCAGCGAAAGGCACTGGAACATCTAGTAACCAGTATTTTTTCCCTGGAGTTGATGAAAGCCGAGCTTCACCTGGAATAAAAGTGAATATTAGACACATAAAATAACCAGGTGGACAGATACAAGACAACAAACGTCTGCTGGTTGTGTAAAGAGGTGACTGTTTTAGCAACATCAATTTCATAATCTGATGATATCGTTTTGATTTTGTGTCTGTCAGCTTGTTGTGTCCTTTCTCTGAACTTACAGAGGTCAAATATTGATCAGTGCGCCTTTTGCTAAACTAAAGATTTAATAGTTTTTCTGGTTAATTGGTCTAAAGTCACAGTTTCACAGACTTGATTCTAAAAGGTTCACATGGAACACAAACTTTGTTTTTCATCACACACAGCATGACCATGTCTTTGTGCCTGCACCATGTTTGCAAGATTCAATGAGGAACTACATTAATAAACAGTGCCGGAGTGACAGAGAAGAGCAATCTGGCATCTGAACTCCATCTGTGGGTAAATTCAGGCAACTTATGCTCTTTGGTTGAGGCTGAGTTCAGGGAAAGACTGTCACAAAAATCATGTTCGAGAAATCTAGTCCGTCTGGTTTGTTTTAACAAATACAAAGTCTTCTTTTATAGGTTGTTTTGCTCATCAGGAAATAAATATAATAGTTCATTACCACGTGCACAAATCTTATTATAGCCCCATGACCTGTCGAGTTACTGGGATGAGCTCTCAATGCTGGACATGTCAAAATCTGACACTTTGACCTGGTGTCAACATGTCAGCTCGACTATTCATCTCCACAGTGACCCTGACATGTTGGATATTAGCCGCACATCAAAAGGGAAAGGTCAAGGTGTCCCTGACACTGAGGGGGGGGGGGGGGACACCTAAATTACACGGTATTTTCTTTTCGTTGTGTTTTTATGTGACCACAGACCTTGTGACATAAATCTTTCTGGACGTTTTATTGATGGGTAGCAGAGCAGCGCCGTCGAGATGCGATTACGTGTGCCAACCACATCAGATACAGGCTGTTTGTCTGCAGAGTCCTCAAGTTATGCTCAGTGTTGTTGTCAATACTGTAGATTAATGCACTGAGATAACCAGCATGTGTGTGTGTGTG
>JAQNCA010000030.1:2050574-2061114 GCA_029783725.1 Acanthurus tractus
AAAACCAACACATTTTCTATAACTTAAACTGAATTATTAACAACATAAACTCCCTTTATGCATGTTGTGATGGCTGTTATCATGAACCTGCCTGTGCTCCTGCAACCCGAACATGACTTTATTTAGGATGCGCAGCAGGAAAAGGAGCTCGTCCAAAGGAAACTCGGTGTTGTGTTACTCTGTGAAGCAGCTGCAGGTTCTCTCTCGCTCTCTCTGCCCTCTCTGGGGCATCTGCTCAGCTGTCATATATTTAGCACCTTACTTCAAAATAAAGTGTCTTGCACCTTTGGTTGTAACTGGCAAAGGGAAAGTAACACTTGAGGCGATGTGCAAATGCTGTCTCTCTCATATATGCACTTCAGTGTGGCTCAGTGAGGAAACAAAACAAGCACACACACAGCAAACCTGCACACACACACAGCTGTTAAATGATATTTGGGAAAACAAATGAAAACTATCGGAGGTACAAGTGCTGATTTCACATTAATTACCTGATAAATCTGTGAATATGGCAGATAAAATAAATATTTACCTGTAGAAATAAAAGTTTTGTAGCACTGACAGCTTCTCCTATCGTGAATTGATATTTGAAAACTCCTCACCGTGGTTAACTGAATTTTAGATATCTGTTATCATGGTCATGAGTGAGATCTCGAGCCTTTAAGGTGAAAATAAATAAGTAGTTTTCTTCCATCTCTGCTTGACTCTGTGGTTTCTATCAGCTGTGACGGTCTGAAGCTTGGCGCTTTAAACGGAAAAAATCCTCCCCAAGACACATTGAATATCTTAAAAAATGTGCAGTAGAATCAGTCAATGTACTGACAAAGTAATTATTTTGCATGGATGCATGGTGAAAATGAAAATTAGCTTACAGTAACGCCTTAATTTACATGCAAACATCTGTAATTTTTCGGCTTTAGTCAGTGTTGGTGAGTCGGTTTCGATCTCTCAATCTGTTTTTGCTGAAGTAGCTTGTTCTTACATTCAGTTTGATGCTGCATGCGAAAAATATCCGCAGAAAAACAGGCGAGGAATCCACACATTACGATTTAAAACAGAATAAAAACACATTTATACTTTATTATTGTGTTTTTAAGTTAAATTCGAAGTGCATACGCTGCAGTTTTTTTTTTCAAACAGTGTGATGAGGAGCCTCGCAAATTTCTTCCACTGCATTTCTCGAGTCCTTTCCTGTTGATACGAAGCCGTCTGTGGAGTCTCTCCATGTTCTCAAGTAGTTCGCACTAATTGGAATCTGCACACCTGCTGATAATCACACTAACGACCAGAGGCTCCACTCTTCCCTCCGCAGCTCTGAATATGAGCAGCTAGCAGCATTAATTAATTAATAAATAAGAAGAATTGAGGCAAATTGGCAGTGGGATGTTGGACTTCCTCCTCCGGTGCAAGCAGATGCAGATTATAATAGTGTACTACAGGTGTATTTTTACATTATCATCTTATTGACAATGTGCAAACTGCCTGAAACTATTAACACCTGTTATTAATCGTGATTTATATATATATACAGCATAAATTTTAAACTGTGCAAAGGCTTAAAGTTCTCCCTCGGACATCACAGATTATTGCAGTAGATTTCTGGATTAGCTGTCTGATCCTGGGGGACAAATTCATGGTGGTCATCGTCTGGAACGTTGATAAAAAACCAGCGGCATCACGTTGGTCGTTCTCCTCAGCAGACACGTCTTCTTCGATCCATTTTTGAATTCTATACTTTGGTTCGGATTGAACTCCCATCGCATTAAACCCCTGTGACGGAGCCTTTTCTGTGTTCTGTGCAGAAATATTTTCGTTAGTCATAGTGTCGCTGTTTTCATTGATATTTTCTGAGCACAGTGACTCCTAAAAAATATTTCCGCATCTGTTCAATAAATGACAATAAAGTTTCACCGTTTCTCAAACCGAATTTCTTATTATCGTCTCCCTTCTGTCTTTCTGCCTCGTTAGCAGACCTCATATGGTTCATCACATATTTCACTCTGGGCCGACTTAGTCATATCATATTGATTCATATGCTAATATGTTTCTGAGACGACCCCCCGTGGCTCGTCGAAGAGAGCTCGAGATTTTTTCCCTGCTCCTTTTCTTTCTTCGCTGGCTCTGCACTCTGTTTGTCTCCCTCCTTTCACAGCAGCCGAACTCACCGTGAAAACCCGGCTTTATCACTTCTCCCACCCACGAAATTCTGTTGACCTATCTTGTTTTTTTTTTTTTTCCCCCTCCTCCCCCTGCAGTGGGAAAAGCATTTCTGGGATAAACAATCCATTGAAATGTCACCAGATTCCATGGAGTCCCAGAGAGCTGCATTCCTGAGCCGGAGGGACTGGCATTTTGACATTAGACATTAAGCAGCATTTCATATCATATTATAGTGTGACAACAACATCGTACAACTGCAGCTCTCAGAAATGCCATTTTCAAACAGTGGGCTATGAAGCATATCATATTGATATTATATAGTGCGGATCATAGCCTGCCTCCACAAGCAGCTACAGGGAGCCGCAGTGTTGTGCCGCTTTATGTCGGCTGCACAACTTTAAAGCATCGTGTGAATGTTACGGTGATGCAAACACAAAGGTTCTCGACAGTGCGAGCGTCTGATTTTAAAACTAAGCCTCCACTGCCAAATTTACTCGCACATTTAATGAGATCCTGACAAAAGGATGTGGGGGGAAAAAAATCAGACTTTTCTTCTGTTTTTCTTTATAATGTTTTGAGTGTTCCCTCTGCCAACATGCAGGGAAGTCTAATGTGAGGTTGCTTGTAAACAAAAGCTTAGTTTGTATCTGAAACTGCATTGTAAATGTGCAGAGGAGGGAATTCGTTTTTCCTCTCGGAACAGTTTTTGTATTAGTTTTTCGGATGAATCACACACGGATCTGAACTTGACTCCAACTTCTCACTTCTAATAAGTTGTGACCTAGTTCAGAAACTCAGAAGGAAGACAATGAATTCGAGTGTGTCCTGATAGCCAAGCGAGCACTGCTGTCATCTGTGCGTGTGTGTGCGTGTGTGTGCGTGTGTGTGTGAGTGTAAGTGTGTGTGGGCTGGAGTGTGACAGTGTGTGTGCAACCCATTCTTTAAATTTGCATACAAATTACACAGCCCTACATTTTCATTTAAACTGCACAGCATACACCAAAGTCCAAGTTTACATCCAGATGTTGTGCCAATTCTTCCCATTAACTCCACAGGACATCATGTATTTAGTACTTTGGAACATCTGGAACAAAGTTAGATGAAAAGTTGATGTGAAACAATCACAGTTTGGTTAGTTTAGAAAAAGATCATGCTTAAGTTAAAATAAGTGTTATCTTACATATTGTACTTGACGTAAATACATTTGTTAGTTACAGATGTGGCTAACGAGTTTACCTTTAGTTTAAAATGTGTGAAAACTCTAAAAAAGTCCTCTGTTGCTTGTTAATCTACTCAAAACTTCACTTTGTGTCCACTTTTTTTCCTCTTTACTCTACATCACTTGACATTTTGAATGGTATTTGGATGCTTAAGGTCCATGTGAAGGACTGACATGTTCACTGCATGCAAAGAACGTGTGTGTTACTGTAGTTGTATTCAGATTTAGGAGACTCGGTTGTGTGTGTGTGTGTGTGTGTGAGTGTTTGTGTATGTGTGTTAGTGAACAGGAAGGTTCAAATTTACAGTTTACTTCTGGTGCAAAAGTGCATCATTTAAAAACTTTTCTTCCTTCCTAAATTTTCAACCTAAAAGAGACAAATGCCGTTTTCCCAAATCCATACTCCCACCTATCTGCTCTGTATTAAACTGTTAAAAATGGCAGTTTTTGCTGACAGAAAATAACACACTATATATATAATAACTCCAATCTAACTGCAATTAAAGAGCAGCACTACAAGTTGCACATTACAGAAAGTTTTTCTAGAGATTTTATGATTATGATTTTGTTTGGAAGAACCTGTCTCGCCCCTGTTTACAATTTGTTGTTTCCAGCTTTTCCGTTGCACCTTCTCTGTTTCCTTTGTTCTCTAAATGTGGAACAATAGTATTTATCAGCAGCAGGCTCACAAAATAAAATGTTTTTCAGTCTGCTTAGCGAAAGAACACATTGTTGTGTCACCTTTGTGGTGCTAACACGCTACAGGCTGAAAATGTGCTCAGGGTAAGTGGGTAGCTCGCAGCTGGGACGCAGCTAAAAGCTAATGGTGCATTCAGATGCTTAATGTCAGGTCATAAAGTCAGTATCAGAGTTTATCACCAGGAGTTGCCCCCGAATGGCCAATTACATGTTAATATGGGAAGATGTACTGCAAAAACAGCCCACCTCATGTCATTTTCGTGTTTGTCCGCTTTGTTTAAAACAAATAAGGAATAATTCTCATAGCAGCGATTAAATAGCAACCAGAATTTGGTACAAATTAAGTGTTTTAAGAGTTTTGACTTTGAACTTGTCATTTTGTGCAGCAGTTCACCTTCATTCTTCTTGTTTTCCAATTATCAAATTAATTTCTAAAGGAAATTGGAAAAAAAGTTATTCGTTATTTGAAACAGTAATATTATGCTTACACTTGTTTTAAGAAGACAAGACTTTCAGGGCTCTGTAATTATTAAATGAGATGTGTGGGACATTCTATAAAAATTATAATGGTTCAACCAAAGATAAACTATGGTGCTACAACTTCATCACCAACATGTCTGCATTATTTCTTTTTGTTGCAATGTTCACTGTTGAGAATTTATTCAGGCCTCTAATGAAAATGAAACAGCTGTTGTTGATGCCGGACTTGTTTTGGTTTCATTTCATAGTGACTTTTTAAGTAAGCAATGTTCTGAATTAACCGGTAACTTCTGACGGCCTGGACGCAAAATCCCGGGGAAGTTCAAGGTAATGCTGTAATATTTCTTGACTTTAGTAGACAAGCATCACCTGAACGCCCCATTAAACAATTGACAGATACCCAGCGTGCTTTTCTTTTTGTCAAGCACTGACATTAAACCGGTTGTATCCTCCAGAGTCAGGCAACAGAAGGCTGTGGAGCATTTGTTGTCTGCCTTTAAAGGAGCCTTTGAAATGGAACAGATCTCGTCCACCCATTAGAGCGGCACTTTACATGCACTCAGAGGGATGAAGCCCCTGAATAAGGACACAGCTATTACTGATTAATACCTACAAAGTTGGAGGAGTGAGAAGCAAAGGATTAACAGCTGTTTACAGCCGGCTTAAGTATTAGCATCCTGGGCTGATTGTTCGGTAAGAATAAAAGTGTAGCAGGCTTTTAACGCCCTGAACTTGAACAGAGATCCAGTCCTGCATCCTCTCGTGCTGTAAGGTCACCATTTCTATCCTTTGTATAAGTTGTAGCCTGATGCTCAGTGCAGAGAAGCTGGTGGATGTGTGTGTGTGTTTCCCACTGTTTTACTGGCAGACTCCTCAGTAAGAGATATTTTGTCATCCGCTGTACTCATGGCAACAGAGACTCTGGATCTCATGGTGCGAAGAGCTCACATAATCACCTAAATCCTATTAATACTTCAGCTGGAGCACTGTAAATACTTGCATTACCTCCGGGTATGTAAACATAACAACACAACTCCTTCCTGCTGCCTTTTTTTTTTTAACCTGTTGACGATGCTCAGACTTTGTTTTTGTGAAGCAGACACCACAGAGACGGTGTTTGGGGTTTTAGGAAAGAAGGGCAAATGTGGTTTATGAAATCGATACATAAAACTCACTTGACCCCCAGTAAATGGAGCGGTAACCCCCGACATTGATTGCTCGTATCCAATCATAGCTCAGCAACAATAGCCAGGCCTGCCTAGCTTTGAATTTCACAATAAAACAGCGTGCATCAGCAGGAATAATGATTGCATTAACGTGCATGAGGAACGGTTCGAACTGTATGTTTATACGCTATAATGTTAGCTACAATTGTTAGCACATGCAGATAGCTAACTTATTACGCTGTTCCTGGAAAATAAAGTTTACTAGAAGAGGACAAATGGACAGAAAGATGGATGTTATGTATGTATGGCGATGGCTGTCACTTGATCGGAAGCTGAAAAAAATACATTGCAACAATAAAAGCTTGACTCAAGTTGTTATTATCCCCGCTGGCCCTCTCTGCCTGTTCCAACCCGATGCCTGGATGTAAATGAATAAATATTCAATAACAGAGCAGTGTGACTTCCCCCACATGCAGTCTGATTCCTGAAGCGAGGTTTTCAGTTTTTTTTTTTCTCACTTTGTCTGTTTTGTCCTTGAAGTTAGTTCCTTTCCCCTTCACACCGTCTCTGCCTGGCTCAGCTTCACTGCCCTGAGCGAGTCTAAGTGGTCGGGGGGGGGTCGAGCTCGTTTCATCTGAGGTCACCTGGCCTCCATCCTCGGCTTCTGTTCCTCAGAGAAACCGTTGGAACCTGCAAAAGAGCTGCCCCGCAGTTGTGATTAGTGCTGGCTCGGCCTCCAGAGCGTCTCCTGGAGGGGAGAGAATAAAACCATCAGAGAGAGCACCACCATCGCCAACACTGGCAACAATGACTGAATATCATCAGAGAAACAAAGACCCGGCGAGAGAGTGAGAACAGATAGTGATTTTTTTTTTTTTTTTTTTTTTTTTTAACCCTGGAGCCACAACCCTGATCGAAGCTGTGACCTTAATACGCAGGCACTTCATAACGCTCAGAAACCCAGTGGGTGGATTTTTAAGCTGCAGGACAATTTCTAAATGCCATGCTAAGGTGCCAATCACACTTACAGCCTGAAAATCAGCTGAATTCCGCCTTCATCATCCAGTATTTTGCAATATTTTCACGGTTTTGAAGGTCAAATATACAGTAAGTTAAAACTGAATAAGTCAGACTGTGCTGTTTTTTTATTTTAATGTGCAGGGAAAAGGCAGGACAGAGTTTGAGTCTGTGGTTTTCGTCCAGTCATTATCACCCAGCTTTAATTAACACAGCGAGCAGAAGCAGCTTTCATTGTACTGTATCAGTCAGCCTTAATGAGGTCTGAACCCTACAATCTCAAGCTTGAGGCGGAAGGAGTATCGAGCTGTAGAAAAGTTTTGTACCACAAAGGTCACAGGTTTTATCTCAATCTAGGAGAGAGGTTACCAGACTGTGATTGATAGAGCTTTTATTTCCACGAAACAAATCGTTTGTTCTGTGTTTCATCCAACACACTCTCACTTCCAATTGGTCACAAATGGAAAATTTGGTCAGGACCCTTTGACGTCACTTTTTAAATGCTTAAAAGTCAGGTTTAGGTACCAAAACTACCTGGTTAGATTTAGGACGACTGGTCTGCAAACCTCAGTCTCTTAGCCGAGTGATGCCTGGTTCATACATACGCTGGTGCTTTTTAAAATGAGATTTCTCCCTCCTTTATTCTCAAAAAAATCCCACTGACACTGAAAAACAGTTGAAGAACTGTCATGAAAATGCCCAGCCAACAGGTGGCGATATAACTCTGACCCTGAAGCCCTGTTAGTCAATCAGATGCCTGAAAAAAATGCTTTACTTGTAGGCTAACTAGCTAACAAATAGAGATTTTAGCTGTTTCTTGTTCAAAATCTGAAACACTGGCTGTGGTGAATGTGTTGTGAGAGTGTTTAATAATGCAGCGACCTCCGTAGTGCATTCAGACATCACTGTTTATAAAGTAAAAGAGTGTCTGTAAATGTATGTGTTAACATTTAAAAGGTCCTGTTTGCAAGGTTAGCACTGAATTGCTAATGTGAAGAGAGAGGACAACAATGAAACCTAAAGACATGGGTTTACAGTGACCTAATTAATATTTTTTCATATAGCAATGTAAACAGAGCTGTAATCATGCTCATATTTATATTCTTTAATTGTATTTCTCATGTAAGTGATGGACACAGTTGCCATAATGTCCTTTGATTATAAGGAACATACAAAACTAGTCCCTGATGAAACTGTCACTTTCCATCCGTGGTGTTATTCACTGCTGACTAATGACATCTCCACTGATGTCTGCTGTAGATGAATTGGTCTGTGCTCCTTGAAATCCCTAAAATACAGATAGCTGTGGAGAATTGCCATTCCCGGCCCTTAACGTATTACAGATCTGTGCCACTGTGAGCTCTTTTCTGTGGCTTATCTATTAAGTAAATTAGATGCCAGTGGTAAATAGTTTTACTTTACAAATGACAAATGACCTCAGTGCGCGGGTCCTTTACAAAGCCAGTGTGCTGGGTAACATGAGATGATAAAGGAGGCTGTTCTTGAACGGTACCCAGCTTCTAAATGGCCAGCCTGGTCGAGTGCATCATTCCCATGTCAGGGAACAAACAAATAAGATGAAGTGCTCTCTCAAAGTCAGTGGAAAGGACAACCACACTGGCTCCCAACAAACAATGATAGATGAGCAAAACATGATGGTGTGGGCAGAGAACGGGGGGAGCGTTCAATTAGTACAAGGAGAAATGGCAGTTTAAGGGTACAGCGAGAGGAGCTGGCAGGCATTAAGAAATGCCAAATTGAAAATGCATACATCTCAGATGGCTGACAGCCTCATTCCCCCTTTTCCAAATTGGTCACAAATTTATGATTTTCTATAATTGTTCATGTTTTGACACCTCATATTTCAAATTTTGAAAATGAATGAGAGAAAAGTATGCTCTGGAGTCTTACAGAAAAAAAAAAAAAGAAAAAAGAAAAAAAGTTTAGGGGGTGCTCCCGCTTGAAAAACTTACTCCAAATGCTAAAAGAGTGAATTCAGCCCCACACACACACACACACACACTCTTCTCTACCTCACCTCTCAACTTTGCCACCGTGCTCCAGGATTTGTGGCCCCACTGGAGGCTGTGCGCCAAGCTATTGTGAAGAGTTACACCTTCAAAAGCACTCCGAGCCGGACTCATGAATATTTATACGCTGATTAGGTGCCCTGATTTATCAGGCTGCGACAGAAAGGAATGATGGGTCTTAAGGAGCCGAGGCACGAACGGAGACAAAGGTATGGCTCGGCTAATGCAGATCCAACACTCCACATAATAGACTGTCCGTTAGAGAACACTATTGGCCGTGTGGAAAAGAAAGCTACCGGCTTTAGTTTTTCACTCATCGATACGGTGATAACATATGGGAGCTATGTGAGCATAAATACTGCGAGAAATACAAAACAGTGAGAGCTAAAGCCAAGTGAGAGAACAATGAGCTTTTCAGCAGACTCTAGAGCTGACATTATTTGTTTTTTTTGGACAGTTTTACGCCAGTTGGATTATTGCAACCAAGACAATCACCAGAATAGATACTGGCATTGCATTTTTTTTTTTTTTTGCAAACTATGGATGGAACTTTATGTTTCTTTAGACGTGTCCCTTTTATTTTCCAGTTCTCCAATCTTATGTTGTGAATGTTTGATGAGGTTTGGGTCCAAAAAAAACCAACTTAGTTAGAAATAGATGTGTTTTGTTGCCAGGCTGGAAAATGTCCCAACATCTCGTTTAAAAGAAAATCTCGGTTTGGTTGTTTGCAACAGAAAGTAAACAGTATTCTTGAACAGAATTCTGTTTCTTGGCACCTAAACTTGGCAGGTGGCCATCACCACCACCTCCACCATCATCTCCTCATCCTGATGAGAAAGCTTATATCCGTGAAATCTGAACTTTGATTTGCATAACAGAGATATAAAATGTGATAAATACGGAACATAAATTTAACATAGCTGTAGTTTGTCAAAACAATTCTGACATTTTGTTCCGGCGACTTGACTTTTGCAACACAGTCGAGGTCAAATAAGAAAAAGAAATGTTTTGAAAAGGTACTTTTTAGGAATTATGCAATGTTTTCGTGCTGCTCTGCCTGTCTAAATGGTTTTGTTGTGTTTTGTCTTTAACCTTTATTCTGACGTCTTATTTCCCCTTTTAAAAAAAACATTGGGTTTGGATTTTTTTTTTTAAGCCTTTCAAAATAAAATACTCACATATTAACTGTGTCCCCTTCACATTAAAACTGCTGGTGTTCTTCTCTCCATACACCTGATTAATGATGATGTAGCATTGCGTCCATCAGCTGTATATATGTGTGTGTGTGTGTGTGTGTGTGTGTGTGGCCACCATGCCAAGCTGTGCAGTGTTCATAGTGGTGTCTATAAAAAGACGCCTGATGTGCCGTGGTGTCGTAAATTAAGGTAAATACAGCTGTAATGGCCTGTGTTGGTTATCATATGAGGTGCTGGTTTCTCACTCGGCCTCTTAAGCATCAAAATCCAATCTGTAATCTGTAAATAAGGAAGAGCCGGCTTTTGTTTTCCTCTTCAAACACTAGTTTTATCTTTGGTATAAATATGTAGTTTCAGGCTGTGAGAAGTGTGGGCTCACTGACAATACACAAGGGGGCGATGTTCTGTTGTGGAGGACAAAGGAAGAACAAAAGACTTCCAGGTTCAGTTCGAGGAAGCGCAACAAATAAAAGACGCACCACTGCGAAACACCTTTAAGAGCAAGAGATCATGTTAAACAGAGGGTTTTTTCACCACAATAACTTGTAAATATTGAAACAAACTGGCCAAATA
>JAQNCA010000030.1:2085099-2102240 GCA_029783725.1 Acanthurus tractus
GCTACAAGAAAAGGTTGGGGATTACGAAGGTTGTGAACGTCATTCATGAAATTATTTTCTCCCAGGATCCAAATCTGAGGCTGAAAAACTGCTGAAACCACTGTGTATGAAACTAATGATCAATATCGTGATGTTGGTCAAACTAGAAACTTGAAGGAACCCTGTCAAGGACCCCTGGAGGTTCTGAAGTCAATACTTGCTCATTTATTTAGTCCGAAACAAATGACTGATGGACTAACATGACTTTATTTTCTTAAAAATAGATTATAATGGTGCACTGTCTTGTGTTTCATCCAAACTCCTGAGTAACTAATATTTGTAAAAAGAAAGCTAAATGAAGGTCACGGTGAAGTGTTACCCAATTTGGTGGCTCTCTGCCGGCAACAAAGCATCTTTTCATTCGTCGCACTGCATCAGAATCGAACGCTGGAAAACTGTGTCTTGCACTTCAGAGCTCTCACATGCAGCGGTGGATTCTGGGTCGAGCGATGACTTGTTCATAATGGTGAACCACTTTCGGCGAGGCGTCTGTCATGTTTTGAAGACATTAGGCACACAGCCAAATGTTGTCATTTCAGCCGAGCTCCTCTTTTAAAGGCGCCATTTAAAGCCCCGCAAAGGCAGATGAAATTACATTAAAGTAGTACTGGAGCAAAACATCTTTAGAATAGATGAAAAGCTCCTATTAATGTGTGAATTACTTCTGATTTATCCACATTAGCGGCAACAATTAAATCTTTTGGCATTTCAATGACATTTATTTTGTCATCATTTAACAGTTTGATTGATTACAGGATGGCTCATTTTGCCTTCAAGATCTTAATGTCACTCATTAATTAAAACTGAGTGAAGTCACCATCCATTACTTACAATCTCAGCCTTTTTTTTTTAAGAGTATATGCTGCGAATAAATGCACATTAGGAAATTGTGCTGCAAAATGATGGACTGCTCAGACTCCGTGCCCACAAAGTTAAACACAGCGAGCAAGTTTATGTATTGATTAATTTTTTAAAAACTTTTGGCTCATTTTTCTTCCCACACTGAGTCGGTTGCACAGTTTTTACAAGGACACAAACTGACTTTCACTGAAGAATGAAGGCGGGAGGCTTTTGAAGTTTTCAGTGTGAAAAAAAACAAAACTGTGAAAACAATGTTCAATGAGACGCAACAGAGTGATTACAAATCAGAATAAAGATGAGGCATCAAAAAACAGGAGTCTGACCAAACAGTTGAAAATCAATTTGTAACAAGAAGATTCGTTTCACAAAAGTATGGACTTGCTCCAAATTACAAAGTTTGATTGATAAGGTTGTGGCTTAAAGTAGCAGGACATGAGTTATACAGCCCTTATTACATGCACACAAGTGATAATGCAGTCTGAAGTTAGTAACTCTTGTTGTATTTCTGTTTCAGGTCATTGAAAATAAAGAATTCTTCGTCATATACAATCAAACTTCGTACAATGTGGTGCAACTGGTTCTCTGCAATGAAAACCATCCCTAAGGGGCACTGGCCAGATGCAATATAATGCCTGATAACCAGTTCCAGGTCTTAGCTAGTGTCACGGTGAGATGCACCACTAAGAACATAAATGTTAATATGCATTTTTTTGATGGTCGGAGAAGCTGCAGCAAACATGAGCTAACATGCAAACACAGACAGGCCCTGCAGGTTTATTTTCTTCCTTAATTGAAAAAATGTTACTTGTGTTACCAATTTTGTACTTAACTACTTATTATATGATAATTGAGGGCAACATTTCTTCTTTCATTGTTAGTGTCAGAGGTAAGTGTTCATAATTTTTAAAAACATGAGCTGTTTACACAAAGCTGGAACTTTAGTTAAAGCTCTTTATTTGCAGTGTGTAAAAAAAAATTGTTCTGGCGACAAATATTTCACTGAACAGTATTCTTAGTCTCCTTTAGGTCCTTGCTGACTTTACATTTGTTTGTGCAAGAAATGTTAAATAACAAACCTATTAACTACAGGAACTGCAATGTGTCTCAGTTGTTAACGACACTATTATTCAGTAAAAATTAGTAAGCACAACAAAATATGGACGTATTTTCGGCCAGAGGATAAGTTTTAAATATTGCAGAGTAGAAAAGTAAAAATAAGTCAGAGTGAGCTGCAGGTTATTAATAATTTGGTTCAAATCAGTCCAACTCACCATCAAGGTAAACAAAACCTTTCACTTTGCCTCTTATCCTGCAAAAAATCACAACTTGAGTGGTCACAATTGCTCGGCACTCAGCTCTGTATGTGCAACTCTCCATCAACAACCTGCACAGCAAAAAGAATCTGCTCTTTTCTGTTTTGCAGAGCTTTAAATGATTAAATGCTTGGAATAACAAAAGGAACAGTGTCATTTTTCCATAACAAGTAGATGTTAATTAATCTGGATACTGAAGCGGCCCTTGGCAGGTAGCTTAATCTTGGCAGAGACTCAGAATGTTCATAATGGACACGAGGCCAGTGAGTGATGTAATAATGTGATTTACATTGTGCAACACTTTTGCAACAATCATGCACTTGTATAGTCAGGACTCAAGCTCATAAAGCACCTGGAGGACGAAAATATCTTTTCATAACAGTAATTTCATCACCGGTGGAACGCAGGACTTCTGCGTTTGCCAGTAGGTGGTTTTCAGGTTCGTTAATGGCATCGTTTTTGCAAAGAACTGCAGTGCAGGCTGAGAGGAAACTGAAGAGAGACCATCTGCTGCTCATGCATGAAGGAAATAAACATGAAATAATGTTAAAGTTGAGGTCATTGGAGAAAAACACCACCAAAAAACATGGCACCATGCATCTGCAAACATGTTTAGTTTAGTTTTATGTTCAGTTGACATTGCTAATGCTAGCTGAATACTTTTTATTCAAAACGCAACATAATTTAACACGAGTGCAGTGAAAAAGTACTTGCAAGTGGTTTTCCATTAAATGTTTCCATGCAAAATCTGTCTCCATCAAAAGGTGTCCTTACATTCCTTCACTGAAGGGGGCGATATCTTTGCACTTTCTTAATATCTTAATTTTTTTAACCCAAGCAAACTAGATTTAATACTTTTATGCTCGCAGCTTTCTCACTGATCAACATCACGCAGACGGCGGCGGCGGTGGTGGGCGAAGCCTGATGACTGTGACTGATAAATCCGGAAGTTTTTTAATGAGGAAAAAAGATGGATGTGCTTTCAGCTGCTTTTCAGAGCTTTTCTTTACTTTTTTAAGTAGAAAAACATTGTTAAACAAATACTTAATCATAGCAGGGAATATTACCGGACAGAAGCTTTGAGCACAACACCCACAGACAAGAATCTGAGATAACTAAAGTTGCCAAAGAAACAGTTAAAAAGATTAATTTAAATCACTGGATAATTAAAAAGGAACAAAATATTTTGTCTTCAGCTTGAAAAAGAGCCTTTGTTAGGAAAAACACAAGAAAACTGATGGTGTTTGCTTTATTACAGACACGTCATGTTGATTGTTTTACTAGTTCAGTGATTTTAATAGACTTTTTAAAACAGTTTACAACATGGAAGACTAAGAGAAAATGAATCTACAAAGACACCGAAGCTGCAGCTTCATTAACCACCGGTCACTCTAATAAGTGCTGTGTGTTGTAATCGGACCTGCTACGTCTTTTTTTTAAAAAATCACCTCGCTATTTGCAAAAGATGGAAAATGCTATTTTCTTCTCTGAGGTTACATCAGCTCATTTCCAACCTGGATTGATTTTTGGACCACACTGTGTTGTAAATGCTCTTCACAAAGTTACAATGGAAGTATCAGGGGGTTTTTTTTTGTAGAAAACAGCTTCCTGCTGCGGCGAGAAGAGACTGAACCAAAGAGGAAATGTGCCATAAATCCAAAATTATGAGATGAAACTGGCTAAACCTGCAAAGAACACAGGGGGGGTGAAGGAGGTGGATTCACCAGCATGAACAGACCCTTTTTGTTGGGGGAGTCGGTGACAACAAACTGTACAAACACATTGTGCTTTAAGGAACAAAGTGCATCATTATTGAAAACATACTCGGTGTATTTCAGGTTTGCTTCCAGCTCCTCTCCTCCGAACAAAGCAACACTGGCCATTTTACCGGCTTATAACACACACTTGCTGTTGCCTGGTACCTGCCTCCATAACAACTAACCAATTGCTATTATTCATGGCAGAAAAAAAAAGATAGGAGGGGGGGAAAGAGAGAGAGAGAGAGAGAAAGAAATAGCCATCAGCACTCAAAGACAAATTGGCTTTTATCCATTGATGCTGTATGCGCCGTGGCATATGCAAGGCATTTCTCTGAAGTCGGAACTAGATTATTAAGTCAAATTAAGCTGTGTTCTGCACGCCGGAGCTGAGTGTTTGACCCTTTCTTGCCGGAGGAGGCCATCTCGTTGTGCTGCATTAGGAGGCCCAATTGATCCTGTCTACAGTTTAAATAAGGCCATCTCTGGACTAATGCACCCCCCCGTCATTGACGATGCTGATTTTAATCTAGTTTTTTCTCCTTTTTTTCCTCCCCTCTTTCTCTCTCTATCTCACCAAAGGGCTCGCACACCCTGAGATCCTCATTAACGCTGACGAACTTGTTCTTTCCACGGCGACATCTTCTCAAGTTTTTTTGCCGTCTCCTTAGCGTGCCGTCGCAGTTGAGCGCAGTGTCGCTCGCTCTTTTTGTCGTTATTTTCGTCCGCTAGGCCTCTTATCTCTCCTCTGTTCATCCGTCGCTGTTCATCCTCTCTTCTCTATTTTTGTCCGTCTTGGACTTAGTGAGGAAGGCTGAGGGGAGAGGAAAGAACTGCAGGATCTTTGGTGTCACTGGAAGCCGCTGAGACTGACAGTGAAAAGCCAATAATGAGCCCTCCATCCTCATTTCCCTCAGACATCGACCAGACTCTTTATAACCACCAGGTTTTAAGTCTTTTTGTGGTTCAAAGGTCGTTTGTCCCGGTGCCTCGGAGACTGTCACACCCACTTTCATCATGACTCACCCACAAACCCACCGAGTCAAATAAATCTAATTAGCTAAACATTTCGGATGAAGGGTTTTAGGCCCCTATTCTAGTGGCAATTACCGAGTTTCAGGACATCTGATTCATCTCAGAGCAGAGCGACGGTAGGTTGTGTTAAACCTTGCAAGGAGGCGATTTAGACTACGAAATATACCGTAGATCCTCCGGTAATTATTGGACGTTGCGCTGCAAATCATCAGGCAAATTCGCCCTCGCCACTCAGTCATTGATTGTTTGAGGAGCTCAACATCTCTGCATCTCGTATCGTTTCATCAACAGCCATGTTTGTGAGTCCAGTTGGCTCACAACAATTTACTGCCGGGGTAAATATTTGCTGACTTGAGCAAGAAATTGGATTGATCGTGTTGAATATGCGCTGTAAAATCAATGTTTTAAATATGATTCAAACATACGAGCATTAAAGTGTGTCCAGATTTACATGCTACATGCAATTACAGCTGCAACACAAGACGAACACGTAACGACTCAAGTTGCAATTCAGGGTTATTTTATTAAATCTGCAAAAATCTTCTCAGCATTTTATTTTTATTTCACCGGGTCATTTTTATAACAAAACCCCCTTTAAATAAGTCATTGGGAAAGATGCCAAACATGGACAGATTACCAGGGGATGTAATAAACCTTATCTGAATGACGCAAACTGGATTATAAAGGCCAGAAACATACCTCAGCACGGCTTATCATGTTAACATTGTGCAGATGCTGCAATTGATTTGAGCGGCGCGTTGCTTAAGGAGGCCCATCCAGACACAAAGCAGATGGCGATAGCAGAGAGGTGAAAGTAATTAAAATGGCTAATCCTCATTGAGATGGTGTATCGACTGTCTTCACTCCCACAACAAACCCGGACGAGAGCGGGAATAACACACACCGCTCACACACACACACACACACACACACGAACCCGGTGCTTTGAATGACTCCCTCACTGTTTTATTATGTTCACATTTGTCATGATGAGTTCATTTTTTTTTGGGCCCGGCGCTGCGACAAAGCCTGAGGGCACAGTTGTCAGACATACTGTGGTTATGATTTCGGGGCCCAGTCTTCGCTGTCGTCAGGGTGGTTTCCATGGTGAGACTGGTTTATTAGTCTGCTGGATTCAGCTGATGCCCTGCATGCAGTGACTGTGCACTAAATCCACCCAGAGCTCAATACTGTGTGTTGTTTCAGGGTTGGGGGGAGGTAAATTTGTCTAAAAAAGAATCCAAACTCAATTATATTTTCTTTCTGCTTTTGAAAATTTGTAGGATGTGCATATTTTTTGTAATGAGATTGTTTTTTTTTTTGTTCATTGCTTCCAGCTGCTCCTTTCATATTCATAGTTTCCACAACCGTCATTATTTAGTGTTTCCAACTCTTTTTTTGCTGCTTTCTGGTTTGCAAAAAAAAAAATGTTTTTATTAATGAAAGAAGACACCTGCGCCTCCTGCAAACTGCAGAGCTGTGAATCAGGACATGAGTTGTGGTTAAATGACCCTTTAAAAGGAAGTGTGTCATGTTTAGTGTGTGTTTAGCAACATGTTTCCACACCTGTGCGGTCACTTCCTGCCTCCTGAAACAAATGTTGGCAGTAATTCAACTGTGAAAAAAAAAGTCAAACCTGCTGTAATGTCTTTACTGTATAACTATTTATACTCACATTGCCCGACCTTCAGGAGAATGCGACTGAGGCCGCCCATTGGGAGCTTAGTGGTGTGTGCAAGAGAACGCTGAGGTACATTAAACCTGCAACGACTACACGAAGCATTGTCATAAATGAGATCCAGCCCCTAAAGTGTGACTTCGCCGAGCCTCAGTGTGAAGCCACAATCTTAATAATGGCAGGTTGGACAGGTGCCATGTTTTCAGGTGCAGAGCTAATATCCATCACAGGCCTCGCAGTGTTTTGGCCCCGTCTCATTCCCAGGATGTCACATGCTTTAGCTTCAGCCTCTGTGCGAGATGCACCAGGCTTTTAACCACCTCCAACGTATTAATGGGCTCAATATGAGATGCTAATAGCTACTTGTGGTGGTGAAAAGAGGGGAGGAGTTACAGGACGCACATGTTTACCCCAGTGTTTAGCTCTTGCATAGTTTTTGCGCTCGAATCTGACCAACCTGCAACTGTTTGACAACTGAGGCTGTTTCACCATGTTTGTAGCGTCATTACCTCCTTAACCTCCTTTAACACCCACTTTTCTGAGTGTATTTGAAATAACTTTATGGAAAAGCTTTTAACAGAAAACTATTATTCATGTATGCACAAGTGAATTTGTAAGTGGAAAATTGAACAAATTGAAAAATGTCAAGTAAGTCCAAAACAAAGCAAAAGTTTAAACACATCTCCAAGTTTGTGCTCAGTCAATAGCCTCGGTGGATCATTGGTGATCCAGTGTGTGTGAACAGTTTAAAGATCTTAAGAACTTCACTGTTTGGTGACTTGAATCTAACTCTGGTGTGTTTGCCTGGTTGGTGCAGTTTGTGTCGGCCGGTTTTGAAGCTGTAACTTGAACTGAGCAAACAAACAGACTGGTGTCTGTAATCGAATGGACCAACCAGCTGCAGTATTTTTTAAAATAGATATTTAATTTCAATCAAAATTCAAAAGATAAAGCTGTGATTCTGTTAAATCCATCTGCTGATAATCAGCTGTTCAAGAAGGGGACTGTGTGCTTTTTTTGCAGTTCAACACTTCAGACAGTTGTGATGCAGTAAATGTGCTTCGTCGAGATGAGACATCATGTGACACAGAAGTTGAGCTGTCTGCAGACGATACACACTGACAGGGCTGACATCTGCTGTTGTGACAGGTGTAAGAGTTTACTGTCATGAGCCGCGTGAGTTACAAAGTCACGGCCACTTCTGAGGCCCATGATGCACTTGTGCTCAGCGTGAACTTTTGTCGAGGTTATTAGTTTTGCACACAAAAAAAACACGCACACACACACACAGATTTGGAAAAAAGAGAGGAGGGATGTATCACTGCAGAAGAGGAAGAAGCTGTTTCTCCAATTTATTTATTAGTTTTAATCCCAAAGACTGAATTTGGCCAAAAGGGTTTTAATCCTGCTCCTTTTTAATGATCTGTCGGCTTATTCTTTCTGTGGTGGATGTGGTGTCAGGACGGAAGACACTGACACTTCTTCTTCTCCCTCGCACACATGAAACAGCCGCTAACTTCTTAAAAAAACCACAAATAACTTTGAAGTAGTGTACTCTCATTAACTCCAACACACTTAATCTTCAAGAGGATGAAAAAAAAATGTCGAAAATGAGACAAACCCATTACAACGGCCAGAGGAAGTTTGGCTTCCAAATTTAGCAGAAAAACAGCAAAGTGTTCGTAATGTTTTTTTATTTATTTTATCTGCTTCGTGTTGCAGTGAAAGGCTTTTTATTTTGTTGACAAAAAATCCTCACCTTAAGGCTCATTTAGCATCCTCTCCGGTGCTTTCAGCTGCGTCGAACTGCCTTCATCAGCAGAATGAATCTGCTTGTGTAATTTAAAGTCCGAGCGTCAGTGGAACTTCACATTTTTAGTGATTTTTAAGTTAAACTCCAGAGTTTATGTGCTGCACTTCAAGAAAACTGACTTAAAACAGGAGCAAAAAACAGTTTTCAGCTCTTTAATTTAGAGTTTTGAATACTTGGATCTGGTCTGAAAAACAAGCATTGCAATATTTCAGTTGTATTGATAGTCAGATTTTGGTATTTGCCGCTAGCTTGCTCATGTTCCTTCTCTTCCTTTCAAATATATCTTGGCCTTGGCGTGTTATCTCCTCGTGTTCCCATTGGCTAACCTCTGGTCACGACATTTCATGGTGTTAAAATGCTCTAAAATCAAAGCCGGAGTCCAAAAAACAGCTTATTTTGAGCCGTCTGAATGAAACAATTCTGCTTTCCCCTTTGTTGTTTTGGTTGCCAGCTTTACCTCCAGAGATACCAACCGAGAAAACAAACATTCTGAGTAATGAAATCAGATGTCAGTGTATTTTGAACACTTGTATAAAGCAGAACTCTGTTTTAGCCAGAATCATTTTTATTCGAGGAGACCAAGAAAAAGAGACAGTGTGATTGAAATAATGACGCTTCAACCAATCTGTGATTTCAGTTTAGGTTCAGTTAACTTTGAATCCTCTGTTACGTTTTTAGATTGAATATCTGGTTTTCCGGTCTTTCATTTCAGATAAATTCCAAGATTTCTGACTCATTTAGATTTTTATCTCTTGTGCTGCAGGTTTTCATAATAAAAAAAGAAGACACATCCTGTATGATGCGTTTATATGTAGTTTTTATGCACTGGAGAACACGGATTAATCAAAGAATTAGATTTGGAGTTGGATTACATTGTACAGGTGTTCCTATCAGCGTATGCTAATCATACAACACTGCAAACATCATCAGCAGTCAGATGATGTTATTACACGGTATGAATATGAAATGATGCATACTTTTCAAAGAATCTGCATAGATGTGACAGAGATTTTTGAAAACTTTTAACAAGACCTCAGACTTGAAAAACAGGAAACAGACACTGACAGTATTCGACAACCATCCGATGGCGAGCGGCGTAAACAGGAAGAGCTGAAGCCTGTACTCGAAAAGATACAAAAACATTGAAACCTCTCCAGCGTCCACTTCTCAGGAAATTGTAGGTGTTTTTAAAAAGTCCCCCAAAAAACACACATTTGGACAAAAAAAAAAAAAAAAGACATCAGTGTTTACAGGATGCTTCATGTTGTTGCTTTCAGTCAAGCTCTTCACCCGAGTTCATAACAGCTGCTCCTCCTGTGGCCCGTCAATATATTTACATATTTTCTGGATGAGCCAAGCCACAAATGAATGTAAATGATCAATATTCATCATAAGATAAATTACAAATCATTATATAATGTACATTTGGGTGCATTTGTGTGTGCATATGTGTGTGTGTGTGTGTGTGTCTGCAGAGCAAGAAGGGGGCTTTTAGGACCCTGACGGCATTCATCAAGTCCTTCATATCGACTACAGAGCTATAATGTAATTTCAAGAGTAATAAATGATGCACAGTGTAATGCACCCACGGCGCACTGCATTTAAAGCCCATTATTCACCAACAACCTGTCATCAATAGTTCTCAGCCGTTTTTTTTCTCTCTCTCTCTCTCTCTCTCTCTGCTGCTTAACAATGTTAAATGGCAACATATTTGTGTCGCTATAATCAGAGCAGTTGTAGACTGTGATTCTGGTTTGTGTGCTCGGTGCAGATGGTCAGCGCTAACCTTTCATTATCTGTTCCGGTGAAAGAAAGACACCCAAAGAAAGGTAACCCAATTACACAGAAAGCAATTAGTGCCGCGCACTCAGTGTTGTGGAACCGAGGGGTGTAATTACGCAGATGAAGTTTGTGACAGCTATGAATGCCTCGGATATGAGACGACGCCATTATCCATCCTTGTTTTTTTAATTAGTGCTTCGCTCACTTTTCTTTTTTCTTTTTTTTTTTTGTCTGTCTGTGCTGCGACATTAAGGGTAATGTTGCAGGGAGGAGGAGGAGGAGGAGAGCCGGGTGGAGCCGAGGCCCAATTTTCATAACTCACACTGAGCTCCTTTCCAGTGTCATTTAATGTAGCATGACGCATCGAAAGGCCGCGTCCACAAAACCCAACTCATACTGATCGGCCTCTTTCACTTGATCGAAGGCTTGTGCTTAAAAAACTCCTCCCGGCTGAAGGGTTTTTTGTTTAGATTGGATGGATGTGCTTTGCTGTATCCGAACTGAGCATTACTACTCAACATTATAAATATATTCTCTGTAAAAAAAAAAAACACTTTCAGCAGCAGCTGTTCAGGCTGAACTCTGATGTTGTGATCTTGAAACACACACACACACACACACACACACACACACTCCCTTCAGACGAGGTCCAGCCCTGCACCTTCACACTTCACACAGCTCGTCTCAGAGCTGAATCTCATAGTTTACATAGTTGCAATATTCTAATTTATAAGTTCTTGTGAGCCTTAACCATAACCAGACTGAAATATCTTTACTATTCTTAACTCTTGACTGCCTACTAACCACGTAAGCCCCTTAATTTTTCCTCCGTTAGCCAGTGTGAGTCTGCGTGTGGATGGATTCGAGGTCCAAAGGTGTCATTATTTCTTCTGAGAAATATTAAACAGTTTCCATAGTTCCTGTCGGTGCTCTCCTCAGTCTCGGCTCTTCTCTCTCATTAACAGCCGAATGACCTTCCTGCTCCGGCAAATTACAGCGGAGTTGCTCTCTCTCCTCCACCTGTGGACGGAAACACATCTGCTCGAAGAATTATCTCACTCATCATCTCCATTTCTTAATCATAGCTCTGTTTCCAGCCCCTCTCTCTTATGATTATTCAGGGGGTCATAAGAATGTTGTTCAAGTCGTTTTAATTCATATATCTCAACATAACAAATGACAGAAATTTGCCTTGAGGGGTTTCTGTGATCTGTGCAGCATAGAAATCCATCTATTCTCTGACACTCAATTTGAATAAGGAAGAATTTACCTAAAAAAACTCTTAAATGGAGAAAAAAACCTCAAGAGAGCAGAGGAGGAGGGATCTTTTTTCCAAGAGAGACACACAGGAAATACTATAAATTGACATTATAGACCCACAGGATGACAAAATAATAGATTGTAGAAATGTATAAAGAATATGGAGAAAGCTTGGGTGTCCAAAAAATAAGAAATAAAATGAAATAAACTAACTCATTTAAGTTGATTGGATAAAGGAAGAATTAGCTGCAACAGAAGTCAAATGTGATCAAGCAGATGGTTTCACAGCAGCCCTCTCTATATCAAACGTGAAAGAAGGCAACTGTGGGTATGTAAGCAAAGATTTAGATGCAAAAACAAATTTGTGCAGCCTGAAAATCCTGAGATGGACTGATTGACACCTCAGTGGACGGCTGAGTCTTCAGCTATCAATTCATTTAAGACAAAATCCCTTTAGTGCAGACAGGTCCCACCACTTGGCGGCCATCTTGGTAACACCTCTGGGCATTTATTCTGGGCTAACAAGACAGTTCTGTGTCTTTGCCCCAAAATAACATTTAAAACACTTTTTTTTCCCGTAACCTATAACTCTACAACGCATTTGTGTGCGCATGTCAAAAATGCTATCGCTAACCTACATGCTACGTTGCTAAATCAATACTCTTCACTGTAGCTACAAAAGGATGATAAACACTTTTCATTTCATTTTCAGCCGTTAGTTGAACCACGATTGGCTTATTAGGTTTTCAGTTCAACGGTTAAAGAGCAAACGATTGGTTTCAAGTGGAGAGGGGCTGGATATGAACATACAACCGCCATCTGTGGCGTTATGAATTTCCCCCGTTCTAAATGGACTGAGTGGTGTGTCTCTTCTTACTCTATAGTCTCTGTTTAAGATCAATTGACTATGTTTCCATCCATCTTGAAAACCACTCGGATGCATCAACACACACGAGGAGAATAAGTAATAAAAACACACTATTTCTGGGCGCTCGCTTCATTACAGCCCTCTGACTCATCTTCGACGTGAGCGTGAACGTCAGTGTATCTTATAGACGAACCCGGCAGAAATAAATGTGTTAAAACAATCAGAGAGGATGCTCGACGTACCGAATGACATCATCCTCTCCGTGTATCCGTGCGCTCTCATGACTCGTGTCGCCGCCCCCTCCGACACTCCGAGTTCAGTCTGCAGATTTTGAGAGCCAGGGGTCTCGGCCTTTTGGAGAGAAAAAGCTCGCGGCGGCTCCCATCTGTCATCAGCTCAGCAGCCAAATAAGCCTGTTCTTTACTGAGAGCCAACAAGATGGATGGAGCCACTTCATCACGGCTGTATGGGGGCACAGTGGAAGCGGCGCACTGCATGCCTCTTTGACAGCCAGTCCTCCCCCACCATTCCTCCCCTACAGTTACCATCAGGGCAATGTAGAGTGAAGCTAACTCATTAGCAGTACAATGACTGTGGCTGCATATTTCATTTACTGGATAATTATTCACACCCAACATTGAAGGAAGATCTTCTTTTTTTTTTTTTTACAATTTGAAGAGTTGTTTTTGTTTTTTTTAAGATTGTAATTTATGTTTTGGGGGGAATTTGCTTATTTCCCTGATTCTGACTGGTTTACTTAAACTTTTCTTTAAGTTAGAGAACATTAGATTCCTGCACAGAACTATTTCAATATGTGATTAATAGATTTCAAGACATTACAGACATTGCAGACTCTGCTACAAAGCTGGGTCACTTAAGTTTAGACCGAAGAGGCAGACAGCAGACATTCACATAGAAAGTCGGACCTGCATTGGATGCATTTATCTCACAGTTTTGTGTGCAGATTCATTGTGACCTGCGTCCACAGACAACCCATCAGGCTGTTTTTCTGGCGTGGAGGGCTGAGACGGTCAGAACCAAATAAAAACCTGTATTATGTATAAAATATTTACCTTTCGATAAGTAAGCTTGTGAGCAAAATATTTTTTTTTTCATTTGCTTTGTGCAGCTCTTCTTTTCAGAAAGTTTGTGCAGTTAATGCATGGATTTATTTGAAAAATAAAACTGTATTCTAATATGATGTCCAATTTATTTTTAAGGAGACTTGCTCACCAGAAGCTGAAGACATTCCTCAGGTTTTAGGGAGCAAAGGGAGTGTCCTCCTTAAGTTTTTGAGGCATTCACAATGTCTTTTTGACCAAATTGTACCACTACACCCAAACGCAGCACAGCCCATCGCTGCACCTGGCTGCTAGGTTTGGGCGTCACAGAGGTCTTACCTTACACCAGGGTGTTTAGAAATCCCAAAAATATGGTTTTCAGTACTTCATAGAACACAAATGGTTGTATTTTTCCTGTTAAACTGATGCAGAGATGCTGTCCTGAGGTGATACAGCATATTGTAGCACACAGCACACACCACTAGGGATCAGACTGCGCTGATGGAACAGGCAGCTGAGCTGAGAAAGATGGAGATATACTGAGAATAAAGGGAATACAGGAATACTTTAAAAAATGTCTTTGTGTCTGTTTGAGTATATTTTGGGTTCGGCCACCATGTCAAAGGTGAGCCAGCCAATCCAAGACAAACTTGTATAAGTGGGTTATTTACATATTAGACACACAGCATCGTTAACTAGACAATTTGCTGCACTGACTGTCACAAGATACACAAATACAGTCAATCATATACAAAGATGAAATATCAGGAAGTTGTGAAAGAGTAAAAACTTTCCGTCCGCTCGGGTTCATGGTGTCTGTGAACTCTGGCGTCCAGAATCACAGCATCGTTGTTATAAGAAGAGCAGGTCTCAGTCAACAAACATCGCCTCATGGCCCCGAGGCTGCATCCCCAGTGCATTCTGGGAGAACAGAGACCGACAGTCAACATGAGGTCAAACCGTCTCTGAACTTTAGCAGCATTTGTTCATCTCCCTTTCTACACAGTAGTTTCAACCCTCAAGTGAGTTAAGAGCTAATAATAAAGTTGTGTTTTTTTTTCTTCCAGTGATTCTGCTGATCAGCTAATCACCTCATCTTGTTTTGAAAAACTGACACAATAAGATTTGACCTCGCAAACAAGACAGTTATTGATCAGGAGTTCCTGATATTATCACCACTTTTGTAGCAGAGTTTGTGTAATTGTGATCATGTGTGCAGAGTTTATGTCTCTTTCCTGCAGGTGTGTTCATTATATCTTTATGTGCACAAGGAAAGAGCAATTACGAGCATTTCACTCTCATCAAGGCAGTGAAAGTTATTCCACCTACTGCACAGCAGGTGCTCGGAGCTGCTGTAATGCAATGATTATAAGTTGCATCTCATTACTCTGCCTGCAGAACGGGCTCTCACGGACAGCAAGGTTAGGCTTTTTTTTTTTGTTGTTAAGTAAGAGAAACCGTATCAGAGTATGCCATCATTTACGGAATTTACATTGCGCGGTATAATTGTAAGTTATCATTACCTCAGGCTTTGATTAGCCTCCATCTTGACCCGTGACATTCGCATGAAGGACCTCGCTCTCCGTCATGTTATTATAAAGCTTCTCTGCTTTTCAAATGGAAGAGAAAATTACATTTTTTTTTGTCCTGCATATTTTTTTTTAGCTGAAGCCTTCCATGTCCACATTATCCTGACAGCGTGGACGTAAAAAGAAAAAGAAAAGAGCGACCACGCCTGCAACAGTCTATTCGAGTTCACTTTCATCATCGCTTCCACCCCTCCTCTCCTCTTTTGACCAACCCGACACAATCAACTTTTCACCCTGAATTAACTTTTGGAGTCTGGCATCAGAAAAGCAGCTCCCTTTTGTCACAGTGTTTCTGTCAGCAAGCACAGAGCTCCACAGCTGTCCTAAGGCTCTCTCTATTTCTTTTTTTTTTCTGCTCTTTTTCTTCTTATCTGCAGCTCGATCTGCTTTCTGTCTCTGCTGTCTGGAGAAACTAAGAAAGGAAGGAGACACATATGAGATAAAAGATACAGAGGACATGTAAAAATTTGCTTTTTGCCACCATCAGTATGTGTGGACATGAAAAAAGAAGCATGTCAAGGAGCCTTTTAATGCAAGGATTTACATTTCCCCTTAATTCTTCTTTCTAACGGGTGAAAATCTTAAGAAGGTGACTGAATGAGACGCTGGAATCAACAGATTTGCTGAAAACTTAAAACAAAAGAATCCCAGTGTTGCTGTGCGTTGGGTTGTATTTTCACACACGAAGCTGGATAAAACATTTAAGTTGGCCAAAGCATTTTGAACGGAGAAGTCTGTGATGCCAGAGATCTTGTTAATCCTAAAAAACTGCCTGAGGGCGTTGCCAAGATGGCCGCTTGCCTGGAAGGATTGTGTTTTAAGGCGCTCGCACCCTGAAGAGGACAAGAGAGTTTTGTTTGCACTCTGCAAAACATTTTTTTTTTTTTCTCACAAGTCATGTACATTATTTTAAATTTACATTTGCCCAGACTTTTCTGCCATTTGGAGCCGCCGTTTTCTTTAAATGGGTGTTGTTTTGAGCCCCGGCACAGATTTTTCTGCACTTTATAGAGTTTTTATTGAACATTTCCCACCAAATGCATTTTGTATTTTCACTTCCTTCCTCATAAAACATTTGTAAAGTTGTTGGGTTTTTTTTATATTTAACTTGCTTTTGTTTGTTTCTTTGCTTTCTGCAGACACATCGTGCAACTCCCAGACACTAACTGTCTATCTGCTTAATAGCAAGAAACAGTTGTGGTGCATTGTGTGTCCTGCAGCCGACATCCTTGATAAAAATCCTACTCTGTTTGTTTTTTAATCACCAAGCTTTTCGCTGGATCCCGCAGGTTCTTTGTCCTGATGAGTCACGTCACTAAATCTCACCCACGAACTAGTCAAAAAACTGAATTTCTCTTTTTAAACGCAGTCATTACCGACCTCATTTCCTTACATTTGTACCAGAATCGAACAGAATCAAATCCGAGCTTATATCTCCGACTCGTCTCTTTCTTTGGGAGAAGTAAATGAGGTCAGACTGTCCTCCTGTTCTCTCTGATGTCAGCCTGACCTCAGACTCACAGAGGCGCTGCCGCTTTCATTCCTGCGTTCAAATTCAAATGTCCAGTCAGAGAAAATTTCCTCAATCTGCCGTCCGACTGTCAGTCGGCTCATTTTATTGGAGAACGCCTTGTGAAATTGCATTTTTCACTCATTTATTTCCTTCAGCGTTTCACCGTCTGTCTCTCATCTCGTCTCTCCTGTGTGTGTGTGTTCAAAACTGACTATTTAGAACAGAAAAAGCTCCTTCAATTCCCTTCAATTCTGTAATTTTTCAGGGATTTTAAGTGTAAAAGTTGCATCCTCGCCCCCCCAACCCTCACCTTTAATTGCTTAATGCCAGCTGCTGTAAAAGACTTACCTTAAATGTTTTTTGTCGTATTACAGCCACAACACTTGTGTGTGTGTTAACGCCTCCACCAAACTGTGATTTTGTGATTTGGCAACATGCAGGTGCTAAAAGACGGCAGAAACTACGTACATTTCAAGTGCCGCGTGACAACTTTGCAAGTCAGCCGGTTTTCCACAACCTGCTAATGTTTCATAATAAAAGCCTTGAGGGGAAATTACAGTTTTTTGTTTGCT
>JAQNCA010000030.1:2159150-2169180 GCA_029783725.1 Acanthurus tractus
AACCAGCAATGACATGAAGGATGATTGATAAGTTTGTGTCCTGGTGTAAACAGAGATTGGTTAAAAAGCTTGTATTACATATATGTGCAGAAACACCACACACAGCTCCTACTAACTTCAAACATGCATGTAATAACAGCTCTCTGATTCATCTCCTTCCACTATTGGCCATTAACTTATCAATCGCCTCTCCTGTTTACTCCTGGACTGTTTCTTTTATGAACTGTCTTAATTCTAAACCAGCTAGTTTTCTTACTTTAACCTGACGTGACCTCGCAGCAGATAGTTTAAGTTACAGTCATGCAGGAAGCGAGCAAAGATTGCAGGCCTGCTCGCCTTACAATTAGGATAAATCACAGGCCTGGCTCAGTGTTGCAACAAGACAGATTGTTGCTCAAACTCAAACAAACTCCGACTGTAAACTGAGAGAAATTAGTCTTTGGCTTCATCTGATCTTTCATGTTGAGGTCTGATGTTTGATCCAATCAGCCACAACAGTGATTACAAATGCTGACTTTGTCATTTTAACATATAAATGGTTTTACGATGTGTGATTTTCATGTTTTACTATCCAGCACTGTTAAATGCAAACATAAAATCCAAGTATCATAAAAAGTAAAAAACAATTTCTCTATTTAGGCTAATAAGTGTTTGTGTCATTTTGTCGCACTGGATGTTTTGTCTTTACTGTGTTTTCTTTTTCATCGCCTCTTCTTGTCTTTTCAGCGTTCCCCTCATATTCTACCATTCAACACTTCATAAGTCACAAATAGTTTGGTGCCAAAGTTTAAAGCCGATGCAGGAAGCACCGCGTCCTCTGTGTGTGTGTGGGGTCGGATAGAAAGCGTGTGGAGGTCGAGTTTGTGAATCAGCACATAGTCTGTAAAACCCTCAGAGACGTTATATGAAATATAAAGTTTTACACAAAGATGAGTCTGACTTGAACTCCTGCTCCCCTTATGTACAGACGTAGTACAGAAGATCACCTGCTCCAGCTCGAAAAACCCCACATCGAATTATGAAAACTCGGAAATGTGATTTGGATTTTTTAAAGTGCCGTCGAGGTTTAACACTCTGATACAATAACTATGCTTTTTTTTGTGTGTGTGTGTGTGTGTGTCTGTATGACTGACTGAACTCCCTGCTGCGTGTGCAGGTGATGTGTTTGTGCACCTGAACACCTCTAAACTCCTGTAAATTCCCAGGAAACTCTCTGTGTAATAATCCCTGAAATCCTGAAAACCACCGGGCCGACCCAGCAGAACAGAGGGGATGTGAAGACAGCCGCTCCTCTTCCTCTCTTTCCTCTCCTTCCTCTCCCATCTTCCTTTGCACGCCTGCTTTCTGTCTGATGGGTAATGATGCTATTTGGGGGAGTACAGCCTTGATAACTCCTCTGAGATAATCTGACGTTGTAATCCTGCCTCCTGTAAATTGGGGCCCTTGGACTGCCAAGGCGATGGCTCTGTGAAGTGCTTTCGAGAAACACTCTCTCACAGATTACCCCACTCGTTTCCCATCTCATCCCCCATTTTCAGCCACTCTCGTGTTGAGATTTTTCTGTTTTGTGTTTCGCTCTTTTCTTTCTTTCTTTTTTTTTTTTTTTACAGAAAGATTGTGATCTTTTTAGAGTACAGCCCCCTTCTTTTTTTCTCTTTTTTTTCCCCTCAAAAAATCCACCCGGAGTGTTTTACCCGTATCATTTCACGAAATAGAAGCTCCGCCAAGATTCGTCCACAGAAGTTAGGGACACTGCATGAGGCAGCAGTTTGGAAGATTATGATTGCTCATAATAATCAGTGTGCCGTCTTGCAGGATGGCGTCTTTTCATGCTTCACAGGAAACCGAAAGGTGAGGACGAGGTTGGGAAAGAGGCTGTGTGTTGTACTTTGAGATGATGATGGCAGAATTGCATTAAATCCGCCTAATGGCCGGCAGCTGTGCGACCGAGCTCGCGCTTGTTGTTTTTATGGATTTATATGAAAATCTATTGTTATTCTTGAAACTCGTTCACATGTGGACATCAATAAAAAAAAAAAAAGGACGTTCGTAACTCTGATGCAATCTTTTTTTATTTTAGATTCAATCAAACAGTGTTTGTTCATCTGAAGGAAAAAGAGGATGTGCTTATTTTCTCCACTGGATTTAAAATAATAATAACAGCAGCTTTTTGCCTCCTTAGTCCGACATCATTCTGACTGAGCTTAAAAAGAAAAAGAAAAAAAAAACAGGAGAAAAGAGAATAATTGTGTTAAAAATGTAAACACACGCTGTGATAACGTGTTGAGAGACGACTTGGTTTTGTTTGCATCCGGCAGCTTGTTTGATTTGTTTTTCCGTTTATATTTCACTTATTAATATATTTGTGGTTTTGTCTCTTTTTTTTTTCTTTTTGTTATATTGAAATGGAGCTTTTTATTTCTAGCTGTAAACATAATACGCAATTTTTACTATAATCAGCGTTAGAAGCTTTAAAATCCAGAACAACAATCTTCGCCATCATCCTCATTGTCGCCCTTCCTCTCATAGCTCATAGAAATGTTGACCGTTTAAAGAAGCAAAATTCTTTCCTTCCTTCTCATTCATTTCTCTATTTATTTCCCAAAGGAGCCGTGACTCAGTCATGAAATTCACTTCTAGTTTTCAGACAGTTCCAAGGCTTAACAAAGGCTCCCTCGAGGGGTTTTCATTTTGATTGACAGGCCTCTCATGCACATTTACCACCTCGGGCTCCAAATTTTGATTTTGCACAATTACTTATTGACAAGATGAAGCAGCGAGCGGTGAACGAAAAAACTCCAGGCTTCTCGTAATGTGCAGAGTTTTTATGGGCGTCCAGCGGCTGGACATCACGTCTGTCCAGAGGTTTGTGAGATAATGTTTCCTCTGACCAGCAGGATAAATCGGAGTCTGAGAATTAAAAGTGTTTGTTCTTCCCTCATTACACCGGAGGAGATAACATAAAGCAAGGCACTAAAGCCCAATCTGATCCAGCAGATCAGACTCGTGGTTGTTCTGGGAAGTTTTCGGGTTGAAAATGCGATGGACAGAAAACAGACTTGCTTTAAAACAACTTGGAGGGGCTGCGCTGGTCAGACATGTTGCTTCAGACTCACATGAAATATGAAAACTACAACACAGGAAGTTTAGTTTCAGGAACAGATTTGTAAATCCCCACAATTATCAGAAGCAAAATTGACACTTAATAACAGGATGACGCTGTTACATTTCTATTATATAAAATGGTTTTCTTGGTAAATCGTAAGGGTTTGAATAATGTAGCTGTTATATATGCACTTATGCCAGTCATCGGTCAATACGTGGCTAAATATGGCTAAATTATAAAAGTGAAGAGCCACTTTGGAGCCCAAGAAGCGTCTCTTTTCTCTGAAGTGAGCCGAATGATCTGGCACATTAAAAACCTTGAATCACAAGTTTCAAGCACTTGATATGGATTTTGCACACAGATTTATGGATCTACTTCATGTTTAGGTTTTTTGTTTGAGTGTTGACATCTTAATATTAATCATGTTCATCTAATTAGTGCATGCAAACGATCATTTTAAGGGTATAAGTCATCGATACTTGCTCACAGTCTGCAGCACCTGGTCAGATTTAACGCTAACCTGAGCTCGTGTACACTAACCTTTCAATTCATGGTGCAAGGCAGCACACTGACGCTCTGTATTCTGCCTGTGACTTGGCTCTCTGTTCCTGCACCTGCCTGCTCATCGATCCACGCAGGGTGGACTCCCTAATGTTGGAACGACCTTCCTATCCCAGTCATAATGGAAGAGACACTCCCCGCTCCCTTTGTAGTCGAAAACTCTCCCTCTCTCTCTCTTCCAGCGGCACATCACATCGGCCTCAAAACGCCGCATCACGTCTCTCCTCTTTGTTTATTCTCACATCTGAAGTTGCTCCTTTTTTTTTTTTTTTTACCCCACTTAGACTCTATTTGCAGCTTGTTGCCTCGACCTTTCATCATTCTGTCACAGCACCGTTCTGGGGCTGCTGTGGTTCCGACCTTTGACCTTCTCAGTATTAGCCTCTTATAATGATGGTGATCTACTGTGGGAGGTGAAGCTCATTCCACTTTGGGACTCGCTGGAGTTTGTCAACTACAAGCTCACACTGTTAATGGAGAGTGGATGATTGAAAAAAGCTGCAGGGCGACGTGCACCATATAGTCTTTTACTGCAGCAGGCAGAACTTTGCAGCACAATAACTAATGTAGGAGCACTTAATGGAATTAAGAAAAAACTAACTGAGAAAAGTCTACGCAGTATATTTGTCATTCTAATGTGCTCCTGCTTTTTATGTCAGGTTATAATACTTTGTCACTATCCACTGAAACCATATATCTCCCATTCTGCTTTTACTTTGGAGCACACAAACCTCACTGTGCTTAACATTATGGATTACTGTTATTTCTGGTGCCAACAACTATTAGAGCCACAATTTTTGCACATAAAATATTAACCCTATATGAGCCCATGCAGTTTAAATAAAAAATTTAAGAGTTCTAGACCTATTTTAGAAAAAACAAAGGGCAGAAGTACAAGAAATATGTAGGACTTGCAACAAAAAGCAGCTCACAGTGGGGTAAACTAAAGGCCTCTGCATGCTGCAAACATGTTACATCCAGAGTTTTAATACCAGCTCTGAATTGCCACGCTTGGCGGCTGCAGTCATAACCTTCCCAGGCTGCGTTGAACTGCCTGCCTGAGCCTTTTGCATCTTTGTAATCTTGTCACAATGAGACGTACAAATGGAGTTAATGGTCCACACTTTCAAACAGTCTTCTGCTTAAAGGCATTTTTGCATTGAACTTGGTTGTCTAAATGAAAAAAAAAAGAACTTTAGTGAAGTTCACACCGTTTTTTTTTTTCACTCAATGCCAGTCGTTACTTATTATTTTCTGATAGAAGAAGTAAGAGACACTCTTAGATTATCCAGTAATTTCGGACAATTCAAGTAGCGTTTCTTCTGAAGAATATTAAGGCTTTAATGCTTCAGTCGATTCCTATGATTTCTCTGAATCATGCCTAAAAATTGAAGTATACGTTCACAGCTTTTCCATAATGATTAACTCTGATCGTGGCTGTTGGTGAGCTTGTTATATCTGTAAATGTGCTCACATAGCAGGCAGTTAGATTTAAAAAAAAAAAAATACCGACAGAGCTGAAAAAGTCGCAGAAATGGCTACTTGGAAAACTAGAGCTGCATTTTTCTATCATTATCTTTATTTCAGGACTTGGGTGACCTGTCTAGACGTCAGGGCAGGATGAGGACACGGCCAGCTGAGGAGATGCAGAGCAGGACGACGCAGCTACAGCCTCAAGGTGAAATTTAAGGATGTGAGCAGCTCAGCGGCTTTGAAACCCAGTCATCCAGGAAATGTTGGTGCGTGTGTCGTGACGGTCAGGAGGCCAAACAGCACCAGAGGTCCCTCAGGGCAGAGAGTCACACTGTCACCCAATTAAACAATCAAATCATAAGCGTTTTATAGTCGCTTGTGGGCAAACCACCACAGTCACTCACCACTTCCACAGCTTGGACCGTTTTTAGACCATATTTGATTCATTAACACACTGAAATCTTCCAATTCAGCATGGCGGTCCCGACTCATAACCATAGATAAATATATATATATATATATATATATATATATATCTCACGTGCCTATCTGAGAAACAGCCCATAGATTTGAAAGAGGCAGGTCGTTTAAAAAAAAAAAATGGATGGATTTTCTGTCTGTCTCATTCATTATTCTTGCCGAAGTCAGTCAGGACAAGAAGGAAAAACATCTTTTTCATCAAGAAAAGTTTTCAACGCCGTTCTTTTTTCTTCTGTTTATGAGAAAATGTTGTCCGGCTCTGACAAAAGTGCCACTCTTGCAGCATCCAGGCTCACCTCTCAGACTCACCGGCTGCCATTGTTGATTGGTCCATTGGTCCAGTCATAATCTGACTGGACTCAAACAAATCCAGTCAGAGCTTTTTAAAATAAACCTGCAAGATATCAGACTTAAGATCCCAGCAGGTCAGTTGCCTGCAAGGTTTGCCAACACATGACCCCACACCACGTTTTCTGCACTGAAAGTTCCCCTAAAGATTAATTAATCTGTTTTCCTGCAATCTGGTCAACCATAAAGGATATAATTCATATTTTATTTAACTTTTGGGCACCCAGGTGTGCACTTTAGCTGCATGTTTTTTTTTTCTAATACATGTATCTTTGACAAACACCGAAAAAAAAAAACAAGTGCAGTTGAGCATAAATCCATCCATGTGATTTTCATGTGTCAAAGAGGCAAAAGCAACATTGACCACGTGCATCAGGGCAGCTCCTGGCTGGATGTCATGAGGTTCCTCAAGATGTGTTCACTGACACGGATGTTAACCACATGCTGGTGTTTTAGCCGCGGAGAAGAAGCGAGCAGCTCGGGGAGGGGGTGGGGGGGCGTTGTGGTCAGACAGTGCGTCCTTCGGTCATATGACTGGAGTTCAAACTGCAGAGTCAGCAGGTGTCCTTGGGGCCGTGGGGTGTCCTTGTGTCAACAGTAAAACTCTACCAGCTTGAGGCACATCTGGAGTCACTGTTTTTAATAAAAACATAACAAGGACTGAATGGAATAAGTGATAAATCAGATCATTGTGATCATATATGCTGGGTGCATAACATTAGTATGGTAAATAGTGAAAAATTAGACAGATTTTTCAAAACCTGTTTGACATGCGACCTGTTATCTGTCGGAGGATGCTAAAGGCTAACTAATAAGCCTAACAGGGAGAATAAAAAGAGGCAGTTCCTCCTAAATTTGCTCTTTTTCTGACAATAAAAACAATAAACACCAGTATTTCTGCATCTTTGTGAAATCTACTGTTATTTGTCTGTACAGTGGGATAATTTCTACAAATATAATACACGTCAGTCTTGTATTTATCGAAAACTTGTAGTTAGTTGTACTGGTTGCCTGATCGCAACTTTTAATTTCCTCTAGATTAGAAAGCCGCGTTAATTAATTTCTTTTTCAGTTGTTTGGGAAAGCAGAATAATCTATGAACATGACACTGACATATCACCTTGTGAAACTGTTATTTGGAAACTTTTAGCACAGTGTTACCTGTTCACACATCCAGCAGATGCAGAGCAACACCACAGATCATTTGGAGTCGTGTTTCAGGCCACTTGGCAAACTTGAAACTTACTTTAAATCTGTTTTTATTTCTGTTTTTGTTTTCAGCAGCTCTGAAGACAAATATCTTGCTAGCTGCTTGATGCTCCACCATGTTCACCAGCTAGTTGCTAACACCATTCCCCTGCCTGATGATGCTGGACAGGTAGCATGAAGTTGTTTTACGTGTCTTTTTTCCTAAAAAACACACGCCTGCTGCTGAAGGAAATGAGGTCAGTAAGAGCGATGGGATCTAACAAGAACAGTTCAATTGCAAGTCATAAAACTAAAATACTGAGCTGAAAAATGCTAAGAAGCTTTGTTATCTTATTTCCCTTAACACATTAAACACAGTCAGTCGCTTCTATCTCCAGAGATCTCTTCAAAACAGTGAAAGTGAAATATGTCGTTTGATGACGTCGCAAAGTTGGTAGGATTGTGGAATTTGTTTATTCATTGTTAAACAGTCACCATTGTAAATGTAAATTTCTGTGACAGACTCAGACAGAAATATTTACAGACGAGTTAACACGGTAAAGTTTGATTTACGTTACGTTTACTCACATTTGCTGACTTCCTCCCTCACTTTCTGTTTGGTTTTACCCCAGAAGTCATACAGGGGACAAACTGAAACGCACCATTTCTTTGAGTTTGAACTTTGTTGGAAACATTTTGGAAGATGGAAGAACACAACTAAAAGCAATATATAATATGTACAGAACAATAATGGTGGTTTTTAGACATTTTAAAGTGAAAATGTGACTTACTGTTCTTTCAACCATCACCTCACGATCAGGACTCAATGATTTCTACATTTAAAGAAAACCTCATGGGGTCATAATATTAAATGCGGCTTTAAACGTTCTCGTCTGTCATTTCTGAGCTGTTCACATCCCAAAAGAGTCGATCCACAGTTTCTTTTTAAGCCATCAATGAAGAAACACAGGCTTGGTATCCTGCAATGATGAGACATTTGAAGTTATGATCACCAGAGGACGACATTTGATGCCTCAAAATACCGTCGTAATTAAAATGTTATGTTGAGATGCTGAGATCTGGAAAATAAACATGAGCGTCATTTGCTTTCATGGGATGATTAAAAAAAAATGACAGTTAGGTAACAGCTTGATGTCTGAAGCTGACAAGATGACAGTTACTGCCTCCAGATAACGGACATAAAACATTATTATTAGCAACAGCAGTCACACATGCTCTCAGGATGAATGTGTCTTCAGACTGAGGTTTTCATAGTATTACTAGTAGTGGCAGTGGTATCATTGCTGAAGCAGAAGGAGCTTAACGACCATCTCTTCCATCCATATGCTACTGTTTGATGGCTTAACACAAAATCATTAGTATGCAACGGTGGATTCGTACACTGGAAGAGCATCATCAGCAGGCGTTGGTGTCTGAGTGAACTGGTGAGGTGCATCAAGCTGACATTTCTGTGACAGCAGAGGATTTCTGTCCGAGGTTTTGGCAGTGATGGAGGCGGTGAGATAGAATCGAAGCTCCACTTGTTCTGCTTCCATTTGTCCTGAAGTGGACCTTTTGACATTAATTCAGATGATAAACAAACAACCAAATCTCTCCTAAGCTTTGTTTAGTTGAAAACCCTGCTGGGGATTATGAATCCCAGTATTGGATTAAGATCACACAGACACCAGATACACACAGCGTATTGCTAATACAGCCAAATGGCTAGACATGTTTCCAGCCTCTCCTTATGGCTGCTCGTGTTGCGAAGTCACCACTTCTTCATACTCAGCTCTGACTGATAAATGCATTAAAGTAGATTTTTTAAATCAGGAGTCTTGTGCATGTTTTACTTTCACTCAGAGGAAATGCAGCCTTGGCATTAGTGCTGCATAATCTCTGCGTAATATGATTACTACAAGATGTGATCTGTATACAATGCAGTCTTTAATGCCATGTCTCAATTGTTTTGGCTCTGTACTGCAGAGCATTTGATTAGATTTGAAATAAAACCATGAATAGAGATTCCAGTACGGACTTGTAGCTTTAATTTGAGTGTTTTTACATCCACAGCAAGTGAGCAGGACTTGTTGCTCTCGTTATACATATCTGCTGAATTTTAAGGCAACGCAGCGAGTAATTTGTTAGGTAGAGACATGGCAACCCAGCAGTTTCTTCAGTGGCAACACATTTGAATGTTCCTGACTGCCTCCTTGACTCTGAATGATTATGTGTCCCAACTATCCAAAAGATTTACAGTGTGCTTACACTGTGTGATTCTGCAGAGCAACACTTCTACCCAATACTGATGTACAGTACCAGTGCAGAAAGAATAACAGTCAGAAACAGGATCAGAATCGGCTTTAGCAGCCAAGCATATGTAAACATATGAGAAATCTGAACCTAGTTTAAAATATCTCACAGTGTCCTTACATAGAAACACAAGGTGCTGGCCAACCAAACTTACATGCTGGAAACAGAAGTTTGCATCCCGTTATAAAGCCTTTGTTAAGTGGAAAACATGTATTCCACTCTGTACATAACATTGCTGTTAGACCTTGTATGTCTAAAACATGGAAGATATAAACTGTCCTCTTCAGACTATGAAGGGTAAACTTTGTGCAGTTATACACTGCAAAGTCTATAAAACCAAATATTAAATGTGATTTTTTTAATATGTTAATTTAAAGTTGTTCATGAAAAAAAAAAGAGGGATGATGTGCAAATGATAAAGTATTTAAATACTTTGCAGTTCAGCTGGTATAATTATTAACACCCTTAACATTTAAGATGGTTATTTTCAGATGGAACTGCAGAAAAATATGTTGCTTTTTGTACTGAAACTTAATACTAATGTCACCATGTTCTGCTTGC
>JAQNCA010000030.1:2183559-2194884 GCA_029783725.1 Acanthurus tractus
TAAACGTTAAATTAAGCTGGAAATTAAAAACCCAATTTAAGCCCCCCCCCCCCCTTCTTTTTTTTTTTTTTTTTTGTCCTCTTCATCCATAGCTGCTGCCTTCACACAGTAATGCCCCATCACATCCCATCCCCGCTCTGCACACTCTCAGGAGGTGACAGGTATTCACGTATTTAATTTATTTTAAGTGTTCAGAGAAACTACGCTGTTTTTTTTTTTTCTTCTTTTTCAGTTATCATTTCTTTTCAGAACGAAATAGGCTCTCGTCTCAGTGGTGTAATGTGACATGTGTACTTTCAATGGGGAGCTAACTGTATCTAATTACCAAACTTTCCAAAAATAGGAACGCTGTTTGACCTTGTTCCTCGGAAAGTTGGCCAAGTCCCATCGCACCTCATGCACTGTGCACGCTCTGAATGGACAGCACGGAGTTTAACTTTCCAAAGCCCCCCAGTTTTTTAAGTCAAAGGTTCATTGATGGTTTGTGAAACTCCGATTGGATTCCCAACTCTGCTTCTCCCTCAGGCTCTTTATCCGATTTCTTATGCATGCACCCTGTGCTCTGCAGATAGGAATTGTGGCTGATTTTTCTACCAACAACACTCTGCATACCTTTGTGCTTAAATCTGGAATGTGTTAAATTTAGAACGTGCAAGGCTTCTTTTATGCTTTAACTCCGAATCCCTGCGCCCGTATGTGTATGAAGTGTTTTACCTGCATGCAAGCTTTGGGGGTGGATGTGGGCTGTTTATAATCTATTCTTTTCGCTCTCACTCTATTATTTGTGTATATTTTGGTGGTCACCATATGCAAAGGGAATATTTGGCTTAGACATGGTGTAAGATAAGTCTGCTCGCCTACACTTAGCTTGCCATTTTCCTCTGTTTCTCAGAACTCCGGGCTTGTTTCCATCGAATTGAGGCTATTTTTAAACGAGTCTTTGGGGAGGGGGGGGGTTGCGGGGGTTCATCGAGGAGAGGGGGGGGGATTGGTTCAGTTAGTGTCATATGAATCCAAACCGGGCAGCGGTCCAGGGTGAGTAAAACACACCTCCTCCTCCCCTACAGTGCCCTGAACTCTTCCATTACAAGAGTGAGAGAGTGTGTGTGTGTGTGTGTGTGTGTCAGTTTATTAACCATGTGTTGACTCACTCCCACAGCTGTGTCTGTCTGTGTGTGTGTGTGTGTGTGTGTGTGTGTGTGTGAGTGGGTGGGAGAGAGGTTGCACGGTTGTGGTCAGGGGGAAAAAAAAAAAACGATTCTTCACAGATGCATCATGAGTCTCTTTAATGGCTCGGCTTTGATGCAAAGAAGCTTTAATTGGAATTTTAAGGAGACGCTTTCTCAATTTATTATTTTTAGCGAAACGTATGAACATGACAAACAGCTGAACTGATTATTGCATTTATTGATTAGTCTACCCATTTTTAGATTAATTGGTGTCAAGAAATAAATGAAATGTTTATTAGAGTGTTCGAGAAGCTCGGGCCACTTCTTCAAATTACTTGTTTTTTTGCCCAGCAGACCGAAAACTTCTAAGGTATTTAATTTAAATTGGTGAAAATCCATTAAAAGTAACAAATCCTTTACAGAACCTGAAAAATAAATGACCACAGCTGTGGAACCAATCTATTAATCAACCAATGTTTCAGCACTAAAGCTCACTCATGTAAAAACCCCCAAAGAGAAACAACCTCTCTTATCTCAGCCTGCCAGTTGTTGTACATCTAAAGTTGTACAAAAACTGATAATAAAACTGATTGAATCTGACCTTTGTGATGATGTTTATTGATAAATTATCAGCACTGTGATCAATAGGGAATAGGAGGACGGGTGCATGAGCGTGTCGGCTGGTCTTTATTTGTAGTGTGCAGCTTGTTACATCTGATTTTTCTACACTGGCAGGTCTGAAGCTGTTCATGTATGTCAATTATCTGCTGCAGATGAAAAGAGTCAAGTTGTCAGAAAATTGGATCAGAGTCAAACTGTGATCCTCCAAACATGAGAACAATCTCAGAGTAAATCTCTGATGATAATTTTAGCCATAATTGTGCAGTACGTGTGTGTGTGTCTGCAGTGATGTGGATGACTGCTTGGGGCTGGAAAACATTTTCATTAATTTACTCTGAGGCTGTTAACTTATTTCCGCCAAAAGAGAGACACAAACACAACAAAACACCTCCCACTCAGTCACACGAGCCACTTCCCAGCTCCAGAGAACGAATCCTCCTCTGCTGTTTGATGTCTCTTCATTGCTTTCCCGTGTTCCCTCCCTGCCTCCACAGTCTCTCCCTGAGGGGCAGTTTCTGTTGACTGACGGCATGAAAACCAACTCGGGGTAAACAAAGCACCCACCACCAAACCAAGCTATTGCTTTTAATGTCACAACTCAATGACAGGTGGCTGAGTGAAAGGAATGAGGGGGCAGCACACACACTTTCACTCTAAGGACATGTCTGAGGCTGACAGTAGCCCTCCAGCAAAACACAGTCTGCAGCGGCGAGGGCCTGCTGCTGCAGGTACAGAGAGGCTGAAAGGTCAGGGAGTTAACTTTGCAAAGTTAGAGGATGTTGTTTGGTACCTAACTTCTTTTTGTTTTGGGATTTTTTTTTTTTTTTTGCATTTAACCAAAAAGTGATCAGTTAATTAGAACTTGAGAAATTAGAGGAGTTCAAATGTTTGGTTCTTTGCCTCAGCTTAATCAATTACTGGTTTATTTATTAGTCGCTAAACTGGAAAACACACTAATCTAATCTAATTTATGGTTGGCAATTTGTTTTTTAAATGCATTTTCTTTAATTCTCATCCTTACTTAAATCTATTTCTCACTCCATAAAGGTCATAGGATATTCGAAGGCGTGCTGAATCGCCTTTTATCTTCATTCCTAGAATTTCTGAAGCATGTGGGTGACTGCCTTTTAATTTTAAAGCCCCAAGTATCTAGATTTATTACATCCCCTTATTTCTTTCCAAGGCATCTCTCTTCATTTAGGTTCAAACAACCCACCCTTGCTTCTTATCCTAATTACACTTGAGATATGGAAGTAATTATTTGTGCATATAAATATATATACATGGTATATAACTTTAATTACCCCCCATAGACTCTTAATTACTGTGTCTCTCAGCCATTACCATAAAGTACAGAAGAAGCCACTCATGTCATATCTTATTCTGAACAAGCTATACATTTACATAATGCTGAGATGAAATCCTAACTGTCTTTGAATTTCCATTTTTTGGATAATTGGATGAAAGGACATCAATGAGAAAAAGTGCTTTGTGCAAAAGATGTGGAATTACATTTAATCAAGTCTCCTGTGCAGGTTGCATTCACTGTCTAATGGAAATCATGAGTCATTTAACAAGCACCAGCACCCCCAACACGATCTGGCGCACTTCTTGCAGCGTGCTCCGCTTTGGTGTTTTGCCGCTTGTCAGTCTCAGACCCTTCTGAAGTCAAATGAAATGCGTAAAAAAAAGAAAAATGAGAGTGACTGACTGCTCCGTGCCCAACATGTGCAGGAGACACAGGTCAGTCACTGCGCCTGGGCGGTCCATTCACCAGGAAGATCTCTTTAATTAGGCTGTGTTCATTTAATTAACCAGCCGGCATAGTGTCTGTGTCCATTTCTCACCCCGGCTTTGCTGAGCGAATGTGCCCTCCTTTGTCTCCTCATAGTTCCTGAGGTCCCTGCTTCCTATTATACTTCCTCATTCACTGAAATGTATTTTTTTCATCCTCTCTTTTAGATTAGCATGATAATACCCCACGGACGGGGAGGGAAAGTGCTGAAGAGCTGTTGCGGGACTTCTCATTGATTTCACTGTGTGCAAGACCGTGGTTATTATCATACTGAATGCACCATCAGTTAAACTAACAGCCTGAATTCCGACATTTATCTCCAATATCATAGACCGACTGTCAATTGCATAGGGAGCACAATGGCACATTATGGGTTATTTCTTGCTCCTAGGAGTCCCGATCTTTCCCCGGTGTAATTACGCTATGCTAATTCTGCCCCCATCCATGCACTTCCCATGACAGAAGCAAGGCTTCCCAACTGTTGGGATGTCACAGACTTGGATAAAGTTGAAATCTGAGGGAATGCATGAGGTGGTTTGTGCCTGCCCGACGCTCCAAGGCTGCCTCTGATTCATCATTCAGCTCTGTGGCATCGAGGAGGGAGAAGCTCAGCTGGAGCCTGTTGCTGTGTTTTCCAGAGACGGGGTCAGATGCAGGTCAGGCCACCTTGAGCTCCTCAGCTGGATTTATTGTGTCGGAGGTGGACGGGGTCAGGCATGTCCTCCTGCCTCCCCTCCTCCTCAACACGAGGACTTAGTTAGCATCGGACATGGAGCAGACACCGGCAGCATAGACAAATCCCTGTCACGCTGTCTGAGGACAACCCCGCTGGGGTCAGAGGTCATGTGTTAAAGGGGGGGGAGCGTCCCTGCGGCATGACCTGAATACTGATTGATTTTCTTGAGTGGGTGTCATGAGAGGCGGGCCTGCCTGGTGTCAGCAGAGAAGGGTCAAGCCACTTACCCCTACCCCATGTCGGGATGCCGAGCGAGGGAATGTCGTACAAAGGGAGGAGAAAGACTCCGAGTCACAACACGCTTGACTCCTCTGCTCAGACTGTGTACCTCAGCGGGTGTGTGTTTTCACTTTCCCTGAAACAAGACACTAGACCACATGTTTCCCTTTAATAGACAGCTGAGTGGAGAAAAGGGCAGGAGTGTGGTCTGTTTGCCAGATGATCACTGGGGTTGTTGGTGGAAGACAGAGGAGGCCACAGTCTTCAGTTCATCTGCTCGATTTATTAGCTGTTGTTCAAAAATGCATGACCACTTTGGCCACTGATGGTTACATCAATCATCCAATTAGTGCTGTTCAAAGTGGTTTACAGGTGACTCACAAGCCTGAAGGGAGAGTCAGGTTTTTTTTTTATAAAATAAAAGGATCTTGTTTCGTAGTTTTGACCTGCAGAAACTCAAGCAGCCATCATTTAGATCAGACAGGCTCTAAACAAAACCTGTTTTTGGAATAAAAAACAAATCAAGGGGGGAAATTATTACCTGAAGACTCAACCTCACAGTTTTTTATAGTCTGACTACTTGGATGTTTTTCTCAGAAAAATTCCACCATTTAGAGAATAGAAATAGAAATAGAAATAGAAAAACAACGTTAGATTAAAAGAAAAAAGCATAAACGCAGAAAAGCAAGATCTAATTGAAAAAAAAAAACAATTTCAACAAAATTTGGAAGCAATAAAATATTCATTGCTGTTTATTTCCTTTTTTAATGCTGTAAACTGAACTCAAATTAACCTTTTTTTTAAGGGTTATTGCTGAATTTTCATCCAGCAAGTCACTAAAAGATGCAGTTTTCCAGATAGTTCTCTGAGTTTTTGGGCTTTTTTCAGCTGCTGACATACTGTGATATTTGAGCAGCCGTCTGGTGCTCACAAGCATCTCTTTTGAATTTCCAGAGGACAACTGTAATGATGAATAAAAAGTTCATCCTTGTCCTGTATCTGCAATGGCATGATGCCATTTAAATGTCTAACATCTCCTCAAGTAAAATAGAAAAAGGTCATAAATGAGACTGAAGCGCAGAACTGAACATCACACTCCTACCTGAAATATGCCTTCTAGGGTGGCAGTGATATTTGAGGACAACTTGTTTCTACATAAAGACACACCAAACTGATGGTGATCAACGTGTCCTTTTGCTAAACCCACGAATAACGACATTTAGAAATCTGATATTAAAAGGTCTGATTCATACTGACTTGCAGTGAATCCATAAAAAAGTAGAAATGGTGCTGTTGATCAAATTCTTGATTCTTTCGACTTAAAAAGTGAGTGACTCACTGAGCTAACAAGCTAACAGCGGCTACACTTAGCTGCAGACTCCTGTGTTGCAAGAGAAAAGGTCCCGTGTTGAAGTGGTTCCTTTATTCTTTTCCGGTACTTTCCCAATGGCCAGGTAAAGTTCCCAAATTGAGTTTGAAAAGTTTCTGTTCTCTGGTAACCAACAATGAATTCTTGGCCAAGTGATAGTGTTCAACTTTATTTAAAAGCTTGCTCTCCAGCACTTAATCAACTTTGGACTGTGTCCCCTGCAGCATTACAATAATTTTTTCCCCCTCAAGCTATAAAAGGAGCCTGAAAATGGCTCGGTTGTTAAATTATGTCTCGGTTACGGATTGATGGAAGTCATTGATGTCTATTAAACTGGTCAACAAAAAAGAAAAGAAAACTCTTTTAAAACCCGGTTTAAATTAAAACTTCAATTTCCACATCTCAAGCAGCCGCTAGAAAAGAAACCCATGGCAGCGTGGTAATATATTTGCCTGGCCACAGAATGAATTGTTTAATTAAGACAAAGGATAAAAAGAAATCAGAGCTATAAAGAAAGGTAGCAAGACAGTTGTGTTAAGTGGCTGAGCAGTTCAGTTTAATGATCTCGAGGCTTGGATGATCCCAAGAAGCCGATGATCTTCAGACCAGATCAGGCACCCCGGAGTTCGACCTGAGAAGATGAGCGACTGAATCTTCCTTCATTGGCCTCAGCTGATTAATCAAACTGCCATCAGTGAAGCATTAACAGGATGTGTGTGTGAGATTTTTATTAAGGATATCTTTCCCTCTGTTTGCCATAAAAACCCCACCCAGCTTGCACTTTTGCTATTTTCTCATAAACAGTCAACGGATGCTGCTGCACAGGTCCAATCATTCTTTCCCTGCGTTCCTCTGAAGGCATATTGTTTATTCTTGCGTTTTTAATGGGAGCTGACATAACCAGAGTGCCGGGTATCATCCTCCATCCCACCGTCTTGTATCCCTTTACCGAAATCAATAGTCATTCCACAAGTGTGAGGTTTGAAGAACCAGCGCCTCCATAAACAGATCTGCAGGTTGCATAGGTTAAAAGCTCGAGGTAGCTCATGGAGGCAAAGAAGCAAAATGAAAATCTGACCCAACAGTTTAAAGGTCAAGCGCTGATTCGCTTACGTTCTCAGTTGTGGTTCCAAGTTCTGGTTTTTCAAAATTGTTCACATTGAAGGACAGTACATAAGCATTTTGCCAGGAGTTGAGTCTGAGCTCAGGGGATGGACTCATGGTCTTTGGTCAGGTGATGATTTCACCCCTTTATTCCTTTCGCAGAACAGATTAAATCAACACTGTGTAATAAAGGTTTTCTGTAGTTATTTGTGCATAAATGAAAATGTAACTTAGATCTGCAGCTTTTTTTTTTTTGGCACAGATCAACAAACAACGATATCATCCTAGGAGGTCTGCAGAATCTGGCTTTTCCAAGACTTTTATGTCCTCTGTTCTCTGCTGTTTCATCGTTGCTAAATTACAAATGGATGATGATGATGATGGAAGAAACTCTGGCACAGTTCGAACAAACAGCCAGCTGATCTTCATTAGTAAAACTCCTCTTGGTTCTGCTATGAGGCATATGCACACTGTGCTACATAATCATGATGCATTTAGGGGCAATTTTGTAGTCTGGGAACTTTAAGTGACTGAGAGATAGTCTGGAGCTTTTGTGATCTCGCCCTGGAATTCGTGTTCCAAAAAATCTTATCTGCCTTTTTTTTGATGTCTCAGCGTTTTTCCCAGGCAGTACTCTAAACTTGCGGCTGATCCGTCACTTCCTGTGAACGGTGAGCACAGAACTCTGTCCGTCAACTTTTCACTCTCTGAAACAAGAAAATAATGACCGTACACCCAGTGGTGTCACCCAACCGGAGATAGACTGGTAGTGATTCGCAGCACAGCAGTTTTACTTTCGTTCAGATGATTGTGGTCCTTTTTGTCAAGGCGAAGAGGACTCGAGAGCGTGGAGGAGGAAGAATAAGTGGGCGAACTGGCTTTGCTTTAACCTTAACTGAACCATCATCAGCATGTGGCTGCCAGCTGGTGTGCTCACTAATCCAGAGGATGCTGCCTCTGCAAGTCTTTCTGGGCTCCGCTACTTGAAATGTGCTCGGCTTGAGGTCAAAACCTCCATCATCACCATTTGTCAAAATTAATCTGTGTGCAGGTCAGGATCCAACTAAGTCATTACATTTCACAGCAAGCGAAAGGCTTAATAGATGATTACGGCCAACTTCAGGTTCAGCCACGGAGAAGATGCACTGAGTTTCAGACGCAGGATTTTCCAGAACAACGGCCAGGTTAATGAATTTCTAAAATTGTGAAATGTGCGGTTGTGTCTTTCACAATTTGATCTTGGCACATAAACCCCTCTGTGATTATGCGTAGATTGAACCCCTGATTGCTTCTTTTTATGCTTAATGTTCAATTGAAAACTAATCAGCACTGACTGTACGGGGCAGGAAATTAAATACATTTCCTATATGTTCAGGATTCAGCTTCTTTGAAAGCTGAGAAAATTGCCTATCAAGCGTAATGAGGTTGTCACTTTTTGTGAAATTGACTTTTTTTTAACTTATCCGTTTGCAGATGTAATGTGTTTTTTTTTTGTTTTTTTTTTAAATCTTTTAGTAAAGTTGCATGAAGCTTAGTTTAGGTTTGAGCACTGGCAAGGTGAAGACGTTTTCCTGGGAGCAGATTGCCAGAGCAGATTGTGAGCCGAGATGCCATCTTCAGATTTGGCTAGTTCGAGCTTTGGGATTTGTCAAAAGATTTTGTTCACTTATTGCAATTTGCAACCTGTTGTTACGCCGACTTCACCAACCGTGTCTCCTCCCCAGAGTTCACGGCAACTCGAATCACATTTTTATATCACATTCTGAAGTTTTCTTGATGAAAGTAATAGTTTATAATAGTCTATCTTTTCTTTTGTTATTATTTAGACTTGGAAGTTCTTTGAAGAAAGATGCTACATGAGTCTTCTGACGGCTCACAGAGGCTTAGGATGCATCTCTGTAAGCTGTCCTGCATTATGTCACACACCAACACAGACGTAATGGTGATCTCTTGTTTTTCCCTCCACAGATACACTGACAGCTGCTGTCTTCACCAGCCTGCAAAAAACCTCCTGTGCTCACCTGCTTGGTGGATTGTTGGAACGTTAAGGTACGATACAAATGCTCATTCCTCTCCAAAGTGGGTCATGAGTAATTAAAAGTCGAAGAAGATTTAATTTCAGGAGGCTTGGAGACTGTTCACTGATCTTTCAAACGTAGCATTTAGATAAAACCGGGTATAATGTGACAGTGAGGTCTTCTTCCAGGAGAAATCTACCACACTTAATTAGTGATATGGATATACTGTTTCTAAAGCAGCGTTTAAAATTAGATATCCTTTACTTTATTGCTTATCTACTCATTTTAATCAAATGTGAGGAATTAGCTTTTCAGATATTTGGCACAATTTTTATGAGGAGTTTTTCTTCAACCAAGGACAAATTCATAGAGTCAAAGAATTGTACTTGCTCTTTAATTATGTGAGGTTGCAGTGTTAATTACCATTTTAGAGGCTCTGAAAACATTTTCTTGTGTGTTGGAATCCAACATGAACTCATTTCACATGACATCAGTGTGTATTTATGTCTGAGCTTTTTTCACCAGTTTAAATTTGGCGATGTCGAATTGATGAAAGTTTATGAATGAATGATAATTTGTGTCTGCAATTTTTTCCAATTTACTGACAGTTAAAGCTTATCAGTCCACAAAATCTCAATGTAGCAGATTAACTGAGTTTTATTAAACTCCAAACACCTTAGGATTTGTTTTACTGGACTTTTATTGTTGCTTTTAAAGTCATGATTTTTTATTACTTGAAAGAGCTGCTGGAGCTATTCATTATATTTCAGGATGCATAAGGAGGTAAACTAGCCGTATATTTTATTTACTTGTGGTTGGAAATTGCCTTTTTGTTTTCTCAATACAGAAAAATCACCATTACATCAGTTTATCTGTTGAATGTCTATCAATCCTTTAAAAGGGACGCCTGTCCTTGTATTTGTTTAGGTTTTATTTTACCGATTGATCATGGAAATAGTTGTCATTTGTTGCCCAGGTTATAAGAATCAAAGCATCTTGTGATAGTGGTTGGCTATTGAGTGATCACTGGGATTGCATGCTAATGAAGTGCACACTCCTGGTCGTGGTTTCCAGCGAAGTGAACTCTGTTGTGAGGTTGTCAAGTAGTCGAAGCGGAAACAACTGCATAAAATGGGTCCAGAAACCTGTAAAATCACTGAGAGGCTATTGTGTCTGGCTGGGCATTTCCCCAGTGAGCTCGAATGTGGACAGTAGAGGACAGGGCCAAGAAGCGCCGATGACAGGGCGCCTCATGGGACGGCTGGAAACAGATGGCTGGCCAGATACGGGCCAGCTGTGACCTTGAAAACATCTGAAGGTAAAACTAGCAAAAATGTCTCAATGTCTCCAGTGACAATAGACAATACAGCAGGAATGGCAGGGCTGTGTTTTGTGATGTGCTTCTCTTGAGCTGTTTGTCGTGAGGCTGTTTTGTAAAATAAATCAGGCGTGGCGGGCGATTAACGCAGGTTTTAATGACATTTCTTTTTTCTCTGCATCCTCCACATCTGCACCCCCACAGTCTAAACTCATTCAAATGAATGGGAGGTCATTGCTTCAGCCACATGCCTGACGTGACTTGTTGTTATGCCAGTAGACGTTATCATGTTGCATTAGTGTGCGATCACCCATGCAGGTAATTTTTCTTTTGTTTAAAGCTCATTAGTGAAGTTAACCCTGGTAGACACGTTCTAGTTTGGTTAACACTGATCTGTTGCTGGCTAACCTTGACTAATAAATGCAACATTAATGGATTCACAAAGCTTTTAATTGGTGACAGTTCTGATAACCTGTGACCCCGTAAATTGAACACAATTGTTGATGCTGTCGGATCAGATTACTGTGTATGACACTTACACAGGCTCTTTTCTATAGTTTAATGGATGTTAGCATTCAAATTTTAACCTCATTAATGAATTAGTTGGTGCACAATATGTCATAATATATTGAAAGTAGCCACAGTAACGTCAAACCAAATGTAATAATAAGAAAGTATTTCTCCACAAACTTGTTTTTGTGGTGGATTGTTGAAAGTAGTGTTTTGTTTTAAGTTTCTTCTTCTGAAGCTAGTTAAGTTTTCACACTCACTGGCTGAACAGCAGTGATTTGTTGTCAATACAAGAAGGGATCCACACGTAATGCAAGTCAGGCAGCAGACAGTGAAGAGAACGCCACCGCCGGCCTGATGTTGTCTCAGGTCTCTGGGGCTTTTTGAGCCCAGCAAAGGGAGAGGCACGATCAGAGCCGGGAACTGGATGGTGCGGTTGGAGGAGGGGGGGGGGGGGTGAAAATAA
>JAQNCA010000030.1:2203130-2215312 GCA_029783725.1 Acanthurus tractus
TGCTCGATGTTCTCTGTCACTGAACAGTAGTTTGTATGGAAATTACAGTGCCGCAGGTCTTGAAGAAGTCCCCGAACATGTTTGTCTCTTATAAATAAACACAACATGAAATTTTACTTATTAAACAGCTCATGATTTACCTCGCGAATGTTATATGTGCAGTCTGAAAGTTTGGATTGTGAGTGTTTTCTCTTGTGTTGGCTCTTAACCTCAACGCATTGGAATGAAATGAGATTATTTACTATGAGATATTAAAGCCAAGTCCTGCCTTTTAGTATCTTGCATCCAAGTCAGATAAACTTAAAAGTAATTTTTCGGCCTTTTCATACAAAGTTCCCCAATTTTTGCATATCATGAAGCTGATAAACAAGTGACGTAACTGTGAGTGAAATCATTCTAGTTTTGCCCGTGTCGTCTCCACTTCTGACCTGTTTTTAGTGTTTTTTTTCTCTTCGGGCTGTTTTTTTTCAGCTGTTAAACACTTAAACAGTCAGAGTGAAGTCATGCAGCCGACTGCCAGCGAGTGATGAACATGCGGCAGTTTTGGCTGTCTAAAGTATTGAATCATTATCGGGAATGTCTTTTAAACACATGAATCTTTTATTGAAGTTTTAAAACGGAGCTGAGTGAGAATTTTTTTTCTTCCTGTGTTGTGTTTGTTCGCCTCAAACAGCCGGACTGCTGCACACTACCTGTGAGCTCGTGAGCCGCAGCAGGCACAGAGCGTGTGTTTGTTTTCAGTTTAGCCTCTGACTGAACTCAGCACCCACCACACACCAAATCTTTCAATTATTTCCTTTTCAGCCTTTCATTTTTCCCCTTTCCTTTTTATATGTTAAAGAAGTAAAGTACATTTCCCCTCCAGTAAGCAGCCACGAAGAGAGACTAATTAAAGTAGGGGTCGGCACTCCGTGGCTCGCTGCTGCAGACGTGTTGAGGTGAAGATAAATCCCCCCCTTTTTTTTTTTAATCCCAAAGGTTTAAAAAATAAACTCTGAGCTCTCTTCCTGGTGGTAAACGGCTCAGGATCAGTGCAGAATCCTCTGTGACTTTGGATGTTTATTCCTCCAGAGGCTTTGGTCTTCCTCCAACTCTGGTACATGTGCACTCAGCACCTTTATGTTGGTGAAGGGAGCTGTTTCTCCACTCTGACCGTCCAACCTACAAAAAAAATCCATGCTACTGATATGCGTCAGTGTGATGAACAAAGCTTTTAAGCATTTTGGTTCAACCTGAGGTCATTGTTTTGATGCATTGTCCTACAATTTGTGGACAGTTTTTTCAAAAAAGAGCCACAACTCCTCCTCTGTTTGCTCAACTTGAAGGTTAACACCCTTAAATTAAAGCCAATAGCCAGCAAATAAAGAATTTTTCCTTTTCAAATGAAATTTTCCAGTTTGTATAACCATGCAGTGAAAAAAATACACTCTTCTTACCAGTTTCTTATTGAATATATATCCTCATAACAGATTAACATGTGTATGTTGCTGCATTTTCCGTTTTAGCTTTGCCACCAGTTTGAACACAGCCACTCTACCAACCTATAATCTTCATAAATTAGTAATAACTTCATTTCTGCTTAAAGATCATATGAAATGGACACAGAAGCAAAAGAAATGTTTTAAGATCTGCTTTGTTGGCATTTTGTCTCTTACTACGTTTTGGTAGTAGCATATAAAAGTGTGTCGTGGAAGTTCGATGATTTTTTTGCACGATAACTTTTTAGCCAAATGCTATAGTTTCCTCTCTGCTCTCCACACAATCTCAGAAATGCTCTCCAGCTGCAAAATGCGAACTCAGACCAGGCCAACGTTGTCTCAGGGGCAAAACCTGAATAGGGAGGAACTGTAGTGTTCTGTTGACGAATGAAGCCCATCCGTGGGCCAAGTTCAACAAGTCAGCCGCTCCTCCCGTGCTGCACTCCCCCTTCAGCCTTTCTTTCTTTCTGCACGCTGGTGTATCTCCCCCCCCCTCCCGCTACTGCACTCTTCTTCTCCCCTTTCAAATGGTAATGGCACTGAACCATGCAGGAGTTCTTCGGTTAGAAGTGAACTCTCGTCTTAGAGGAGAATTTATGGATCGTCATGCAGTGTTTTTAAGGTTTGGCCCAGCAGGCACGGAGAATTTTTCCTTGTGGCCGAATCATTTTGGCCACAGTCTCAGCAGCTTACCGCAATACACCACGGGTCTCTGGCTTTTGTTATCATGCATAATGGAACAAAATCCAGCTTCAGTACCCTCTCTGTACACCAGCCCCCCACTCTTTGCTCGACAGAAACCACAGATCATATGTGGGGAATGTTGCCTGGCTTCTGCGTGCTGGTGTACTGATGACTGTCCAAACAGTTATGAAGTGAACAAATGAAATTTGCCTCTCAAGCAACATAACACACATTCTCAGTTGTTCCTCCACCCCTCTCGTCAAAGCTTGTTTAGCCAAAGAACAGACAATGATGATCAAAAGCTGAGCTTCTGCAAGTCTGCTGTCTTGGCGTGTTTGTTGTTCGCTGCATGATCATTCGCACGTTTCCAACTAACCAGAGAGAGAAGAGCCATAAATCTGCAATGCAACTGTCTTCCATTGTTTCACAGCTCCTCAGCCGTTCGTTCCACAACCGGCGACTGTCAGTACGGCCGCCAGATAATAACCAGACGATGTTTCACCAGACCAAGTTTGAGCAGATGCAGCGCTACTTTCAATGATTAGAGTTGTTCATCTAATTGCAGGAAAAAAAAAACAAAAAGGCAAATAGTTGAAGGTAGCAGTCATTAAAAGCCACAACATTTACACTAAAGATTATTAATAACAGTTCTATTAATGGTTGTTTTTGTGGCATTTTCTCCTTCCTAGTTCGAAATGAAGATTTATTCCTGTTTCATATATTATTGTGGCACTGGGAAACAGGATAATACATTTTTTTAAAAAATCCTCTAACTTTTTGAGGGCTAAAAGTAAAGAGGTAAGGATACACAGATACTATTTCAATGGTGCTGATGGTACTGATATCAACACTGTGTTTGTTAGCCAATCTGATCTGCGTTTGTTAGCATAAAGCCAAACTATAGCTTTGTTTTAAGAAAGCTTTACGGCTCAAATTGCACCATAATTATTAAATATTTGTGAGCGCTCGGTGGTTGAGGTTTTAAATCCCTTCCAGGTGCTTTAAGATTTTCAATGAGGCAGCAAAACTTGGCTTCTGTCGGTTGCATTAAACTCCTGCCATACAGGAAAACAAATTAATAAGACACATGCATTCGCTGTCCATTAGCTGCCAGTTTTTATTAGACGTTTAAAAGGCAAAGGATAACAATAATAAAACACTTAGAAACAGCACCGGTCAGCAAAAGAAAGTGATGTCTCCCTTTCTCTTGGCACAATCTTGGCTTCATTGATTCTGCAAACAGCCAGACCAGTTTATGAGGGCGTGGGCCCACTCCATTAACATTTAAATGAAAAGCTTGTATTCACTTGTTGTCGAGCGTAAATAACAAGTTTAGGTTCGTGTTGTGGGCCAGCAGTTCTTGGCCGAACACCAAACCTGTTCAAACTTCCAGTGCCTAATTACAATCAACAGCCAATTGATCAGTTAATCCCCACTCAAGTCAATGCTGAGCAAAACCATGTGAAGTAATGCGATAAACTTTTCACCAAAGCAGCGTTCTGCAACAAAATTCCTAATTTTTTTTTCTTTCTTGTTCTCGGAATGTGGGAACGGTCAAGACAGCTAAGAGTTCATGTCGAGGAAGTGCAGAGTACAACAATCCAGCACTTATTCTTGGAAATAACTCTGAACAAACTGGGCACTGAGGCTGTTGAAAGAAGACAAGCCAGACTAGATGACCATCTGGCCCTCACGGCGTCAGCGACCCCAACTTATACGCTGTCATATTTCTGCTTTAAATAACTGCACTTTTCATTGCCAGACCCTTTTTCAGAGCCTCGGATCTTGGAAAAAAAAAAGTGCACTTGTAAACACTGGGTTGTGTGTTTGATTATAGTTGCATACTTGTGCTAATGTGTTTGAGTGGAATGCATGTCTGTTGATTGTTTGCACAAGTTGATTGGTGGTGATTTGTGTGAATTAGCGAGGGATGGATAGAGCGATGCAGCAAATTAAGGGGCGAAGAGTGGAATCGGGTAGAGAAACACTGTATTTAAAGGCTGGACTGAAGCTTTCTGCGTTACTCATCTTTTCTTGCTGGTCTTTCAGTACACAAAAAAAACAGGAAGGGAAAGATAAGCACTAACACAGGTCCTCTCGACACAGATCTACCCCGGCTTGGCACCTCTCTAAAATGATCCCCTCTTGCTCCAAACCTCTTCATTACTCTCTAACAGGCCTCTTGAGTTGAGAGTGTTGTGCGTTCAGGCAGTTTCAGGCATTTCTCAATAATTAAAGCACAGGGTTAAGCAGCACTAGCTTGCCTCTTAGCTATTTATTTTTTCCTGTTAGGGGAGCCCGTCGGGGAAAAACGGCGTGTTCAGCCTCAGCATCGTCTCTGGGGGCATTAAGGCTGCTGCAGCGGCGTGTCACCCCCACTGCATTTCAACACAGCAAACACGCTGCTCCTGCAGGCTCCAGCTGGATGATCAAAAAAAAAAAAACCCCAAAAACCTGGCAGCTGTAGCAAACACCATGTCGGATATATATTTTTTTTTTCATTGTTCATTAGTACTGTGTAAATAACGTATTCAGATCAATCAGCTGAAACTTGGCCGGTTAAAAAAAAACCAGAAAGGCTCTAGAACTTTATAATGGACTTTAAATGAGGGCGGATGACTTAGTTACTGAGGGTTTTGTCAGAAAACAATCTCACTCACACTCCCCGTTGGATTTGGCTCCTAATTGGATGCCGCCTGTAAGCAAATTGTTCATAATTCATGACTGCATTGTGACGCTAACGGAAGAAATCTCGTCTCTACAGCAGATGATGTTTGCACGTCTGGCTGTGCAACGCTGTTCTCATCCAAATGTTGTTTTGTGCCGGCGTTCCTACCCGACGGTGTTCGCTCCCACTCGCTTACCTTCATTCTCCCCTTTCTTCTCCCCTTTGTATCCCCTCTTTTCCCCTTTTGTTCTCTGCTCCCCCTATCATCACCCTGGCAAAAAAAACCCACCTCGTTCACAGCCCCTGAAACACTTAATTGACTTTTCATTGACACGAGCTGTAATTGGCTTTTAATCACCGTTTTACATCATGTTTTGAAATTCAAATCAGCAGTGTCAGCTCAGAGAAAGAGGCCTCTTCAGTGCCTCGCTGTCATTCATTGTGGCTGTTGGGGAAACTCCAACAAGCTGTGTCGGTGCGCAAGGCCACCTCTGGAGGCAAAAATATAAAAACTGATTGACACTTGAAAATGAAAAAATTTAAGCTGCGTTTCCACCGAGCAGTTCCCCGCCTTTATTCCAGGATCCTGTCTGCTGCAGAAAGCCAAAACAGATATAGGGTTTAGGTGCATTATACACAGAAAGTGTAAGGCGAAAAATGCGGCTTTTTAAGCTGTTGCTATCTCCTTTTACACAAACCTTTCAGGGGAAGTTTGTTGTGCCTTTTTTCAACCTCACCATTCTATAGAAAATGTGCAAACATAGGAGGGAGTCCTACGATGGGACTAGGATGGGATTGTTGTTCCCCCTCAGAGCCGAATCCGAGTCTTAGTAAAAGAGTGAGCTGTCAGGATGGGACAAAGGGTGTGATGTTCTGATGAAATGTTTTGTGTGCGACCTACCACGAAGATTTAAAAAAAAAAACAGCTGGCAGAAGTTAGCAAAGAAGAAGCAAAGAAGAAGCAAAAAGTGCATTTTTTGTTTCATCAAAACAAGACGACGACTTTCATCAAAACAAGATGACGACTTTTTTTTAATACAATCCATGCTATTATACATCCCAATAATTAACCATTAATATGCAGAAACAACAGACAGTCCTGTTTATGCCATGATTTTGTGCCTTATTAGCATGCACTGCCTTTAGTTTCCCCAAATGAAATCAGTAATTATACAATTAACAAGTTTGTAACTCAAAAGAAAGAAAGAAAGAAATACTTGATTGAGGTAATAAATCAAGTATTTCCTTCTGAGCTGTATTCAGACTACTTGACCGCTGCAACCTGTGGAGTCAGCCCCTGCTGGCCAGTAGAAGAAATGCAGGTTCAAGGCTTCTGCATCTATACTGTCTGTGGTCAATAAAGTTCAAGATCATGATCAGTGTTCTAATGTAGGAATGCGTCAAGTTATGTAAACATCGCTATTGTTCTTACAGTTACATGGGAGAAAAATTTACATAGATTTATTCAAATCAATAGTTTTTTTTGTGTGTGTGTGTGTGTGTTTGGCAGGTGGCCACATCAGACATGAAGATGTGCGTTGCGAGAACCGGTCGATAAGTCAGGGTCAGTCTTCCGCCTCCGCTCGGTGCTCTGAAAAGCAGTTCCCACGCTCTTTGCTACCAGTGGAGGAAAGATTAGAGCAGGCATGGATCCTGCAGACGGCATCGGATTTACAGAAAACAAATTTATGTTTCTTTTTCTTCTTTCTTTCTTTGTTCCGACTCTAAAACAAAAACCTCGCAGTGGCTGCAGTGAGGTATCCGTGACCCGGTAGACTTCAGTGTGGCCCGTTGTTTGTGCCGCGCTCGGATGGCGAACACGTCCGATGCCTTGACGTTTCCAAGCTCTGCAGCTCACTGGCCTTTTCTCACATTAGACAGAGCACCGCAGGAGACAAGGATTAGCATGCATTAGCACTTTTTCACTTTCTGTCCCTCTTTCTACTTTTTACTCCCCTGTCTATTTCATCTGTCATCCGACCATCAACACCCCCCCCCCCCCCCTCCTTTGTCACTCTCCGTCACTGTCTCTCCGTTTCTTCCTTTCATTACATCCTCCTTTTCTCTCCTCTGTTTACTCTCTCACTTCTCCCTGGTGGCTGAATGATCATGAGTGATGTTTAGCGACTCCTCAGCCATCGGGAAGGCTTTTGGGAGAGGGCTACTCTTTTTTTAAAAAAAGCGCCCGTGATGCTCCCCCCCCCACTCCAACAAATTGTGACACTAAGACGAAACGTAAGCTGGCAGCCAGCGTGTAAACCATTCAACTCCAAAGACCTCGGACAGGTTTTCCTTCCACTGCTCCATAAGGCTCATTCCCCTTCTTCCCTTTCACTCTCTCCTGGCGACCAGCTGGAGAATAAAAGCATTTCTTTTCTTACTCCTTGAAAAACCAGAAGAGGCTACCTAAAGGCTTGTGAGTTACGCCTTCCTCCACTCCTTGTCATACCCGTCTACCTCTGCTTCATTAAAGTGAGTCATTTAATTAAAGGATTGCACATCAACTGTTTTTTTACACTCCCAGAATGAATGTGCCCCCATGTTGGTTATTAAAAAAAACCTTCCTTCTTTAGTTTTCGTATTAATTGTCATGACCAGAACAGCCCTGAATCCCTGCTTTAAAATCTCAGCTCTTTTCCTCGTCTTCACGGGAAAGATTCACTTTCCAATCCACTGGTCCTATGTGATTAATTTTGGTTGAATTGTGAGGGAGGCAATTATTATTTCAAGTAATTTTGGCACTGCTTAATATTCAGTGGTTACTCTAGGCCATCCTTTATACATGATATTAACTGTAATTCAGGAAAAAATAGCATTGCTGTAACAAGTTCAGCCAGAGACCCGATAAAGCAAAGCGATGTTCAAAATGGAACGTCTTGAGATTCGTTTCAGTGGTGAAACTGGACGCTTTGTGTTCGATTTCATTGTCACATTAACTCATTGGCTGATCACCCTCTCGTATTAAGCTTGAGCAGGTCTCCTGTCTAACCCTTCGTTACTGATCCCCCCCCCACCCCATTATCTGAGTCTGTGCCCGTCTGAGGCTACGAAACCAGGCTGATAATAAGGCCTGCCATTTAAAAGGCCACAGTATTCTCACTGTGTCATGTCTCATTACAAACCACCGCAAAATTTGTTTACACCCTTCCTCTGGCCTCCCGGCCCCCTTATCAGGACCTGTTTCTGCTGGAGCCGAAGCAGTCTAAAAAGCCCTCATCAAAGAAATGGGTCTGAAAATTTCTACATTAAAGTGAAGTGCTGTTGCAGTCTATATTTTCCTTCCTCCGCTGCCCCCTCCACAATGTTTTTTAGTGAGATCAATCTTGTTTCCGCACAATTGCACAGATTGTAATCTATTTCAGCTAAAAGAAAGAAAGGCAGAAAAAAAAAAAAAAAAAAAGCTCAACTTGAAATAGAGCCATTCATCACAGAGTAAACAGCATAACAGAAGGGCAGAGAGAAGGAGCAGGAGAATGTTAAGAGAAAATGCTCCGAGTAAAGAGAGCAGAAAAGAAATTGCCGCCGGAAAAGGCAAACAAACTAACGGACGGCGCTCTTTGCTTGACAGAAGTCAACGAACCCGTCTCCGTCCCTCGCTCCCCTCACAAGGATGTGACATTTAAGAGGGAGGTGTCTTCTCTTTTGCAGGCCTAATTAACATTCCACGATGTGCCAGCTGGAGATGGACGCCCTGCAAGTGCTGCTTTCCCCTTTATTTTTTATTTCCACCCTCGGTCCTGTTTGTCCACGAAGTTCTTCACTTCCTCCGGCTTAAATGTAACTGCCTCTCAGTGACTGTTCCCTCATGCCCCGAGGTCTTTATTGTGTGACGATGCACACAGGCTCTGCCAGTGTCGTCTCAAATGTTCCACTGTGGTCACTCTATTTGCTATTGCCAGAGGTGTCAGGCGGTGGTAACCATGGAGACAGTGTTGGGCCTGAATCGTCGGAGGTGTCGGAGCCCCGGGGGCACGGCGGGATCTAACTACAAGAATCTGTCCTGCTCTCTGCACTTCCTTTGCCAGGTTGGGTTGCAGGCCTTTAGACGAAAATGTCAAAAAAAAAATGAATCAAGAGAGCACAACCGAGTCCGAGCGCTGCAGCAGTGCATGTTGGGTGAAAAATCATTTGGGTGACATCGATCCAGAAATGCTTACAGTGGTTTTTCTCTGCACTTTTTTTTTTTTTTATAATATCTGTCAAACCTGACATGACTCTGTTGATGAAATTCAAATGTTTGGCCGATTGTTAATCGTGCCATTATCTTAAATTATATTCCTCCATCGTTAACACAGCTGCTCATGCTAACTTCTCAGTTGCAGTTGTTTATTTTAAGCTCAAAACTGCCGTTATACCAAAGAATTCCTCTCAGAAATGAGCACATCAGTGTTGTTTAGAGCTTTAAACGTATTTTTTTTTTCATTAACAGGCTTCAAGTCGACTCTCCGTCGCCACATGTAAAAATAAAATTTTTTTATCATCTATTTTTATTTATCTGCCCATCACTGCTGCTCACAAGCAGCTGATAATTTTAGTGTCTAAACAGGAGGAGTTTTATGACAAGCAGGAAAGCTGAAACAACTGAAAGAAAATTACAGGCAACAAAAGGAGTGACGAGTGCTTTATTGTTCTCTGCTTGCACACGTGCGTCTCTCTTGAGTTAAAACTTAATCCTTAAATGCATTAGAAGTTGAAAAGAAAACCCTCTTTGATGCATGGAAAAAATAACTAAATCTATGGAAAATGGGCAGACAGAAATAAAGGAAGCACTGAAAAAGGCTAATTTTTTCCTCTTGTTAATCTGTATTGATAAATTTTAGACTGGAGGTGGTTTATATATCTAGTATTTGCACATTATAGACATTATTTAAACTAGAGTGATACAAATAGGCTGTATAACCCTCGATTGTTGACATGTTTTGCTTTGTTCGGTGTTTTTCTGTGCAGATAGCACTCAGGAGAGGAGTGATACATACACTGTTAACATTGTTAGTTTGCCGTAGCGATTTTTGATCAAGGAGATGATGGAGAGTGAAGCTGTACACCAGATTTTATTCAGAATGGTCCAAAATAACCAAAAATAAACCAAATAAATAGGCGTCCTCCTGGTGTCAGTGATTGTGAATGTGTTGTATTGTGATGTATTCATCATCTCAGTGTTTGGCTGCTTATCGGCAGTGCAGGCAAGTATTGTGCTTGTGGAGATGACAGAATTGCAGAGCTTGCTGAGCCGAGCTGAATCTCTGAGCCTGGAACAATAGACGATAAAAATGAGAGTGGCAGCGCGGGGTTGGGGGGCGTTGTCACTTGTGTGAAAGATAGATGCCACACAGAGCTCGGGCTGAAAGTGGGACAGCTCTCAGAAGGACAGCGGAGAGACAAGGGGCCAAGATACCAAATAGCCTCCATTTCTTGACGTCTGTGGCTTCAGAATCAGTGATCTGAGCAGCCCCGACTCTGTTTCAGCCCTCAAAAATATGCCAGTCTGATAAATAATAAGCTCCAGTGGTTTGGTTTTGATGTTTAGGGCCCCTCCTTTGCCGTCAGTTCGAATGAAACTCCATTTTAAGCGGGGTGCCTCCGTGTTGTGCCTCCTACCGTAGGTGGGGTCTTTCTCCCACTGCTAGTAAATTCCAGTGACATTTCATCATCTTTGATATCCTTGATTGTGTACTCCACCCCAACGAAAACACAGCCTCTAAGTCTGTGCAGGTCTCCGCGGATTGTCTCCACTGATCAATTCCTCAGCCCATCTGTCTGCCAGGCTTATTCACAGGGCTGCACAGTAGGCGAGACGAACCCTCTCGGCAGGAGTCTTTATTAAACCAATCCTCCCTCCCTCCCTCTCTCCCTCCCTCTCTCCTCCTCCACCACCTCCTCTTCTAGCTCTCTCCAGGCTTGGGCAAAGTTAATGAGAAGATTCGATCAGCTGGCCGCCCCACCTTCCTCAGCCCCTTCCCCTTATCTCAGCCATTGTCTTCCTCCTCTGTCAGCTTCGACTCACTCACACAGTTGACCGGCGTCTAGTCAATCCTGACCCCGGTTGTTCTTTGTCGAGCTGCTGTCGATATGACTGAAATTGTCTTGTACACAGCGTCATTCATAAAGCTTGAGTATTTTATTTTTTTAAAAAGATATTCTCCTTTTGACGATGACTCACTTATATTTAGTTATAATTGTAGGAGGTCTTTGCTGGGGCTCCGCTGCAAATGGTGCATCTTTGATTTATGAAATAGTGTCCTGTTTTAATCTGAATGATGTCGCAGAAGGTTTTTCACCTTGATATGATAAAAAGTTTGGAGCAAATTCTCTGTGCTACATAATTTTAGTTGGCATTTTCAGCTAAAAGCTAAAGGTCCTGAACAATTGTCAGAAATATGGGCAACTTTAGCCCGAAACATCTGCATCGCTGTTGAAAAAGCCTGTATCAGTAGAACCCCATCTCTTTTGACTGCCTCTCTACCTGCTGCTGTGTTGTTGTGTGTGTGTGTGTGTGTGTGTGTGTGTGTGTGCGGGAGGTGGGGGTGTGATGGGGTGATGTGGGGACGATGGTGTGGCTCAGTTGTTCTGCCAGAGAAATGGATTTGCAGTGATGGATGGCATCAGTGGCACTGTAGAGGTCTCAGCCTGTTGCTGAATCACAGCTTTAAACTAATTTCGTGGGCACAGCGGAGCCGTTGTGCTTTGTGCCCGAGCTCGGGACCTGGCTCATCTAACCGCCCTGCTGGAGCTTGCATGCCAATTACCCCCACTAACTTGCCAAGAGGAGCAAGCAAAGCAAGAAAATAAAGAAGTATTTGCTCACTTGCAGAGGCAAATGCTTTGCAGTGGTGTCCTTGTTATTCAGTGTCACAGGTTGCGTCCTTCAGAAGACCCCTGACTTAACTTGATTAAACTTGTCAGGTAATTTCCCTTTCCTGCCCCGATGATCGTCAGCATAAGTGAGCTCTTTGAGGCAGCAATCTCCGACATCTTGACACCTTGTTGTGTTTCATAAGTTGTGTGTAGACTTCTGATCTTCAGATCTGTCTTTTAATCTGTTGAGCTCTCTGCACAGTTTGCCCTGTGAGTGCCTTTCAGATTTTCAGAGTGACGAAAAAACTGACTTAAGGAACGTTAAAAAGTGATTTTGAGGGCTAGATGTAATTTCACCTGAGATTTTTTTCTCAACACGTAGTTCTTTTCAAACTGTCCCTTGACAGTTTCACTTTGAACAGGTTTGAAGTTGTGAAGTTTGGCTCCTCTTTCCTATTTATAATAGAGATGTGTGATACAAATCAAAAATCATATCCTGGTATTTTTTAGGCTGAATGGTGATACAATTTACATATATATATGTACAGAATACATAT
>JAQNCA010000030.1:2241054-2255605 GCA_029783725.1 Acanthurus tractus
TTTTTTTTAAATGAAGGGGGTATGTTTATAAGCCAGAATTCTCCGTTCATTAAAACCCAGCGTTCGCTCTGTTGGCGGGAGGACGGGGTAATTGCCGGCTTTAGCTCTCCTCACCTGGAACGTGACGGGATAACTTTCTCACGGTGCTTAATATTCAGTGAACCTGCGAACTCAAAGCGGAGGATATCGATCAGCAGATGTGATGTCTTCTCTGCCTCTCCAACAGGCATCTGCAGAGTCATCCGTGTGGGAGTTGTGATGCTCCTTCAGCACTTCAGGCCGCCAGAGGAAAGATAAAAGGTACATGAAGAAAACTGTGAAAACACAAGAGCAAAGTTCTCAAACGGCTGACACCATTTCAGGATTCTACTCTCAAGCTGTGAAAAGAATAATTTTGTTATTGATCACCGTTCGAGCTGGTTTTCAGCAGTGATCTGATAAGCTTTAGGACTGCGGAGAGAACCATATCGACTTTATTCCGAAACAATATTCAAACCTCAAAGAAACTTTTTGCTGACTTTCATGTTTATCATGGCTAATTATCCTCACGTGGGAAAGCCAGAATGATGCAACTTCCCGGGGCCCGTGAAATAGACAGCCTAGCAAAAGAAAAAGAAGTACTAACCCCACACAGCATGCAGCGTTTCATGAGACGTCCACACGCTATGAGACACACAGAGATACTGGACAGGAGCCAGGTTTTATAGGAACACACACAAATGCAATTGCGTGTCAATGCTCGAGCACAGACAACAAGCTGTGAGGAGAAAAACAACCCTCCGTTTGTGATAACAGCTCTTTCACTGTCAGCACAAACAATCTGCAGGCCTTACTCCCCATAACCAGAACGACTGTTTACATTTGCCATATTCATAGAGAAACAAAAAGCTCCCAGAACATGGAGTGCAAAAACAAATCCACAGCCGAGTTAAAATAAATCATCTCCCTGTAATGGGAAAGAAAATCCTTCTAAAAGAGCAAAACTGCTTCTTAAGCGTCAGCAAACACGACTGCAGCCCGACTGCACATCACTCAGACTAAACACGTGTGTCAGGAGCAAGATTCAGGTGTTGTGGATGTGTGCTTTACTTTCACCTTAATCCTCTCATCTCTCAGCAAACTCATCCTTGTGCTCAGGTTGCACACATTTAGCAAATTTGGCTAATGAGGGCGGGATCACTTGAAGTTGAGGTGAAAGTCATGAAGCCCTGCGAAGCTGACTCCAGGCTGTTTATAATTACAATACAAATGAGCACGAGGGTCAACAGTTTAATACGTTTTTGTCCTAAACAACACGTAAAGGTCAAAAAGTAGTGAATCTTATTTTTATAATTGGTCTTGAATTAGGCTTAATTTATGGAAATGTTCAACACTATTGAATAATGTTTACTTTTAGGGCAAAACCCAACTGAATTCATTTAAATGTAGTGGCCCATTAAAGTTCTGTCAGTGTCAACCTTCAGAAAACTCCTGTGCACAATTGATTTAGACGGCTGGCTGGAGTCCAAAATGGTACTTGAGTTGGAATAAGATGTCTGTTTTTTTTTAGCTCATGATATGATGATATAATATAAAAGCAGCAGCAATAGGTCATTGCGTTTTATTTGCTTCAACTGCAGCTGCATCCTGCAGCTTTAGGTACCAGTTCAGTGTTCTGCAGTGTGTTTGGTTTTGTCTACAACAGGGTTTATCCAGAAAAAATCGAGTGCAATAGAAGGGAACAATCTTACAGAATCACAGACTTCAGGGTGCTTGTCCTCTAAATGCATTCTTTATCCAAACAGAGTTAGAAAGTTGTGTTGTGGATGGTTCGAGGATCCAGCCAGCTCAAAACGATCAGAGGGGCTCACAGTTGTGAACATTTCTCAGCAATAGATGTCGCTTTCTGAGGCCAAGCTGCTGCCCAAAGACTTTGAGGTCGAGCAGCTCAAACGAGCCTTAAAGACTTGTGTTTTTAATGACAGAGTGTGCTCCGTCATTGAAGGGACTGATTAAAAACCCTTTGTGTCATGGTTCGGGCAGCTAGAGCATATGGCCGAAGGGCTTAAGCACAGAGAGAAGACATCTGCAGTGCAGTTTCAAATCAGCGAGACAGAAGCGACGAAATGAAATCACAGAGATTAAAGTGAAATCTGCCTCATTGCTCTTCCAGTGACGTGCCTCATTTGTGAATATCAGCAGTTTGAGTTTTTAATTGTGGTACAGTGTAACACAGTTTTTAATGGGCAGGTTTGCAGTTTTTCATGTCTGTCTTAAAACATCCTCCAAGTGCCCATGTGAACACTGAAGCAGGTTTCGCTCGTTGTAATCACTCTTCCTGTCCATTAAAAGCTCTCTTTCTAACATGTTTCCATCATAGTTCAAAGTCTTTTTTTTTCTGTGTGTAGTTAAAATTTTATCTGAAGCTATATATGAGACATGAGCAGCCTGGGGAAGCTAAATATAAGTAGCCTTTTTTTTAACATCAAAATCCTTTTCCTTGTCGTTCCTTCCTGCTGAAAACTTTGTCGTCTCACTGTGCTGAAGCCTCCTACTGTTGAGGCCTCTAATAAATTTTGAATGCATAGATTTTGTCCCCAATCACCTCCACTGCAGCCAGTATGAACAAGAAAAACAATCAAAGCAGGCAAGATCTTTATACGACTTCACGTCATTTAAGTTATTTGATGATGAGCCAACACATTCCTTTTAGTATTCCTTATGAAAGTCTTACGGTTTCTCTTCAGACATTTCTTAGAATATGTAAAAATACTCATCTACATCTAATAACATGTAAAAGAAATCAATTAAAAACACTGAAAACAGGCTGGAAGCACATTTACTCTACTCAGTCTCATCAGAAATTCCGGATCAATCACTCACAGGTTTCATGCTCTGCCCACCAACGCTGCATGTGTTAGTTTGACCAGTGAAAGAGCCGTGAGCATCAAAGTGGCCAACAGTTACGCTAATGGAAACATGGAGCCATAAATGTTTGAACTCCACTTTATTTTTGTATTACACTGCGCTGTAATAACTTCAGAGATCAGAGTGCAACCAAGCCACTGTAGAAAATACAGTGTAAATATCTACTTGTAAGCATTAAAGCTTCACAAATAATGTAAATTTATTCCTTTGGTGGTAACCTGCAAAGCCCATCCTCATCCCTCCGCGCACAGTATGGACTTTTTTGTTTTTAGCTTATTTTTGCATGTTTAACTTTCCCAGAAACTTTACAGTCAGAGGAGACTCCAGAGACTTCCACAAACAAACAAACAGTCTTTCTGATGACCCGTCTTCATTTTTACATTCTTATTTATTATTCTGTCCCTCCAATCCATGTAGACTTGCCTGAAAGCTTGTATCTTCGTCTTTGTTTTTGGCTTTTCTGTGAATTCTATGGTGTCAGATTTTACAGCTCTCCGAACAAGCTCATAGATGCTATTTTTGGGGCAAGTGACATCATTAGTTATTGAAAGATATTTATTACAGCTCTCATACAAGTTCGTTAGTACCAAACACAGTCCTGAACTGAACAACAACATGGTACCTGCACCACAGAGACTAGCACATAATGAAAAATATGCAGCAATTGAGCATCAAGGTCATCGAGGCGGAGGATTTCTCAAGAGGGCTGAAAAGTCATCTGCAGAGTGAGCAAATAAGGCCAGGTGGCTGATGAACTCCTGGAATAGTTTGAAAAAGCCTTTTCGCCAGTGACAAATTAAAGTGTCGACGGCTGCCCTACGAGGCATCACATTTCCTGTGTTGTTCAGTGATAAGCCTCATCACTGATATGAGCCGGCAGCACACGGCTGTCTGCAGAGCAGTCTGAGAAGGCCACGAGGACAGAGGTACAGTAACAGGAGACCCAGGCAGATGCTTGTCTGAGTATTGATTGGGCCAGACGTCCAGACGACTGTTGCACCACTGATTCAGGCAGGCGGGCAGGCAGGACTGGCGGCTACCTCTCCCTTTATCCCCTCTGCAGTTGAAAGAAATCGTTTAGAAAATTTGACATGACATACTGTCACCTAACGCCAGCGGATAATGGAATATGTTTCCTGGGTACATGTATTCTTTTTGCTATCACACATTGTAAGACACCAGCCTCCATTCTGTCAGTCAGACACAAATGCAGCTCAAAATACATTTGCAAACAGTGTTCATGTTGTCCTTATTTTTTCTCGAAGAGGCTTTGTCACCAACCTCCTGGCCGTCAGAGTTCAGGTGGCTGCCAGAAGCATTTGTACAACAACCCATTTAACCGGTGCTACAGTTAAAGATAAAATAAAGAATTCTTCTATGGAACAAAATCAAAATACATAACAACTCATGATTTCTTCAGCTGCAATCACTGCTACAGCATACATATCTGCTCTGTAAATAATCTGTGCTCAAATTTGAGAAAAAATTACACTGTAATTTAATTAGATTCCTTCTTTTTCTTGGTTTTGACAAACAACATCAGCTTTGTATTGTCGGCAGAGCCTGCTGAACAACACAAAAAACACCACCTCTGAGCAACATCCACATTAGCCTTTGTGCCAAACCTTCCTCTTATCTAACCTGCATATGTGAACACATATTGTGTCCTGCACCTTAGCTTATTAAACAACCAAACAAACATTCAATGCAGAAAAAGACCAGATATCTGACATGAGACAAACTCAAAAGTTCAGCCGCTTCAACCATAAAATCATGATTTCCCAGTCAGAAACACCACATATATTAATCATGACTATTAAATGCTACTGAAACTGCAGATTTATGCAGTTGATGGAACCATCTGTTCGCTCAGAACAAAATAGCCATAACTTTGGCTACCAGAGGGCGCGATATGTCATCTGAAATTCCTCCCTGCACACAAGGGTTCGGGAAGAAGCACACACTTTCCCTCGCTCTTATAACACCGACACATTCAGCCTCTTGTCAAGGCAGCCACAAGAGTAATGACCTCAGGTCTCCTCCTGAACACAGACTAATGAGAATCTCAAATCCGACAAGCAGAGTGCATTTATCACACACTCACACTTAATGACACCACCACCCAGGCTCAACAGCCAGTCATGCCAGTATCTCGCCCCACTATAGATGACCCCATTTGTCCCCACGCTTTCTTTTTGTGATTATTATTATTATTCTTAATGTTATTATTTAGAGGGTTGTTTGTCTGCTGGCTGTGAGAGCTCTTGTCCTTCTGCTCTGTCTTACTTGTTCCTTTCTGTCCTCCCGGTGTGAATTTATCTGTTCTCAACTGCCTTTATTCTCTTTGTGTCTTCCTAACTCGTCTCTAAAAACCTAAAATGCAGATGAGTGGAGCGCTCGGGCTCAGGAACGGTGAGGTAGTCGACAGATGAATGCTGCATGGCCGCTTTGATCCGCCACTGTGAAGTGTTGTTTTTTATTTGTTGGGTGACATGGAGCTCTGCAAAAGGACTCCTGACTGGAGAAACTTAAAAGTGTCTGTCAAGGAAACATGGATGTTTTTTTAAACGATCAGACATCTGGCAGTGAATATTAAGCAGAATATTGCTGATACTCAATGAGTCAGAGTAAAATGATGACCGTTTTCAGGTAGGATTCTTATATTAATATGCTCCTGCCTTTCAATCTTTGATCATAAACTCAAGCTGTAAGTGATGAGTGCAATACTTATATCAAAGTAGAAATAATGACATCCTAAACATAATGTCTGCATAAACCTCAGTGTCCATTGCTCTGATCTGGATGTTGGAAGTAGGGAAGAATGATTTGAGCCCTAATTAGATGGACCTCTAAGCAGACCCTGCTGCCTCTAATGACTGTTGGGAATTTAGACGCAGATAAGAGCTTATCCTCCTTAAGTGCTGGAAAGGCCACATTATCTAAACTGAGATCCGGGCTGTGCTGCAACACACAACTTAGGCACTGTAGACACATGCAGGAACACAAGCAGCCAACAGCCTGAGTTAGAAACGCTTCAGCACTGCTGAGCTGGCACCGTGTTGTCAGAATAACAATGGACAACATAATTAATGCCTCCGATGCAGCTTTAGAAAGTCAATTGGATTACATCTGTCAGATCGGTGAGTGGGTTCTTATAATTTGTCATTTAATTTGTCGAATCATGGGATGAGTTTCTCCAACTCTGACTCAAACAACCTTCGGCAACAGGCACAAGCTGAATGTTTAAGAGAAATATCTAATCTTAAAGTAGCTTTGTTCTGTGTCCAGATGACATTGAAGATGTTTTTATTCCATTTTTCAACCTAAAAAGTTTTTAAAAGTGTACTCTGTGTCAAAGATTCTGATAAAACAATGACTGAGGTGTGGCCTTGAGCAAAGTTACCACTATTGTTGGTCAGCCCCAAAAATTTTGTTTAGTTCATTTGTTATTTATTGGCCGGCCTATGTGTTGTGTACTGCAGAGATACAGTGGAATTAATCTTGTTCATCTACAATACTGTGTTTTTTTGCTCTTATCTGGCTTGCCAACACCGCCAGCAGCTATGTTTAAGAGATACAAACTAGGCCTACGGCTAGCCAGTGTTTTATTATTTATGTTGCAGTAGTTGTTATTACTTTTGAGAAGTTCAGCACACGAAGTAAAACTCAGTGTCTCGCCTATTTCATCACAGTTTGGGCAGAGCGAGAGAATTAAACTCAACAAGTTAAGTTTCAAATCTAAGTAGAACCATGCGAGCCAATTTTAAGAAAACCTAAGCTCCAAAGGGACGTTAGAGGGATGTTATTTTTTCCCAAAATGTTGCACTTCAGCAAGTTTCTTTTTTGAACAGTTAATGCAATTATTTGTAGCTTGGGTGATACTCAGTACCACCTATGGCTGTTCACCAAGCTGAGCAGTGTTTTTATAACCAGTCTCATAATCTACTGTCTCCACCTGAAAGAGCTCAATATTTGCAACAAATTACTTTCCATACACAGCTTATTTTTGTCATCCCTTTGGATTCTTAGAATATTCCCATAATAGAGCACTTGAAACATTTTCTGTGAGCAAATAAAGGATAAATTATGGAATTCTTTGGAACAAGCAAATGTACATTAAAAAAAGATGAATAAACACAGCAAGTGCCACCGTTTTGTTGTCAGTTAAATTCCCCATACTGACAGAATCTAACGTAGATATAATTGCTCAAATTTCCAATGGAAAACTGCAGGGAATCATAGAACAAGGCCGGTCCCTTGAAACTGTCAGTTTTATGCTTTTATACTTCACGTGTTTGTCTCATTTGACAACTTTGATTCACCATTAAAGTAATTCAACACTCTTGATAATTTGCTGCTGCCTGTGATGCTCACTGCCATTGAAACAGGAGCTGCCAACCTGAATCTGAGTGGTGGAATTGATTGTCTGGCTGATTCCAGACCAGTGAGCTGTGAGATGCTGTCATTCCCATTCTCCTCCTCCTCTTCCTCATTTAGATTTACTGTCTGTCCTACTGTCGCTGCTCATGTCCCATTTCTCTGTTTCATGCCCCAGCTCCTACTATCTTCCTTCCATGTTCCAAGACTCGGTGTAGCCTTTGATGAGGTGAGAGGAGCCACACTGCTCCTTGATGTATGATTGCCCATAGCCATTGACTTTTCTTTGGAGAGACGGAGTTGTTAGAGCCATAAAATGAGATAAACTGAGCTTGAAAGCTGCTGGGTCTTTCACTATGTGTTTAGATGATATCATCAGTGTGAGACAGCGGTAATAAAAGTGAGGTCAGCTGCCACCGTGGGCTACTGCCCCGCGAGGTAACAGTGTCCTGATAAGACTGCTGTCTCTTTTCATCCCTGCTCTTAAGGGCTGCTGGTGAGTGATGAAGCTGACATGTGGACGTCGCGTTTGAGCATAAAAGACGTAATAATTGGATGCATGCTCTACATACAGGGACTGTTTGTCCCAAAGACAATGATAAAGCGTTTAATCTTCCCAGGAACAGCGAACCACACAGGCATGATGATGCCATTATCTCTGTGAGGCACTCTCGCCAAGAAGCCTCACTCTTACCCTTGATTTATATTTCCCTTCATCAGCATCGACCACTCAGATTGCAAAAATCATTCATTTATAAAAGCAGGGCTCGCAGCTTTTGTTCTTGCTCAACTAAAAGTTGCCAAATGTACTTTTGCCGCACATTCCCTTGATAGCGTTTCCCCCCCTCTTACTCTGTATAATCTTGTTGGGGTAATGTGACAGGGATGGATCTTCTAGGTGACGGCTGTGTGATTGCCTCTGCTAACAAGGGATAAAAGCAGGGGAGGAATCTTCACAGCTATTTATCTCCCTTTGATCAATTCTCAACTACTCTGCCTTCCTGTGTTTTTGTATTTCGAGTGGAGAGCTCTATTTTGGCACACTTGAAACTGCAACCTCTTTTGTCGAGAGAAATAAGCAGGAGGCCTCCTCATTGCATCATAGTAAAATAAGATTTCACAAAGAATGAAGGCAGCAGTGATCAGTGAAGGAACTCTGGTCTCTAATTTCTCATCCCTTCAACGCTCATATAGATCCCTCCTTTGAATTAGCCAAACTTTGGTGATCCGCCACTCATAACTCACTTTTTTTTATCGAGAGGGAATAAAAGTTCCAGTGGATTGATAATTCATGGAGGATGTCTTTCAAAATAGGAAGTGCAAAGAGTTTGAAATGCGAATGGTGCAGCAATCTAATTGGTACCACAGGGGAGATAGAGATCAAAGAGCCGCTGTGTTAATGGAGAAATCTCACTTTCTTTTTGTCCTCTGTTGAGAACAGACACAAAGCCACCGTGAAGTCCTCAAAGTGTTGGTCCTCAGCTGGAGCATCCACAGCAGTGGCAAAGAAAAAGTTACATTTCGACTCAGTTTATCATACATACGGGCTTTTTTTTTTAACATCTGTCAAATGCATAGACTTTAGACTAGACTAGCTTTGCTTCATCGTTACAGGGTTTTATTGACTTTATTACACTGAGTATATGTGAAACATGTAGTTGGGTAAAGGGGTCCTCACAGCTATGTTTTCTTTTGTGATGAGGAATATAATGATTTTTTCCCCCTTATCTGTGCTAGTCTTTGTTTCAAACAGCAAATTTTCTTTCTTTTTTTTTAGTAATCAAGCTTTGGCACAGATATCAGCTTCACAAGCGTGGACCGCCTCCAACTCTCTTGTCAAGGTTATTTCTAAGGTCAATATCCTGCGTCGCCATTTAAACAACAAAAAGTTTAATTCCTGTTGTCATTTTTGGCAGCCTGGCACAGTTCTGCTGACAGACAGAATGAGGTTTTCTCTTTGTTTCACAGGATTTTTTTGTAGTGTTTTCTGCTCCTGCACTGACAGCAGAATGAGAATTTGCCAAGTCAACCCTTTAGAAAATCCTATGCAGTGTGATCAAAGTATTAATTAGTTGGTGTACTTGCACATACATGTGTGAGCACACTCATAAACCAAATCTGATCAAAGGACAAAAAAACCCCCTCTCAGCTCTGTGCTCCATCCCATGAGTTCATCTCTACACCTGAAGGGTTGCAAAGGGACCAACAAACATCACCAAACTCTGCTTCACTTTGCCTCTGAGCCCAAACTGAGGGTGGTGTTTCAGCTTTAGTTTGGTCTAACAGCTAATCTCAGATACATATTCAGCTTTTCTCTCTCTCATCTTTTCCCCCTAAATATGTAAAAAGCATTTTATTAGCATATTTTCCTCCTGTCTAGTCTGTTGAATGTCTGCTACATCCAGCTAGCGTTTTGCCTTGTGGAGGTCAGCAGTTTTGTGTGAATCATGAAGGGATCAGACAGCACAGTCATGTTCAAAGTAGTCTGGGACAGGAGATTATATCTGCTCTCTTCTCCTGTATATTACCTTTTTTTCTTCAATGTTTCAGCATCAAGGCAGTCGACATTGTACAACATTAACACAGGAATTTTTTCAATTTTCCATAACACGCATACAGATAAATTGGTACAGAGAGAAGAACACTGATTTCTCTTTCATAACTGTGTAAAAGAAACACCTGTACATGTCACTGTATTTATTACATATCACACTAACTGATGTTTTTAATGCAACAGAAATTTTAACCCCTCTCTTTTACTTGTCAGAGGGCTTTGTGCTGCATGAGGTTATATGATGTTAATTTCAAAACACAGTTTTATCTACTGAATTTCTTTCACAACCGTGAAATGACACAGCTGCCCTTTATTCAGTGATTCCTTTTGCAGCTCCTCTCAGTAAAGTCAGGATGCTCAAACACCTTCTTACCCACCTCTAAGCATCCTCCAAGGGATTGTTCTCGAGTCAGTAAGTTGGCTGACTTTGGCTGTTGGGTCATATTGAGGTCCCTTAAATAGAAAGGTAAAAATGGGAACACACAAAATACAGAAAACAACAACAGTCAACCTGCTTTCCCCTCTTGCTCTGCATTTCGCAGCAGCAGCCTCGGGGGGTATCCAATTATGACGCCCTTGAGGGAATGGCAGTACTTGGATTTCTGTCAATACAGGGTTCAGCTAGTGTTTCTCAATAACATTCTGAATTATTGATGATAGAGAGATTGAGAGGCAAAGGGGGTAGTTAACATTCACTTTTATATATGAAAAGAAGACAAAGAGATTAGGGAAATGGGTTAGCAAAATTTCTCCCCTGCATATTTTACCCTGATCTGTTTGATCAGGTGACCCCGAGGTGAGACTCGTTTGAAATTAACCAGGAGGACCAAAGTAAATTGAAGGTGCATCCTGACTGACTATGGGCCTCTGTGAAGATGAATCTAAATAATTAACAGGAGGCAGACAAATGAAGTGAATTTCCACTGGTGCAAGCCTGATCCTTCTTCCACTTATAGCCCTCTAGGCTTTTTTTTTTTTTTTCCCACCCATTGCAAATAGACATGAAGACGATGGATGATGCCTGCAGTGTTTTTGCAGATCGATCAGAGAACCGTCTCACTGTCTGAGTCCTGCATAGATCCCTCTGTGTGATGTCTAGCCAACTCACTCTCTGTAGAAAAGAAGTCCTGAGAGTTGGCCTGACTGGAGATAGTGCTTTGTTTCTGTGAGATTGATACCCGTGCACAAAGCAGTGGTTGCTAACCAACAGTTTTCGATTGGTATTGAATACTAAATGTTCAGTGAGACATCAATATTTGCATCTATGTGCTCACACTTGATAGCTTGCATTGTATCAGTGCAGTGCCAAAGCCATTTTCCAGAACTTTTGTTGGCTCTTGCTGTCAGCTTAGTTTTACTTTGACATCAATCCCCTAAAGATGTGCCATGGATGCTCAAGTATAAACCAGCCTCTAATCTGTGGGGATTCTTCAATGAGGACGGAGTAGAGGAGTCTGACATGGGGTGACAATCGATGGCCTCTGCGAGAGGACGACCCGTCACTTGTTTGATCTCTGTGGGCAGCGAGGTTAAAGTAGCATTCCCTTGGGAATATCTGACTGGCATTGATGGCAAGGAGGGTCCCAACCTCCCCTGACAGACACATCTCATCCTGGCTGCCATCTTGCCCTCTCCCTGCCATCGCACAGCGCAGACGCTATGAGAATGAGACTACATTATCCTGACACCAGGCAGTAGACATACTCATCCAAGAACTAAAGGACTACAGGGACCATTGATTTTCTATTCTTGGTAAAAAGGCAAGAAGCCAGCCATCAGTCCTCTTCGACCAGGGATGCTAATGGACTTTTTAAAATGTTGCCACTGAGGTTCCCTGGAGCCATTTTGTTTTCGCCACTGCAAGACCTTTGAAAATATACCGAAATCCCCTGCTACTTTATCTGACATGTTTGTATTCAACAGACCAGCCTAGATGTCTCGGCTGTGTCAAGTGTTTAAAGGCAGCATCTGCTCGGTCAGTGACGGGCACCTCTCGAAGTCTAAACTCCAACATCTGATATAAGAGTAAGAGTAGAGTGAAAAAATAATGATATAAGGCCACTCATACATATTGAGCCTGAAGTGTTTTGAAACAATGTTTGTAAGGAATATTTCATGGCTATATTTATCCAAAAGTATAAAAACTTCTTACTCCTGAAGATGAAACCTTATCATTTCAGTTCAGCGTTCTTTCAACAACAACTCAAGAGTGACACAACATAATCTAAATGCTGCGATTCTTAATAAACTGCAGGGAGCTTAATTTAAAGTTTATTTTAAAGTCATTCTTAATCAGAGATAGGGTTGTAAGTACCACCAGAATGAACCTATTCTAGCTACATGTAACACTTGTCTGGATTCTGGCCCTTGCAATCCACCTCAGCGTCCTGTGGGGGTTGTTCTCTAAATTATTGCCCAATACTCCTTGATCCCAATTCCAATTTGCCGCGACACAGTCTACGTGGTTAGTCATTGGAAATCTAATTAGCAAAGTTTCTCTTGTCTGAGAGAGTTGAGTGCAGTCGGAATGACTGTCAGGTAAAAGAAAGAAATGTGTGTGTAAAAAAAAAAAAAACCTGAAGGTAAATATCTACTAACTATTTATATACATTACTGAGAAAAAAAAGTTTTTTGCATCATCTGTTATGTTTGATTGTGCAAAGTGAACTTTGGGATTTGTGTGAGAGGGAAGAGAAAAGCAGCTCTGTGCAGATGTTGATCTGCTGTGTGATTAGTGTCATGGGACTGCAGTGAAACCGGTGGTCTGATGAACCTTCCCAAAAGGAGCGTGGGGAGGGACAATATGGCTCAGGCCTCCACAATGAAATGTTTGTTTCACCATCCTCCGTTCATATCATGTGTTGTTTTTCTTCCTGTCACATTTAAATTCTCATGTGGTTGTTTTGAGAACAACAGAGAACCATCGGGAAGCTTTGTGTACACAGGTCAGGGAGGCAATAAAAAACTAGACAACTTGACATCCTGTTGTTGTTTCCTAATACTAATAAAAGTCTTTATTTTGTTTGTTTTTCTTTTTTTTTTTTTAATATGAGGTTTTACGCATGGAAATGTGCTTCTCTAAAGACATCTTAACACCACAGTGAAGAAGAGAATTTGTTTTTCAGGTCAGTGGAGGTAAAAATGTTGTCATGGAGACGATGATGTAAAATGGCACCTATCAACCTATATTTGAACTACAGGCACTGCCACAATGCTTCATATGTTGATGACTGACATAAATAATATAGCATCCTTACCCTTCCAATATATCCCAAACCTAGGGTTTGTCTTTTTTGTCCTCTTTTTGCTCATCTACCTTTCTTGAGTAATAGTATCTTTGGAGCTTTGATATAATTTAAAACGAAAGTATTGTGTCCTTAAACATGCTTCATATTTTACTTGTCATTTGGTCACTTTATTCATTTTGTTATCTCAACTCCCTGCATTGAAAGCTGTTTTGTAATGGCCTCTGGACAGAAGAGAGTAATGTGACTAATTGTGTCTGAAATTGTCGAGGAAGCCGGGGATACGCTCACTCATTTTGCTGTCCAGTTTTTACTGCCACTGTGTCAGAGCGGGAGGATAGTGGGGCTAAAAGATTTTCACAGCCGAGGGGCTGAGAGATTTTCAAGTGCACAGAGGTGTGAGGTGAAAGGTATCCTCTACTCTGTAGCTATCGGAAAGTAAGTGGATCAGTCTGACCATCTCTGAAGCTCTGGTGAGGTCAGGGAACATTAGACGGTGACTGTCCATTAGGTTTATGCTCTGCTGTTAAGTTTTGTGCTGCAGGTGTTTGCAGAAAATAAATGTCCCCGAAGTCGACAGGTGCAGATCTGCAATGCAGGTGATTGAGAATAAAACTGGGATTGAGGATTTTAACTGTTACATTTTATGGGCTATTATTCCTTGCAAAGTGAGAACTTTAGAACATATTTACTTTTCAGAATATGTATGAATTAAAATGACCCCATGGACAGAGATACCAAGATTCCTGTATCATTTCATCTTTTGTCTGTATTAATGCACTTTAGGGCCTTGAGACTTTGACATGCTCTGTGGATACATCTTATCAATCCACAGACGCAGCACTGTTGGTTAATCCAAATGCATGTCAGATAATCAATTGAGAGCCTCATCGTTCCAGAAACCCAACTGCCAATGTCACCCAGATGGCTTAACAAGTCCAGCTCATTAAAAACAAAATGATCCAAGCCCTCCCGTCCAAACCCGCAGAACACAGAGGGCAAACATAAGATGGGATAAGCAGTGGCTTATTTCCCTTCAACAGCTGTCGGCCCATCAGCCATCCACTCCCTCTTCATAATGCACAGAAAGCCATTAACTGATTAGACTTTGTTTTTAGGTTGAATTAAGAAAATTTAGAATTCTAGAGGGGAGATGCATTGTTGACAAATTTACATTGGGGGTAAACACGGGAGTCTGGTGACAGCAGGTGTGTTTCTGCTGTGCCAATTTGCGCAGAAAAGGTCAAATGAAATAAGCAGCCATTTCATTCCAGTTGCTCTTTCAGGACAATGCCAGAGCTTGGACAGAACTGTGTCACAGCTTTAGCCTTTAATATTGGCTTTGTTAAGGTTTTGTTAAATCACTCACTTCCTGCATAATTAAGTCTAATTAAATTATATCAGGATTTAGCTAAATATAGTTGTTTACCAGTTATTAACCAAAAATATGCCAAACAGACCTAATATG
>JAQNCA010000030.1:2261159-2274628 GCA_029783725.1 Acanthurus tractus
ATAGTAATTCATAAGGCTGAAGTATGTGAAAACACACCGGCGTCACCGTTTCCTTTTGGGGTGGTGGATGTTCAACGTCCCACCATATTGTCCCCTTTTTTTTTTTTTTTTTTTTTTGTGGTTTGCTGATAGAAATCTGACTAATTCAGATTCTGAAGGAGAGTAAAGATAGAAACGTACTGAGGCCAACAAAATTAAAGTCAGTGCCATATTGGAGTTTTTCTGAAAATTTTCACTCGTTCCCCCAGAAATGATTTCTCAGCAGGAGGCTTCTGCTTCATAAACTGTGTCCCGATGATTGATGTCAAACAGTGTGATAGGGAGGTTGTTCAAGGTTATTCAAGTTTTTTTTTTTTTTTTGCCACAACCAAGGACTGTTTCCCACAATTTTACCCAACAGGAACTTTTGATTTAGACCTTAATAGGACTCTAAAACTCACCGCTGATGCCAACACTCATAAAACTCTGATGGGTTTCCGGCAAAATGGTGAGCTAAGTTACAATTTTTTCGTCCGGAGCATTTATTCAGGATGCACCTTGTTCCAAAGCAGTGGTCTCATTAAAATGAATGAAGTGCCTCAAGTTTTTTTGATGCAGTGCCAATGTGGGTCTGAATGCAGCCTAAAGGATGTAAAACTCTGGTTTGATTCGCTCTTTTTTTGTTGGCCAGCAGCGTGCATGTGCTCCCACAGGCAGCGATCTTAAATAACTCGGGACACCGTCACCTGCTCCTTGATTTTTACCTTCAGCAGCACCCTCGCTCCACCTTAAACTTTTTACATGCGAAGGTGCTGAAGAGCAATTAAAAATCCTCATTCGCCTGTGGGAGGGTAGCCGGGTGGGCCGGCGATGGCGGTGGAATCTCCGCACCAGACAGCTCAGCAAGGTCCGATTGCTCAGCGAGACATTATGCGTTTAAATCTTTAAACAGTCGATTCGAGACCGAGCGTTTAGGGGGGGAAAGTATGGCTCCCCGCAGAGAAACTAATCTCAGATTGTGGTTTATTTCTAGGGGGGGGTTTGCTAATTTAGCAGCAGCCCAGGTCAGATGGGAGACTGGAGGGCACTTAATACAGTACTTCACAGATCCAGAGCGCCGTGGCCTTGAGCTGAAGCTGTGCTGGGTTTGAAATAAAAAAAAAAGAAGGAAACAGCAGGGGAAGCCTCTGTGATGTGGAAGACAGCCTGGTGTCAGTATTGAGCCGGCCAATTTTATTCGTGCCTGGAGCATCCTTCCTTTCTTTCTTTTTTTTCCTTCTCTTTTTTATTTTTTTTAACAAACGTTTGAAAGGCATGTCCATCTTCTGACTGCCTGTCATTCTGTTATTTCAAGAACTGGACTCTATTGTTTAAATTAATACTCTCCCCCTGTGAGTTAGTCCTGTGTTTTAGCAAAAAGGAGTAAAAAGAATTGAAAGAAAAGAAAATGGCTGTACGGAAGTAAAAGAAGAAGAAGAAGAAGAAGTAGGAGGAAAAATGAAAAATGGCCTTGATGCAGCTCAGAATTATTATATCACTCTTTCTCTTTGCACAACAGCCTTCAGTTCATCTTATTATACAGTTTTTGTATAGCTGCACGCTCATTTTTATTTATGCATGAATGCACCTGATTTCCATTGAATGGTACAGAAAAGGTTTACCGCCTGCGGAAACAGGAATTTCAGATATTTGTCTTTTTCAGCCACATGATCAGATTTGTAAAACAGCTTTTTTCAGGTTGGTTCAGTGTGAGGGAATTTAAAGTGCATGTGTGTGGATAATAAGCCGAGCTGCTGTGACATCAGACACAGATGAGAGCTTTTCTAATGTGGGTTGACCAGACAGAGAGATTTTCCATTGAGATGCTTTTGATTCGTTTCCTGTCCTCACTTGGCTGAGTCCCCGGACGCGTCTGTTAGGAAATGTTTATGAGAGGACATTTATTTAAATCAGACTGACTTCTTTGACACAACCAGCTCATTTGCAACTTTGGATGCTATTTATTCCCCCTGCTCATCCACCTCCACGAGTGCACATTAGCATACAGTGTTCACTCGGGATTTTCACGACAATAAACCAAACTGTAACCTTGTTTCAGCTGCAGAAGTGTAATGATTTCTTGTCTGCTGATTTGCTGGAGTTAAATTTTAAGCCAGTAAGAACTTAGAAAAGGAGATTCAGTGTGGAAACCAGTTGGCTTGTATATTTATTATTGCTAAATGAACTGAGGACAAGTTTAAGTTCATACTGTTAGCGTCATATTTGCCATCCTTTGCTGAGACGGCTGGTGTTTTTAACGCTTTAACACTTTGTTTTTCTCTCCATCTGTCGACCCACGCAGCCTCCTACCTCTACCCCAGCTTCCAGGGACTCATGTCAGACAACGACACCGTCCGCCTGGGCCTGGACTTCCAGAGGATGCTGAGGATCAACCACATGCTCTACATCGCTGCCCGGTCAGTCATCTCCACTCACCTCCTACTCTGAGATCACAAAACAACTGATGTAGCTTTGTTCATATTGTGAGGGTGAACGCCTGAAGGGGATTCATGTGCTCACAAAATGCCTCTATCTTTCAGTACTATGAACATTTGCATGAGTTTGTGAGTGAAATTTCTGAAAAATCAGATCATCAGATCATTTCTGCATCCTGCTCAAAACTAGTTTTTACTCCTGATTATTTTTTATAAGTTTTGTTTTTTGTTGTTCAATCATCAGAAGTTACCAGAGCCTTAAACTTTATCCACTGAGTTCTTAAACGGCTTCATCAGTGGCCAAAAAAAACCCAGAAGTATTCATTTGATTACATAAAGCAGTTGTTGTTTTCTCTCATTTCAACTTTATTTAATCACCAAAGTAAACAAAGCATAAAGGCAATTATTTCAATTAGTCCTTGTTTACACCGATAGCTGGGCAGAAGGCAAACGGACTCTTTAAAGGGACACGAACAGACAAAAATGTGCCAAAGCAGAAGCAGTGAGGTGAGATAAGAAGACAGCAAGCAACACTTTACCAATAAATACTGTTCAAAAAAAACATCAACACGTCACAAGCAGCAGCAGCAACAACAAGCAGAATGTGATAAAAGACATGTGGCAGCACGGACGGAGAAATTAGAGGTTATATGTCTGAGTGACGCTGCGCGACTGAAGAGGCCTTGGTGCGTTTTTCAGACTAATCTCTAAATCTTAAACATCCAAAAGGCTCAACAGTAAATTCTGGCTTTTCTGAAAGACCCTCTATTGCTGTTGTGAGCACTGGTCACCCAATCTCTATTACTGTGTAAGGAATCCAAGGCAGCATCTCCACAGCAAACAGCTTTCATGCCTCTGATTTCTTCTAGTGCATCTCTCAGCCTAAGTGCACTTCGCTCCCCTCTCGATCAAGATGTCGAAGGTTACTTATCTAAAAAGTATGAGGTTACTTTTCCTTCGGCTATTTTCATTGTGCAAAGTAAACTCAGCCACAGTTTTTTGGCTCCTTTAGTTCTTTAGTTCTTTTTTTTTTTTGGCTGTGCCTCCAACTGCAGTATTCTCACTGCCAATAATCTCATCCAGAAAGGTATGGAGACTCTTAATGCACCTAAATGGACTTAATGTTCTCCACAGCTGCGTACAACAAAGTGTCCGCCTCCCCTTTACAAAGTGATTCACATTGGGGTTTTTTTTTTTTTTTTTTTTTGATTGTTAGGAAACTTTAGTAAAAGGAAGTTGGAAAGTTTGTAGTGTTGTCTGTCAATCAACCTCCCACCTGCTGTTGTAAAAGAGCTTCGATTTATCCTGTTGAGCAAAATAAAAGCCTTTTTTTTGGAAGTGGAGTTTGGCTGAAACGGTGGGCAGAACTTGAGGAGGTTTGCATTGATGAAGCAAAGAGGGCTGACAAAAAAAACATGGGACATGGCCCCAGTTATGGTGCACTGACACTCTCTTTCTCTCTCTTTTCTTTTGCAGGGACCATGTGTTTGCTGTCAATCTCGCCTCTTCATCTGAGCAGATAATCCCACAGCAGGTACGAAAGCCTGTCCACAGTCATGACTGAAAATGTCCTCCTGTTCTGTCAGAGTAAACATTCAGATGCGACGTCTGTTTCAGTGTTAAATCAAAATGTAAAATTAAACATGACCTTTTCAGTGAGGATCCATGTATTATTTAAGCATGGGAATTGAAAACCGGTTCCAAATATCCGATTCATTGGAATCAGATGCCTCAGAGTTTAACAATGCATTTGTCGCCAACTGTTTTCTCATGTGGGAATAACTGATGCAATTCATGTTTAAATTTGGCACAGACATACAAACAAAACTGACACAAATATGACATTTTTTCCCGACAGTTGCGCTTTGTCACACGGTGACGTTAAAGTCGTGTTCACGCTCTCGAAACTTGCATCAGTGAGGAGTCGTGGCCAAGAGAAAGACAAAGAAAACCACATCAGCTCTGTTGTTATGTCTGTAAAACAGAAAGTCGAAGGAAAGGGGGGAACATCAGCACTGTGCTGAAACATCTGTGCGGACAACAAGAGCTTAAATTCCAGAAATATCACGTATTTTAAACTGAACTCAAGAGGTCCACTGATTCCCAACCGAGCAGCACGTTCATCCGATGCTGTAACTGATTTTTGTTATTGACAAAGCCATCGTCAGAATGCATGTTGTTCAAATATCGTCTCATTTCATCCATTTTAAATGATCAGGAATCGATAAGGGAATCAGACCAACAAGCTAAATCCTTAATGTTATCGGTATCAGTGAAATTCTGTCGGTTCCCTTCCATGATGTTTTATATTCACTATTTTTTTGTGTTGCTCTTAATTTTCACCTTCTCTTTAAACTGGACTGTGGTCTGTTGATTTCCCTTCATGCAAAAACTCACATTTAAGATGACCTCTCACTCTAAAGCTCTGACATTTCAGGAGCGTTTGATCCGTCCTAATCCTTTCCGATCGATACCATTAGTCTGTGAGTCACCGGAAGAGATTTTGAATAATTCTTGTTTGACATTTTCCTGCAATTAATGTTTAAAAACAGGTTTTAGGAGTCTTTTGGTCATTAAAACATAAGACATCAGAAAACAAAACCCTTTTTTCTCATAAGCGAACGTGGAGCTTTGCTTGTCAATAGTGCTGTTCTGAATGATGAACAAACCCACGGCTGCTTTTTAAAAGAGGCTTTAATGCAATGCAGAGCTCTTTTAACTTGAGACAGCACTTCTGTTTTTGTTTTTCTGAACCACACTGTGTGTTTTTACACACACACACACACACACACACAAAAAAATCCCTTGTAATGTGCGTATGTCATTATTTTCCCTTCTACCCTTTGCCTGACTTTTCTTTCAAGTATTAAGCAATCTCTCCTCAGACATATATCCAATACAAGTGGAGCGAGGCCCCTCGTGGCTTTTGAAGTGCCGTGCTCCCTCCTATCTGAATCCCATTTGTCAAACACGATTGCACTTAAATGAAATCCCTCCGAGGACGGCAGTTTTGTTTGCTTGTATTTAGATTAATGCTAAACATGGATATCCATTCTGATAAGGCCACCACTCCATGTCAAGGAGATCCAAAGTATTGATTCGGGTTTAAACTGTGACACAAAGAAATGGGAACCTTCTGAGCACGGCGCCGTCGGTCCATCTTTTCCCAGTTTTGTTGTATGAAAACTTTGAATTTTCCGAAATGACGCCTTTATTTTATCGTTCACTCAAACCTCTGCCGCCTCCAGTTTGACAGCAGGAGCCGAGTGGAAAATTATTGAGGACTCCTCCCATATTCGGCCGTCACGTTCTCGCTCATCCATCCCTGTTATCCGTCTGAACTTGATTGTCAGTCTGTGACTGACTCACACCACCAGAAAATGGTGCCTCCTTTTCATCACAGCTCGGTTTCTCCGCTCGGATCATTTTTAAAGGAGCTCGTCATTATTCACACCGGGCGCTCATTCATATTCTGTCCTTCACTGATCCCCTCGGCCTGGGTGGCCATAAGTAATTATTAGTAAACCAAATCGAGCGTGGACAAGGCAGAGGCCATTAGCATAAATGCTGACTCCTACTGAACCGAGTCAGATCTTCTTCACAAAGTCGTGCTGAAGATGATTCTCCACGCGTCGACCTGAAGGAGGAAGTGCTACCTTCAAAATCAGAGACGACAAGAAGTTTGTCAGAATATAATTTAGAAGTTGATCCTCAATTTTGGATGATCGGTTTCCATGTTTTTTGCAAAAAATGTGATCAACAGGCGAAAGATGTCAAACACAGTTGAGTGCTAAAGGTTTTCTCCTCCACATGAATAAAGAAGGCGATGTGTTGTATAATTTTATATCCTCATTGTCAACAAATCTCTTGTGACGGCCAAAACCAATAAATCAATTGATCTTAATGAGAATTACTGTAACAGCAGAGGTAGTTTAGTTCGAGTCAAACTTAAATAAAAACTGGATCATGTGCATCAGTTCTCTGAAAAAAGTCCCCATATAAACGTGTTATTCACTCATGTTTGAATAATACTTTCATGAGATATTATCTGCTCTTTTAGGACACTTGAGAGCCTTTTTTAAAGACGTTTCATGCATTCGGCTCACAGTTGAGGCCCTCCACCATTAGGATGCACGTCTTTTCTTCATCAAGTGCCAGCTTTTCTTTTTTCGCTGGCAGTTAGATTGCATTCACCTGTTGTAAGTAGTTTTTGATTTGACTGCTGGACTGAAAGCTCTCTGATAAAATGAGAACAAAAGAACAAGGAGCTTGTAGGACAAATTGTGTTTCAGGGATTTACGGTCCGAGCCGAGTGACCCCACGGCTCCAACAAGGCATCAAAATGTATTTTTACCTCATGGTGGTTTATTGTGAGGTCGTTTTTGAGAAACACCTCGAGTCGAATTCAAGACCTAAGCCACAAAAATATAAAAATTAAATATAAATAAATGTTCAAATCTCTTCAGCTTTGTACGTTTCAACATCGGACTGCCTGTTATTTTTTCTCATTTGTGAGTTAAATTTGACACTCTTTCATTTAACGGAAGCACAAGGACATCGTGTAAAATAGAGAGCAGATACAAAGAGGAAAAATAGAGCTTATCATTCAGAGAATACACACAGAGGATTTAAATATCTCAGATATTAATATGAAAATATGTGCATATTTTGGTCGTACAGCAATTGCACAATTTAGGTGATTAACAAATGTGTAATTTTGTTAAAAGCTTGAGCTTAATTGCCCATTAAATAATCCAAATGATTGTTGTGCTTGTGAGAAAACGAAAGTGAACCAAAGTGAGCAGGTTTAGTTGAAGCTTTTTTCGAAAAGGACTGAAACTGAAACCTGCCAGAGTCACAATTTGGCATCAGAACTCGTCCGACGAAAACAGAAAGATCACATCCCGGCCACGCTGAACCGCCATCGCTCCCACAATGTCACAGTCCTGATTTGCCTTTGAGTGAGACATCAAGCTTCTGTCCTCTACAAAAAGAAAAACAGTTTTCGTAGCTGTTGATAAAAGAATCGTGTGAGTGACTCGGAGCTGCAACAGAAGTGAACACAACCACCAGCGTCCTCTGTGGGATTTATGAGCTCGCAGAAAATTTGGATCAGTAAATTATCCGGCATTGGAAGGAAGCATATTAAACCTTCAACAGGCTGAGCTTGTTAACAAGTTGATGGATCTTTTTCAGTTAAAGCCCTCTGGACAGGCAGCGCTGATACAGGAAGTGTGTGTTTGTGTGTGTGTGTGTGTGTGTGTGTGTGTGTGTGCAAAGACTAAGGGCAGGGCTTTCGGCCAGCAGGTTAAATGAAGCTAATTGACTCTTTATTTAGGAAGTGAAGTGACGCAAACATCCTGTTTAGATTCTCGTGTGTTTTCAGTCTCACAGATCCAGACTTCTGTTGCATATACTGTTTTTTTTTGTTTGTTTGTTTTTTTTTTATCAGGGAGAAACAACAACGTTTAGCCGTCCAACGCCGAGCGGCGCCGGCCGCCGCCGCCGCCGCAGGCATCCCTGATATTTCTCTGTTTGTTTCTCTTCCTGACGGTTTATTGAAGTTAATGAGATTTTCATCACAGCTGTCTCGTAATAGCACTTGAACGATTGGGAGCAGGGAAAAAAAAAAAAAAGCCGGGATGGTGAGAAGCAGCTTGTCTTTGAGCTGACAGTTGGCTGTCTGTTCATCTTTCAGAAACTGACTTGGAAGACGAAGGATGTGGAGAAGTGCACTGTGAGAGGGAAGAACAGCGTGAGTATATTCTTCCAGACCCAAACACGTCTCCTCTGTGTTTTTAGCTTTTGGTTTTATTTCTCACTCCTTTTTCTTCCTCCTCCTCCTCCTCCTCCTCCTCTTCTTCTTCCTGCTTTGCCTCTGCCTTTGTTTCCTGCACAGTGAGGGTTTGTTATAAGCAAAGGTGTTCGCCGTGCAGGTAGCTTATCAGAATCAGTGGCACATCCATCAGGAGACGACAGACTCGGGCCTTTCGGCGTAGCATTTTTCCTTCTCAGAGCCAAAGTGAAACCACAAAAAAAAATAAGCCTGGGGATTATGATAATGGCTGCAAAACTGAGAGGAGGTTGTGTTAGTGTGTGTGTGCGTGTTTGTGTGTGTGTGTGTGTCAGGCGGTTAAACACACTGTCTACCTGCTGCAAGTCCTGCTTTCATTCTGTCGTCGTCATGCCGAAAGCCAACATGGACCTTGTCCCCGATGCACAATAACATCAAGCTGTTTCCTCCTGACAGGACGAATGTTACAACTATATCAAAGTGCTGGTGCCACGTAATGATGAGACGCTTTTCGCCTGCGGCACCAACGCCTTCAATCCCACCTGCCGCAACTATAAGGTAAGATACTGTGCCGCTGTGTGCTTCCTCCCGGCCTCAATTACAGATAACAGATGATATTATAACCGTCATGGAATGCGTTCGGCTCTTCCTCGTGTGCTGTTTACAGTTGTTGTCTGTTATTTGAGGCGCTAAGAGAGATGATGCACAGCAAACTAAACTCGTTTCACATTAGCGCCACGCTGGTTTCTTTTGTGAAAGTGTCATTATGAGGATTATCATGCTGTAAACACACACATTAGTGCAGGTCACAGGGTCCAAACAGAGCCTTCGCGAATGACTGAAAATTGCAAGAATATTGAATGGAGTCTCAGTTTTTCACACATGCATCACAAAGCATGCAACCTAGGACAGTGAAGGAGCCATAATGGAATTCATTTTCCAGTGGAAGTGGATTCTCCAGGAAGTTCGGAGCATTTTAATTGATTATACACGGATAAAATTTATAAAATATCAATAAAGATTAAGAGCAGAAAGCCTGAGATTTTTATAAATATAACTTATAAAACACGTTCCCCTGCTACAGTTTCATTTTGCACACGTGTCACACAAACACTGCAGCAGCCAGAGAGCGTCTGTGATTGGTTACTAGAGCCTGAACAAAGGACAGAATAATGTTAACACCACTTGGAAAAGGACATCTACTATGAAGTAACACCTACACAAAGTTTGCTCAAAAGACGGGTCACGCCAGGTTGAATGCAGCGTTTGTCAGCCATAAAAGAAGTCTGGCAGCCGGCACTTCAATTTCTGTTTTTCAAATGATGATACAAAAAACAGCTGTGAGCTCAAACTGCAGCCGCACGATTTATTAACAGCCTGAAAGCAGCAGTCTGAACAGCCATGACAAGGTTTTTTAAAACTCAAAGGGGGACTGCAGACTCACGTCGAAACCCCCCCAACAGTCGTAAACCTACAGTCTGTTTTAATCCTTTAGATGAGCGTTTGACACCATTCAGCCATCAGAACAATCAAACAGCAGCGGCAGATCTGCATTCTGTTCGCCGTGAACGCCGCCATATTTGTGTTTGACGTGTCCTGCTGAGTTCAAACACACAGTGTTGGTGAAATAATATGTTGGCCCAACAAGGCAGACGGAGAGCAATCTGTTGACAGAACACAAGATTTGATGATGATGATGATGGTAATAACACAGCAGCTTCTTTCAACACCTTTGAAACAACAAAAGCTGAGACGAAAAGAGAAGAAAGAGTGAGGAGTGAAGCAACCGGAAGGAGGAAGTGGATGCCAGTGGATGAAAGTCTCGGCTGCTGTAGTTATTCCATGGCTTCAGTGGTAAATAAGAGCTGAGTGAAGACAAAATACTTCATAAGAAAGCTACAAATACAGTTTTTTAAGGACAATAAAAAAGTGAAGCTCCTACAGTTTTTTAGATGTTTTAAATAAAACCCGACATGACGTCACGGGTTTGGACTGAGCTTCAGATTCAGGCCATTAGAGGAGGAGGGGGTGTACGTCCGACTGCACACACTGTACATCAGCGTGGGCGAGAGCTGAATAACTCATCACACTTTTTTTTGGTTTTGTGTTTTTTTTCCAGGAGGCCGACCTAAGAACTGACCCAGCGGTCTGTGTCAAAGAGTCGGGGTCCTCTGGTTTTATATCAGGCAAAATTATGGAATCATTTAAAAGGAAAAACACAAGAATGTTATTTTAGATGTGGATAGAAAAATAGCAAAGGCTAGTTTGTATTTTTTCTTATTGTTGGCGCTCCACGCAGGGAAAACCTCTGAATCTATGAACTCATGTAGGTGTGACTTTTGTCCTTGATATGAAGACGTTAATAATACAGCTGCTGCCAACAAAAACCATAAAATGACTATTATTTGGCTCCAATTAGATGTTAAATGTCCTTCTAACTGCACAAACACACACCTGCACCTCTTCCACACCTAAACAAAGCCTTGAGAAATCATTTTAAAATGAAAAAAAAAAGCATTATTCTCCTAATTCTTTGAATGATTTGCCTTTTGTGTGGACTAAGAAATGATTGGACAGCCTGCTTTAAATGAGTTTTTGATTTTATTGAATTATTCTCCATTCAGCCTGGAGGCCTTTGAACCAAACAGTGCATCTCTTTGGGCCGAAAGTACCTGAATCTTTTCCTGGAATATCGAATCATGTTCCAGACCTGCACAGTCTCATTTCTACAGAGAACGTCTAAAGGTTAATACACAGGAGTGAGATTAATGCAACATGTCTGCCCGCCTCTCCCCCTTTTTTTTTGTCCAGAGCGACTGATTTACAGAAAACTCATTCTCAGATTCTTTGTCTCTGAGTCCCCCCCCCACCACCACCACCACCACCACTCCTCCCTCTTTTCTTTTTCCATAGTTTAGAAAAAAAAACTCGAGAGATGACTATCCAGACAGCTGGGGAAGAGGGACGGGGTGTAAATCATATCAAGGAATCTGTCTCTGGGACTCCGCAGAAAAAATCTATGGAGAACAAGGGGGGATTGACTGAGAGGCATTTGTGTGTGTGTGTGTGTGTGTGTGTGTGTGTGTGTGTGTGTGTGTGTGTGAGAGTGTGTGTGTTGGTCAAAGACATGAATGGATGCCCAGCCGTGAGCACGCAGCCTCACTGATCAGACTGCTGAGACAGCTGGTCTGTAGACAACAGAGAGTCTGTCTTCAACATGCGTTTGTGATACAACAAACCGTTGAAAAACGTCAAATCTGTCCGTCTTCATCCGTCCACCGAGGCAACAACCCCGCAGTCGCTGCCCAGCTCTGATCCCTCAGCTCTTCCTCACCTCTCTGATCTCTTTTCTTGTGATTAACAAACTTCTATTTTACTTTAAACCCTTTTAAAAGTGAACCTGCAAGGAGGCATGAAGGAGAAATCCGGTCAATAACTTTAGATTTAATTTAACCGAAGCAGCACGAATCTTTTGATCACTGAACAGAAACTTAATGATTCTCTTGATTGAAATAAATGTAAATATACAAGAGACAAATATAGTCGTTCATTCGTATGATTCAAAAGTCCTTTCAACCTTTTTTTTTTAAGTATCAGAAAACATCATTTCCTGTCTTTATGCTGGCGTCGGTGAAAGCAAACACTGAGAGAGACTGCAGTGTTAAAAAAAGATGTTTACATTTTGTGTCCGACTGATGATGAAAAATAAAACTCTACATTTCGATCCGAAGCCTCTGGAGTGAATTCCCCCCCGCCGTCATGTGTTCTCCTGATCACATGTTTCTCTGGTCATGTTTCTTTCTTGCGTCTGCCTCCCGTCGTAAAGGCCAAACTGGGAAAAACACATTAAAAGCACTCAGTCCTGTGCCTCTTTTATGAGCTGCACTTGTGAGATTTTATTCATGTTGTTTGGATGAAAAGCACTCTGATGCCGTACGGGAGGTGGATTCAATTAAAGCTGCACCTCTGCAAAATAATGCAATTCAATACAAACGAACTGGAGACTCGGTCTGAACAATAAATGAACACTTGAAGCTGTGCTGAAGTGATATTTAGGGCAGAGCTGTTGTGTTGGATTGCATCAGGTTCAGGGGGGTGAAAACATGCTCCTGTTAAGGATCTAAAGGGGTTTATTTTTTTGTATTTCAGCTGACTTGGGGCAGATTTATGGAGGTTTTGGATCCCTTTTATTTTTCTCAACATCTGGATTATAGTAATCAATCATCAACCCAATCATTACCCTCTCATCCTAGATGGAAATGAAAACAAATAAATCCTTGTCTCTGGTGGAATTTTTTCCAAACAGGTGTTTTTGGAGCATTCCACAAGTTTCCTCAGCGTTTTTTTTGCTTCTCCTGTTCCAACTTGTTTAAAATGTGTTGCTGGCATCAGAGACGGAATAAACAGGCTGCTTAAACTCGATGTTTGTTGTCTTTGTAAGGTTTTAAACGAGTAAATGTTGAAAAAGATTTAAAAAATCATGACATCCTGTTTTATTTAGGTAGAATTCTACATCTAATGTTTTTAAAGAAGCAGTTTTATGAGGAGAAAAGTTAGCAGAACAGTTAAAACAGCAGGTTGGAGGCTCTGTTTTTGGTTGTTTTGCAGCCCTGAGGAACTAATTTTAAGCCCCAAATCACAGTTTTTACACAACAAGCGGTTGCAAACTCATGAACTTCCAAAAACAGTTGCATTGAGATTGCACAAGAGTTATCTTCAAGCTAATTGAAAACTAAAGTCTATTGATCGGCCATAATCTGAACATAAACACACAAACATTGTCGAGCACAACCCTGTTTTTGTACAGTTGAAGTGTTTGAAAGGATGAAGAGCTCGAGTTCACTGAGCCTTTATTTTATCATGATAGCCCCGATGAGTTTGTTTTCCAGTTATTGAGTCCGCTCTCATGTATGAACTCTATGTTTAGTCCAGGGTTTTCTGTCTTTCACTGAACAACAATAGAGCAGCAACACACACACACACACACACACACACACACACACACACACACACACTCTGTTTGTGTCAGAGGAGGCGACACAGCATTACATAAACAGAGCTATGTGTTAATGGACTGTTAATGTGGGGTGTGTGTGTCAGTCACCTTGTTGCTACAGAGGGTGTTGAATCCGCTCTGCGTGCATTCAGCCTCCACACACACACACACACACACACACACACACACACACACACACACACACACACACACACACACACACACA
>JAQNCA010000030.1:2312304-2327907 GCA_029783725.1 Acanthurus tractus
TGTGTGTGTGTGTGTGTGTGTGTGTGTGTATGAACACACCAAAAACTGTGCTAGCAAAGCTGTATTGCAAAAGACTGCTGGTCGTAGACCTCTGGGCTTTTTTCTCCCTCCTCTGCTGCCCTCCATTGTGATTTAACCTTTTTTCCGTGACTTCCCCTGCACATTTAGGTGAACTCGCGTGGGTTGCACTAAAAAGCCAGGCTAGCAGCTAATTTAGCTGACAAGCACAGTGAGATGGCTCCATAATAGAATCAAGTAAAGCTGGCGTTTTCAAACTCATTAAAACACCACAGGAGGAGAGCGGAGAGTGAACTCGGGCTGAACCTTTTCCATGAAGAAGGGCCGGGGTCCTGGGGGGAACGTCGATGCCAGCTAGTTTCCTAACGAGTTATTTATACTTCTGAAGACCATGGCAACAGACACCGCCTGTATCATCCAGTCACTGATAGGGCTTTGACTCTGTCCCCTCCAACCACTGTCACAATATCTGCTCCTCAGAGAGGCTTCAGTCCACATTAGTATCAGTAATTTTGTGATTACCGTTTGAAAGTTTGTGACCTCTTAAAAGTAAAAAAAAAAAACAAGCCTAAGTGGCCTAATATTAGCATAAGTCTATTAGCCATAATCTTTAAGCAATATATATTAATGAAATGAGTCAGCGTTAATTCGTAGAAGGTAGTCAGTTTCATCATTCACTCATTAAAAAATAAACACCATCTGCCACCTTTCAGCGGTGTCAATGAAAACACTCCTGCTTTTCGTTTCAGCGATCATTTCAAAAATCAGCTGTCACATTTAAAAATATAAATAAAACATCCGACAGCGTGTGAAGCTGGACATTAAAATATTTAATGCAGTTTCAGATCTTTAAGGGTCAGTTCGAGGCTGCAAGTCGTGAACATTTTCATTATGATAGTTCGAAAGCAAACTGCCGGCTGTCGAGTTTCATTCAGTCGGTTCATCTCTGCCGACCCTGCTGGCTGCTCCTACATGATTTATCGCAAGTCAGGTCATGATGTGCACACACACATCAGCCTCAGCTTTTTGAAACGTTACTGCCAATTTAAAGTCCCTGAGTCATAGCCGTGGTGTGCTGGCACTCATTAAAGGTCACGCAGAACTAGGCCATTTTTCCCCCCTTTCAGCTCACCAGCGCTTTACGGGGATTATATGTGACATCATGTTTTACTACAAAAACACAGTGCTGTAAAAACTAACCTTCAAGGCATCACACGAACCAAATACTTCACTCTTTTAGCGGCTCTTTGTTGGTAAAAAAGCTCAGCTTAGTGTCGGGATCGAGAGCCGTCAGCTCGCAGCGTCACAACCGAACGGGGCCCACAGTGATCCGATCCGCCCACTCAGCGGTCCCGGCTGCTCGCCCCCGAACCCCTTACCCTCAAATCTGTCTCACTGAACTCTGGGGAGAATTTCCTCCGGTTTGAACCTGCCTGTTTTTTCTTTATTCTTTTCTTTCTTTAGTTTTGGACTAACCCTTTAGCTGTACCTGCCTCCTTTGTTGAATTCTCTCTCTCACTGACCCTGTTCACCGTCGTTTTTATGATCTGCCTTTTTCCGGTTTTACAGCCGATGGCTGAAACTGCACGCAGGTGTTCAGGTCGCCTGCGAGCAGTTCCTCCATCTCTTAAAGCAGCAGTTCACTCCAAAGACATGACACAATGAGAGATGTAGTTGTTAGCAGAAACACGGAGCTGTGAGGCACAATCATTTGAAATTTGTGTCACGCAGATAAGTATCCGTTAAATAGCCTTTGTTATTGAGTTTCCTCACCTTTTTGTGTAGCACATGTTCTTTATGTATTGCCAGTGATGAATTGAGAATATAATTGATTTAATTACAGATGTATTCCAAAGCCAATGTTTCACCAGATTTGTTAAAAGCAGCTTTGGCGTGGACTGTCTCTTTAAGTTTGTCGGTGAAGCCAAGATTCTTCCAGTGCCGCCTTCCCGTCTTGAATGTAAATCATGGCAGCAACAGATGGGAGTTTGCATTGGAACCATTTTGCTTCACCAGCCACTGAAACAGCGAACACACAGCTCTTCTTTTTAAGTTTTCTGATGCAACCGCATGTGAAAAAAGGATTTTAGGGAAAAAAAAAATGAATGGACATGACTCAGTGCATGTGCTCTGCCTGGTTTAATGATTTGTGAAAAGTTGATCAGATGCCACTTTAAAGGGTCAGTCTACCAAAATTACAAATAACATGTTTTCATATTCGACTCTGGTGCCATCTTGCCATGCAGAAAGTTTATTATATTGATCATTTATATGATAATTTGCATTCAGTCGGAAGTGGCTTGGACTATGTGCTGTGCAAAACTGTGAAATTTACCTTTTCTTGCTGATGGGTGGAAACCTTGTGTGTCACACTGACACTGAGACTTTTTATTAAGATTAGTTTTGTGTCTTTATATGCTGAGATACTCACATGTATTTCAATCTCAAACAGAGAAGTAATGACAGTTAGTGAAACGAAATAAAAACCAAGAGTTACGGAGGCACAGTGTTTCTGCCCAACAGCAATTATTTGATGAATTCAACTGCAGTGAGTCTTTCCATTAATAGTTCTCCTGGGATCTTTTGTTTTGTACAAAGTAGTTTAACCGAAAAATGTTCATTGTAAACTCTGTGGGTTGTTTTAGAAAGACCTGCTGCTTTTGAATGTTTCTTCTTCTTTTTTTTTTAATGCTTTAATCAGTGCAAACAAAACTCTTCCATATGTGCCTTTGTAGCTGCAGAGAATTTAGAAGTGAGAAAATATAATTGTTCTTTTTTTATTATATGTTATGTTTTGCCCCTTTAACCAAACTTTATCTGATGTTTGACTGTTTGAAGCAAAATTTTCGCTACTTAAAAACTGAACTTCCCCTTCAAATCGCAGGTGTAAATATTGAAACACTTCAGACAGACAGTACGGTTCTGATTGCCAGATGCCAGAGAGCACCTAATTTACCAGTATTCAATCAAAACTGTAATGAAATCTATGCTCTCTATGCATCAGGACACCTGGAATGAAATGCAGGGCTCATTACCACTAGTTTTCAATTGCTGTGGATCCGTTGCATTTACACCATATCACCTTAGCTCATGTGCATATATTAAACCGCATCCAATTGGCTGAGCACTGAGGTGGAATATTATGCAAATTCCTAATAACAAGTGTACATGATTGAATTCAGTCAGTCAACAGCCAGAACCCTGCACACCTACAGCACGTATACCCTGTGTGTGTGTGTGTGTGTGTGTGTGTGTGTGTTTGCGTGCACACACACACACTGACACAAATGATCATGCTCTGTTTGCTAACCATGTCTGTCAGTGCACAGACATCAGGTATTAAAACTGTCAAATTACTAACGCTCGCATCAACGGGGTCGAGCTGCTCTGCTTTTCACCCGGATTTGTAGAAGGAAAATAATTCATTTGTTCCAATCTTCAACCTCGGGGTGTCTTTCAGGAGTTAAATTGTTATTTTTCGTGTGGAAGAAATAAATCTCAAGCATTAGCGGGATAATGCTCGCCTATGAAGCCCGGGGCCATTTCGTCTTGTTGGCTTCTCTTTGGGATGGAGTAGCCATTAAGGGAACAATTACATGCACTTGTAAGCTTGCAAAAGCAGAAACTAATTAGGGGTATTTTGGAGCGTCTTCACTTCACGCACAAATATAGAACACAAGTTGTTCTCCAGGTTACAAAATAAAAGCACCCTTGAGAAAAAGCCTCCGATAAAAGTCAAACGATGAAAAAAAAAAAACGAAAGTTGCTCCTCTGTGTAAATTATTTCAAATCTGACCCAAAAAGTGTTACAATAAAAGTCTCTTTTTATTCTTGGCAACATTTTAAATTACACTTTTGTAGAGATCTGATTCTTTAATGTCCTGTGAGCAATGTAAAAAAGAATTCTTTCGCAATTCAGAAAATATAAAACTTTAAAACGTTCAGATTGCCAGTAATTGGTGTCATAGAAAAGATTATGGGTGCTGTATTGTTAATGAAGTCAATTTTACTTTTCTGTGGGAGTTTGCAAAGATGGCAGCCATCTACTTAATCACTCACATGCTTAAGAGAAGTTGCCATTTATATTGTAATTTGTTTTTTTTTTTTAAAAAAAAAAAAACTTCATCACCTGCAGAAAAAAAGAAACTTTATTTCCCTTATGCTTAACCCATCGCCAATTAGTAAGACGCGGCACAGACAATGCTGTGTTAAACTTGCCTGTTTATATAACCCACCGCGCCGTCTATTTTTATCTGTATGGATGCAATCACAGAGCACTTCTCTTCCTACGGCGCCGTGGAGGAGCGCGAGGGTTGTTCTCCAACCATATCACAGCTGCCGCAGAGCACCAGGCTTCAAAACACCAGCAGAGTGACGGTCTGTCACTCACCCCATCACGTCTGTCTGTCTGCCTGTCTGTCTCTCACTCTGCCTCTCTTTCCATCCTCCTCCTCCTTCAAATCTGCTCCATGCACCTCCATTTAGTCATTCTCTATCACTTATTTCTTTAATCCTTTATCTCCACTCCTTTTTTTTCGCTCTTGCTCCCCTGTCTTTTGGATCTTTGAGTCCTCTCACATTCACTCCCCTCTTCATCACCAGTTTGTCACCAAGGTTGAATTTCATCCCTTCATCTTCCTCTTCTTTCTTTTCCCCCGGCTGTCACCATCCCTCTCTCCCCTTTGCCTCGACTCACTCAGCCCATCTGTCTCTTTACCTTTTGGCAGACTTCAGTGTCTCTATATTACTGTAAGCCTCCTCCAAACCGAGAACATGTTGAGTTGACACAGAAATATAATGTGACGATGTCAGAGAGGAACACTGGCTTTGAAGCCCTGTAAACACTGAGAGGAAGCTGTGACGCCAACGTAAAGCAGCATTAATTATCATCTCCTTTCCCCTCACAAACTGACTTTTTCTCTAAATTAAAAATATTTGTGTAGCTTGAATCCACGTGTTAAGCTCCCAGTGCAAAATAAAATTTAAAAAAAACAAAAAAGCCAAGTATGTGTGTACAGTCAGCCAGCACCTCCTGTGCGCCACCTAGCAGCTTGCCAGGCTGTCGTTATGATTCACAGGGTATTAATTTCACTGTGACCAGTGGCACCATATGTCCCATATACCCAGTGATTGAGTCATCCAGCCTGTTCATGAAATATGTTGTGATAGGTTGCTCGTAGGCTCTGAATTTTGTTTACCTCAGCTGCATGTTTCGCCCCCCCCTGTCGTGGTACTTGACTCAGACCCCAGGAGGGACCCCACAGTAGACCTGTAGCCACAGCCAGGGAGAGGGGGGTGTTGTGGTCCAGAGGGAGCAGATGACTCACAGGTACCAGGAAGCCACAGGGGTGAAAGGAGGCAGAAACCGAAGGAGAGAGCAGCCTTTCATTGCTCATTACAAAAGCCGCACGCCACCACCACCAGGACATCAGTTTGAATCACAGACATGAATCCACAACGATGCTGCAGAGCTGATTGGTGGCTTGTGTAATATGACCAAAAAAAAAAAAAAAAATGTCCAAGATTAAAAGGAGAAGTATTAACAGGCTCACTGCAGCATCACTTTTGATCGCATTTCCCACTGGGATGCAATTAAGATTCATGATTTTTTAATGTGGTCATAAGTCAAGGCAATCATTTAAAAAAAAAAAAAAAAAAAAGGCTAAATATTTTGCATTTTTATTGGTAAGCTCTTTTCATTGCATTTATTCTAGAAGATTACACTGCACCTCCTTATCTCTCTCTCTGCAGAGAAAATAACAAGTAACAAAGCAGCCAACAAAAATGGATGCAGTGATACATGATACCGGGATAACAAGCGTCTACAAACACACCTGCTCAAAAATCTACTTCCAAATAATGAAGAAGAACAAGAACTCGCCCACATTTCACAGTAATTTCATTACCTAAATATTAGAAACTATGTACAGACCCATCATCGTGAGTTATAAACCTTATATGCCGTAAGATTCTGTCAAACAGAGAGCTGATGCTGTTTAATAAAGAGCTGTAATGATGACAGGAGACAAATAACTTGTCTCACCTTATCATGCGCGGTGTCAGATGCCTTTTGAGGCTCAAGGAAATTAGTTTAAACTTCATTTATTTGTGCTTTTGTCACTTGTTCCTTTTTTGTGATTAGATTTGACAGAAATGTACCCAGTATTGAATCAGATTTTCCACCTCTTCAGTATCCCCTGATACTCGCTCCTCATCACATGCACACAGTGAGGAGGACCCTTTATGGTCCTTCACACACTAATTACCTTTAATTATGCTCACCCTGCCCCCACTGTCTCAGAAGGAGGCGGTTTAATTCACACCCTTCATTCCTCTGAAATAAAATCCTCGCAAAATGTTCATCTCAAACAGGTTGTGGAATTTCATCTGTTTTTTAGGGAATTCAGGTTGCATTCATGGCTTCATGGCTTCATTACACACCACTTCCACATGAGTAGAGAAACTGTGATGCACCTGGCAGGATTGAGCAACATGAATATTTAACATACCAAGCGACAGAGATTTTTCTTTTTTTGCAACATCGTAAAAAATGAACTGTTTTTGTATCAGCGTTGTTAAATAGTTTGATTTTTTTTTCAGTTAACTGGACAGGCCTTAAAAAAGAATTCCTATATAGTTATTTTTAAAAAATCAGAACCTTATTTGAGCTTCGGAAACAATTGCAATATCGGGACACATTCTACATTGCAACTGCGATAAAATGTAAAATAACTCACTGTACCCTATTAGATTTTATTCTTATCGCCTACATCATGACTCATTCAGTTCAGGAATTTTGGTGAACTTTTTCAGAAGAATTTCTCTGGGTGCAAAAGCTTTCATCATGTCATGGCTGGGTCACTTAATCTAGAGAAAAGATTAAAATTCGCTCTAATGCAGACCTAATTATTCATCTCATCCACCAATCATCGTCCTCATTATCATCGCCCAGAACATCTCATAAACTATCATCAAGCCTGATTTAGACATCATCATTTTCCATCTTCTTTTCTCAACGAAGCTTTCATTAGCTGTTGAATTTCGCTTGTTTGGAACACCTGCATTTTTTTCCCACCTCGGTAGAGCTCAGCTGCCCCCCCTCCGCAGACTAATCAGTTCACGGAGACTGTCATTAAGGGCGGAGAGAAGGGTCTGACACCACAGATGGCAGCAGCTTCTTGCAAATGAGCTCTGATTATGAGAGGTGGCAGGTTTCACTCCTCTTATAGTCGTCGCCTTCCACACCATTAGGCAAACACAGTGCTGGGGTCACGTCACCCAAGGACATTTACATGGTAGATTTACCTCGGCTAAGTAACCTTGTGTTTTTTGGTGCACTGTTGCGGTGACTGTCCCCTCTGCTTCATTTTGAAAGAATTTGACAACCTCATTTGAGTCTGTGTTGGCAAAGGCGCCACACTCTGTGAGCTATTGGGTAGACCTGTTATTTTTGGCTCGTTCATCATACCAGGTGCTCTCGCCCCTGATCTGTGCTTTGGAAAGCAGAGTCTGTGAAAATGACATCAGGTTCCTGCTGCTGCGCTCCCATCAATATTTAAAGCTCCAACTCATTTCAGAGTTGATTTCTCACTGACTGGGGAACTCTTGGCCTCTGCCAGTCTGAGTGGAAAGCACAAGTCCTTGAAAGAATGGATGTATTGATCTATTAACAGTGGATAGAAAGGAAGCCAAGAGCTTAGTTCAAACACCTCTCCCATGCTGTTTTCCACATAGCAAAGCTCCTGTAAACACAACCTGTCTGTCCCAGCTGCTACTTGACCTATATTAGCTCTTGAAAATGTGCTTTTTTTATTGGCTCAGTCAGCAAAGCTCTAACTGAAGTACCTTTTTCTCAATCTTTTTCTGTTTTGAAGGTGTGAGGCGACCACCAGAGCTGGAGAAGACCAATCACAGCGTTCATTATACTCTCCTGATTGCTTGCGTTTTGGTGGCCTTTGTCCTCGGGGCCTTCCTCTCTGGCTTCCTGGTCTCCTGCTACTGTAACCACACGGGTCACAAGACCAAGAAGTTATCCAAAGATCCTGAAGCCCCGATCCCACATGCCTTGTCCCTACGTAGTCTCGCTAAGCTCAATGGCCTCCTGGACAGCCAGAGTAAGGACGACAAGCTGGAGGTGTCATCTCCAAAGATCTACAACTCTTTCTTTGCCAACAGCAAAGAGCATCACGCACCAAGAAGAAACGTCCATCATGGAATGACAATGGGAGACCTGGTCCACCCTCACCACCATCACCTGCACCATTCCTCCGAGCTGTCTGGATTGCCTACACCAGATTCAACCCCAGAACTGCCCATCAAAAGTATGAAAGCCTTCAAGAACCAATGGGAGAAGAACCAGAACTGCAACAATGCCAAGGAACCCAAGTCCCACAACATTGGCTCCAGGCCTAGCTCAGCCCTGCTTCACCAGCAGGTCTTCCCATACTCCCATGGCCTATCCAATGGACAGCCACTAGTCGGAGGTCACCTCCATCCAGAGGAGCGCAAAATCCATAATGTTGAACGAGTGTTATCTCAGCAACCTTACCCTGGTTACTCTCAAAAGGTGATGGAGGTAACCTCGCTGGATGAGCTCCTGAAGCACATCCACGAGGCCGGCAGCAGCAAGAACTCCCAGTTAATGAGCCCATCGGATCTGATGGCCAGCGGCGGTGGTGTTCAGCTGCCATTCGCCAACCGCATCCAACCTCAGATTCCTGAAACAGAATCAGCACCTTACTACAGCTCATCCACCTTACCTCGAGACAGCCTCACCCGACGCATGGATGTTCCCCCGGACATTCCCCCTCACCACCAGTCCACACTGGAGAGGAGGCACTCCTCCCAGAGGCACTCGCTGATTGCTGCAGCTACCAAGATGCCCAACGGAGGAGTCGGTGGAGGAGGAATGATCCCTCGCCAGCACAGCTTTAGCCAACGAAACGGTGGGCCCCACCAGCCGCCTCCCCTGCTTGCACGGATGAACTCGACGGGCAGCGCCTGTGAGGTACACTACCCCCTCATCCCCAATGGGTACCTGGCACGCCAGCACAGCTACAATGGAGAGCAGCAGGACATCCCACACAGGGCTGCTATTGTCCGCCGGGCCTCCTCCCTCAAACCCGATGTCCCTCCCAAACCCCTGTTCATACCTGCCACGTCCCCAGTCAACCAACAGGGAAAGTTTAACTACTGAGGAGTTACGCTCCCGGACTAAAGAGGGAGTCTCCCTCATTGTGTCTTCTTAAAGGAACTTCCCCTTGAAGAAATGCAATGAGTTCGAGGTTGCAGATCTTCACAAGAAAACACAACCAATCTCGTGGCAGCCAGTGTCACTGTGGACGAAAAAAACCCCAACCAAACTGTTTACCCCCTCCTCCTTCTTTTTGTTCAATGAATATCTTTGTACCATATTGGTATTGCTCAGCTACTTGCTTATTATAGAACTGTTGACTTGGGTGACGTGATGCCACCTCCTTACAGTATATTAGGCTGCCAATGTCCTCAGTGTGGATTTACGATGCAACTTAGTTTTTGGACGCTTTGATGTTGGAAAAAACTGAACACGTCAGTCATCTTGAAGACTCAAGACAGAGGCTCCTGTGATGCTTAGATTCATGCTTTTGCTCAACCTTTTCTGATGTGGTGTTGATAACCAGTCCCCACCCGCCCCACCCTCGAATGTGTTTATATTATGCATGTGTGTGTATATATATGTGTGTTTATATCCACACCTTATATGTATACATATACATATGCAGTATATGTAACCTGTGGTGAAAAGTCAGCAAAATCCCCTGAAAGTAGTTATGTCTTTGCCTTACTTTACTATACTCTTTCATCTTTGGGCATATCAAACTATCTCCCCCCCACCAACACCTAAGAAATATCTTAGGGACGCCAAATCATGCACTTCATCGAAACAACCTATTCTCAGTTGATTTATAACTCTGAACCAAATTTGTTCAGGTTGAGAAGAGAAAGGAAATACTTCAACAAAGCAGCTATACTCGTCTTTTCTCCTTTTTCTTTTCCTGTCCCAGCAGATGTCAGGCGACGCAATCGGGTCCATTTAAGTTCATCAAGAATGTTTCTCTTAAGATTGGTGCTCTACAAATCTAGTGGGTCAAACGTCCTCTCAAATGGGAAAAAAAAAAAAACAGATATAAAACTGTATTCTAGACTCGGGAAGGACGTTGAAAATGCCATGCCGTTTGGCATAAAGAGAATGAACATAAAACATAGAATGGACTGCAGTTATTATAATTATTAACTTTGTGGCTATTGGTTGTAAATAAAGGAATAATTACTAGCCAAATTTTAACTGTATGTGTAAATGTGTGCCTTATTTAATAATAGTGTGTGACATGGGGGTATAGATTAATGCAAGGGATTCGGATGGCTACAATGCTACAAAATATTGTAGGTGTTTCATTTTCTATGGTCGTCAGTATGTGCCATACAGTATCATATTGTACATTTGAAGAGTTTCATTCCAGAATTAAAGATTTGTCATTTGGAAACTGTTCTGATCAACAGATAACTGTGAGTATGATTGTAACACATATTGATTAATTATATATAATATGTTATATCACGAGGACATTGAGACTTTTTTGATACAAAGTATTATTTCACAAATTATTATCTGTTATTATGAGAGATATTAAACATTATATATATATTTTTATTTCTTTTCCGAGATGGATACAGTGTTTTGGAATGAAACCCTTCATTTCTCTTTGTTGTTGTTTTTTTTTTCTCTGTTTTGAATTTGTTTGTTTATTTATCCCAGAAGTGTGAGCCTGCAGATTTTTATGGGAGTGTTTGACAAAGCGAGTACACACAGCCTGAGACTGCAGACATTCAGGTTCGACTGCTTCCACATTATGTCACTTTCCACTGGGTGTCACTTTCCCTATAGGTGCCATTGTTAATTCTTCTTTTAGCAGTAGCATTAGCTTTTCTTTGGGTTTTCTAAAGGAGCAGTTCACAGTTCCTCTTAAGTTATCACCTACAGTCTTGCAGCCATTGTAGAAGTCAATTATATGAGCAGGAATGCGGCTTTTTGTTGACTTTGATTGTTGAGAAATAATATTTTTAGTTCCTAATAGGAGAAAATAGTTAAGAAAACTATGTCACATCATATTGTTTTAGTTATATATTAATATTAATGCACAGATGCAGGATAAAGACATGAAGTAGGACTTCTGCAATGGTTGCTGCTGTAGCTTTTGACTTACCTTCATCACCAGGTGTCAATTCTAACAATATAGGAAGCAAATAAGCAGGAATGGAGACAACAGAGTCTCTGTTTAGATAATATGTCGAAACATGGAGAAGTGCAATGAACTCTGATCCGACAAGCTAGAGATTGTCACTCGGATTGATAGAATAGTTGTTCCCAGGAGGCCACGCTGCCATCCCAGAGGGTTTCCATCAGTCGTCTCTGCCTCAGAAATATCACAGCTTCAGGACTCATCGCTGTCGCACATTTCAGCAGAGTAACTTTGGTCACGGCTGAATGAGACCGTGATCAATCCTGTGAAAAACAGCACTACGCTATTTACTGTATCTGAAAGCAGCGTTTATTGATTGAAATTTCCCAGAGCTCATTTGACCCGATATGAAGTTTGCTGTTCACACTCCAACTCCGGTAAATAAAAGGAAAAATACGTCCGACCATGTTTGTTGAAATGAAAAAATTTGATTTGGATATTAAGGGGCAGCAGAGCGCTAAATGGCTTTCAAGCGACAAAATACAAAAACATCCAGCTTGATTTAAGGTCGTCAATGTAATGTTTCATAAGAGGAATTGTGGCAGCTACAGTGTTTGATGAGTGGAGGTGTTTTCTCTTTTTATTTTTGAATCTGCCAGTGACAGATTGTAGGAGAGAGGGAGCGGTCTCGCCTCCAAAAAGCTCTATCAGTATTTGATTTGGTGTAAATACATTCTATCTGGGCGGGGTCTCATTGATTAAGTATTATGGTTATTTTTCTGTTTTCCAGGCTATGCCTCTTCAATTACTATGAATTTGGTCTCACAGAATACCATTGTATGTCTCTTATACTAGGAATAAAATGAAAATATGATGCACGTGTCTCACTGGTGAATGTGTTGAAATCCTAACATACGGCGGCCTCTCGGGAGCCATTGCTTCAATCTGTTGTCTTTGTTCTGTTTTCAGTCGTGAATGTGTCAAAGAGGATCAGCAAAATGTTACATTCTGTTATTTTATGTTTTACCCTGCTTCCCAAACTGCTCTGGAATGGATTTTTATGTCAAATCACGATGAGTGATGCACGAAATGTGGGAACAAACAACAGTTCAATGGAGTGCAATTTAATACAAAAGGCCCATATTTCTCCAAACTAAAGATTGTTTTGTACAGAATTCTTCGGTCACTTTTGAGAGTGTATGTTTTATGGCACATTGGATTGCATTATCTCCTCAAAGGACGTTATGTCCCTCACTTGATTGTCTGTCAGGATGTCTAGACTGGAGGAAAAATACAGCCAACAAAGGAAGGAAGGATTGAAGTGATGGATTTTTTTTAGGGAAGATCCAGGAATTAAAGAGGGAAAAAAAAAGATATCCTATAGACACAGTTAAACGTTTTGATTTGCTGTGAGTTGCATTGAAAGATCAGTAGCAATCATATCCATGTGTTGTAGGGAGGTTCAGCTTTTTACAGCTTTCTTTTACAACTGCAGTCTCCTGCAAGTGCCAATATCAGAGGGCAGCATGAGGTGAAGAAGACAGCACAAGCTAAAATGAAGGTGAGTTTATGCTTTATAAGATGTATTTCACACAGTTTGTGAAAAAAGCAGCACAAGTCAGTACAGTGTGGTTCACTTTTCCAATGTGAGCTTCGAGCACTGAGGCAATAAAAGAGAATTTTCCAAAATATAAAAATTTTCTTTGAACATTAGGTGAGTTTGCATTGTTTCGTTTTTATGCACATTTTCATTTTGTGCACTAAAAAAAAACTACTCAGCGAAAGATCAGCTTAACATCCAAAACAAATGGCTATTTAACATTAGCAAAGAATTAACTTTCCAATAATAAATCAGAGATTGATAAATGTTTGTTTTAAATGGAGTCGCTCCTACAGAATTTTGTCTATTTTTCCTGTAATTACTATGAATTGCAGTTATTTTCCAGGTAACTTACAAGGAAATAATTATGGAGTTATTATTAATTGTGTTATGAAAATATTACATGTAGAGGACTGGGCTGCCCTCAGTGCAACTACACACTCTCTCAGTGCTTTCCACTATTCAAGGACAGCTGTTTCTTTTACTTTGTCCACCATCTGCACCACCTAAGGCAAGATGTTCAGGTCTGACACGTAACCCGGTGATTATTTTGCACATAATGTTCCTCCAGCACTGTACAGGAGATGGTATATAATGAGATTACTCGAACATTATGCCATATGGGAATAGATGGAAATGTTTTCAAGTGCTTCTGCCGTGCATCCAACGGTCATGTTTAAAGCACCTTTCTGCAGAAAGTGTCTTTAAAATACTGTAACTAAACTCTTTCAGCCAGTGTTAACGCAGAATTATTCAATGCATGACCAAAGATAACTGTGTCCACTTCAACCATGTTTGTGTGGATAATGCGTGTGGCCTTAAAAACTCTGGTACACGCTGTGCTTTGAGGTTTTGCACTCTCAAACATGTCTTCAGTGTGTCTGATGACACCGAGTGGAGCGATAAGAGCTCTGCCTCTGAGATTTTTCAGATGGACTGTGAAGCTGCTAAATGTTCGAAACCGTGTTTCCAAATGTTTCCATTGTTATGTGACACCACCGCACGCTGAACAAACAGAGCTCGATTCTGAATTTAACCGCTGAGTCACATTGACTAATAGACTCCCCGCAGGTTGTTACATAAGAGATGATCAACAATCATGGTGTGAACGCGTCCCTACAGTAAGTAAACAGGCAGGTTCACGGTCGTGTTGAGAGACATTTCTGCAGGGTTTCTATCTGCTGATGGAAACGCTGTGTGAGTCCGCAAACTTTCAGCTCTTCAGGGGAAGACATTGTAAAACACCAGAGCGATGCAATTAAAACAATGAGACTATAAACGAGTGAAGTGTAAAAAAAAAATGTGCCCAGATTTTGTTTTTGTTAACATTCAAGAAATGAACCAACATCAACAGAATGTGACAACGTCAAAGTCGCTAATGTGTTGGAGAGATGCTGAAGTCAGCATGCTGACAGGCTAGCTCCAGTTCACCCTCTCTCATTATTGTTAATATTATTATTGCCTCATTAACTTTTTGTAAACACACTTAAATTGGACAGAAAATGGAAAATGTCTTTCTTCTGTCTCATCAATCACCAACTTTGCTTCTGTCAGTAGAAACTCTCGTTCAGGAAGTTATGGTCAAACGCTCTCCTGCTCATCTCCTGCATGATGCCTCCAGGACTGTCGTGTCTTTCTAGTCTCAAGTCCTGGTTCCTGGTTGGTCTGAATCAGTCAGTCCCAGTCAAACTCTGAGACTTTGTCCACCAAAATCACAAAAATCACCCGTCTTATGAGCAGAGTGTTATCTTCTGCCTGCGTTTGGAGGAATCCAGGACTGTTTGTTTGTTTGAAAGCAGCTCAGGTGTTGACAGTCTGTTCTGTGTAATAGGGACACTGTTTTTGGAGAGCAATGTTGCTGCTAAAACTCTTTAATGTCATCTTTTAATGCTGCGAGCAACACAAACACATTCCTTTTGTAGTAAAGTGGAGGAAGAAAAAAACTCAGAGGTGGATGCTTTTAAATCTGAGCAGACGGAGCAAAAAGTACCTGCCTGCTTTAAGGTAAATAAGAGGGGAAAAAAAATAATCGGTCTTTCCTGGACGAGTCTACGCCTCAACTGTAAGAAACCCATTTCAGCTAAATAAACCAGCGGAGATTTGCATTGACACACGGCTAGAAACGCACATCTTTTCAATCATTTTCATAATGTGTTTCCAGCTGAACTCTCCACAGGTTCCTGCGGTCTGAATGCAGCGTTTGTGCAGGTTGATCACAAATGTAATGGGCTCGTAGCTGCAACAAAACAGAGAGCACACAGCCGCCGCTATTTCAAGGACGACACTGAGTCAAACTTCGCTCTAATGTCCCTCGCTTTGCCATGATGTTCTCCTGTAAATGCATCGCCGCCGTGGTGTCCAGGGGTAAACCTGTTCTGGCATTCAAGCAAAATGATGTTTTCCTCTTAATATATACAGTGAAAGGACTGTGATGGGTGGTGAGATTGACCTTTTAGCCCAAACAGTTCTCCTAATGAGGTGGTATCGATTAGTTTATGCAATTATCCTCCCCGCAGTCTATTAGATAATCATGTCTGTGTGTGTGTGTGTGTGTGTGTATGTATCACGCAGAGAGGAGGTGACTGAGAGATGGAGGTGTTTGTTGCAGATTGAACCGAGGCCAGATAATGGACAGCGATTACCTGCAGCATAATTATCGGATTCCAACAAAACGGCAGTCGATGGCGGCTCCAGAGAGGTCGGGCTCTTCTCAGGCTTGTTTGCACATTTCCACTCACAATGCTGCCAATGGAGGAAAAAAAAACC
>JAQNCA010000030.1:2560463-2578729 GCA_029783725.1 Acanthurus tractus
GACATATCCTGATCAAAAATAACCCCCAGATTTCTAACGGTGGTAGTAGAGGCTGAAGTAAAACCCTCTAGAGTAGCATTACTGCCACTAAGTATCAGATTCACTTCATTATTGTGGTTTTACTTATGTCCGTGTCTATTGTGTAATCTTTGGTCCATTTTTCTATTTGTCATGCACGCTTCCAACATCCGAACTTGAATTCGCTGGTAAAGGGAAGTGAAACACAGTAGGTCAAAGTGATGTCATGTGATTGGACGACCCTGAAGATGATTTCTGCTGATTGGTGCAACCGATGTTGAGGTGAAGACAGAGATATGTATATAAATAGAACAGATATTCCTTTAGTTTTGGGAGTTTGGAAGTTTTCTTCTTCTGCATTGAACCACCAGACTTGTGGAGGAAAGCCCCTGCTCTGTCGAGGACTTCAGGTAACATGTTGCTTTGGTGCATCAGGTCATTTTTCTTCTTCATCAGTTTCTGTAAATTCTGCTGTATTGTGCTGCTTTTCTCTGCCTGAGCAAACGTTACTATACCAAAAGTTTAATAAGGCGTTGAGATATGAACCCCTGCAGCAGAGGGGATTAATAATGGATGAATTTTAATATGAATTTTGAAATTTGACCATTTTCAGTAGATAGCACTTTTGCCTCATAAGGCCCCTGGGGGTTGTTTCCCTGATTCCTCCAAACATTGAAAACATGCATTTTAAGTTAACTCTTCCCTCAGAACCCTTGAGACTCCGGCTTAAAGGCAGAGTTGGTCCCATGATGCACTTTGCTCCTCAGGAATGAGCTAAAAACTAAACAGCACATCTAATTTTCTGTGTTTTTTTAAATTTCCTTTTGAAGATTCAGTCAGTAATTACAAGACATGTAAATTAGAAAACTTGGTTGCAAGTTTTTAGAGTTCACAAATTCAAAAATAATTCAAAAGTGTGACACTTAATAGAAAACACTTAAGTGTGTGAGGAATAAGAGTCTTACTGTAAAAGGTTTTTCGATTACAATGTTACATCAATGCAATCCATTTGGAAAAAAGGTGATGTCACTTAAAAAAAAAGAATAGTGAGACTGAAGTTTTCAAATGTCATCCATTAATTAATCAATCTCATTTGTTTCAACCAGAATGATGAAACTCAGCATTTGCCTGGTGCTGCTCCTCCTGAAGACATGCTCAGCTGTAACTTATCGTAAGTCTGATATGAAGGAACATGTGACGTCTTCTTTGTAAAACATTATAAGACACAGTTTCATATGGCTGCAATATCTGTTGAGGTGAATGTAGATCTGCAGTGTTAATGGAAAGAAGAAAGTTATTTTCTAAGTTGTTAATTAGCTACCATTTGGCAGCAAAACCTTTTCAGCTCTAATGATAATTTAATTCGACTGTTTCATTCTTTGCGTTGAGTTATTTGTGAAGAGACAATTTCACTCCCACATTAAATAAATGTTTCATGTTTTGCTGCTGTTTCTCTCTGAACATAATTTTGACAGTTTGACTGTTTTAGCAGACTAATTTCCTCTTTTGTGCAAACATGTCTTTTCCAAATTTTTATGCACGATTTTTGCAAAAAGTAAAAGGTTTACTCGTCTTGTTTAATTATGGAAATTCTTAAGAGAGGGCTCTTAAAAGCTCTGAAGGAATCATCCAGATGTTTGATGCAGATGTTTGTATAACTTAAACGTACAGTAAGCCTGCAAGCATTCAGTGTTTATGCTAAGTCTTTCAAGACACAGTTATGGCAACAACTCCCACGCTAAGACAGTGTTCGTATGTTTTTGTGTCCCTTCTAGACTCCACTTTGCTTTGTTAATTTGTTTTTCTCCTGGTATTAGGGTTAGATGTGTTTTTCTGTGCATACCGTTTTGTCTAGTTGCAGTTTTTTCTTTAGTTGCGTTGCATTGAGCTCTCACCCCCACAGCAAAATAATAAGTTCAAACCAAAACATCAACATAAACTTGGTGATTGGCCAAAAAAAAATGACCATAAGAATCCATTTCAACCATCTCATTCCCAGAAAATGTGGCCCTACGTGGGAAAGCGTCCCAGTCAAAACGTTATACTCATGCATTTGGGGACCCCTACAGTGCTATTGACGGAAACCGTGATGGGGACTGGAATTCTGGATCGTGCACACACAGTGCTGAGTTTTCCAACCCCTGGTGGAGGGTGGACCTGCTGGAGTCCTACATCATCACCTCCATCAGTATCTTCAACAGAGAGGACTGCTGTGAACACAGGATCAACGGGCTGAAGATCCATGTCGGAAACTCTGTGGAACAGAACGGTCGGAAGAACCCAGTGTAAGTGACAAGCTGCACGAATTCTTTGTCAAGTTACACCAAGTTTTTGCTGAGAAAATGACACCAACTGCACACCAAAGTGTTTTCTGTTTTGAAACAATTTTAATTACTTTAAGGAAGAAATGGTTTTATTTCTTTCAGATAATTATTTGGCGGACAAAAAAGCCACTTTACTTCTCAGTAAAGTCATTCAGGGTTTTGCATTGAAACTGATGTCAGTTTTTAAAAGTAAGTTAAATGCTGCAATGCAAACCACCAAACCAGACACTTTAAGCTTAGATTTGTCTGGAAATGCTCCTGTCATCTTCATAAAAATGGAAAAACTACCCACAAGGGTTGAGGCATTATTAAAGTTCACATTTCCTGACTTTTAATTTGTAGTTCAAGTTTAAAAAAGATAAAACTTTCTGCAAGAGTTCCTTTTTTTTTCTTTGTGTTACCACTGACCCCCTTCAGGTCTGCAGGTTTCAGTGTGATTCATGTGCTGCTTTCTCTGTCTGTTAGTGTTGGTACCATCGTTGACATCGGTTCAGAACAACCGTTTATTCAGAATTTCACCAAACGTGTGGAGGGACGTTACGTGACTTTGCTTCTACCTGGTTCAGGAAAGTACCTGACGCTCTGTGAAGTGGAAGTCTATGGGTACCGAGCCCCAACCGGTGAGAATCTGAGCTTCCGAACTGACAAAAGTGATCAATATGCTGTAATTCTCATTTTATCTATAAACTGTAAGTCAAAAACTAAATTAAATTATTATATAAATTTGTATCTTACAAAAACAAGGTTAGCTCCAAAGAAATTCTTTTAGAAATGTATTTTAAAAGGTTAATCTTGCCTTTATCCTGCATCTTTCTTGTATAATTTTATTATAAATCATACATTTTTTTCAACGTGTCATATGAGAAGAAAAATTTGAAGTTAAACATGTAGTGCATGAACTAAAACCTGCAAAACCAATTTTTTTTTACAGGAGAGAACTTAGCCCTTCAAGGAAAAGCCTCACAGTCTTCATTATATTCATTTGGCATGGCATCCAATGCCATAGACGGAAATCATGATAGCAAATGGGAACACGGCTCCTGCAGTCACACCAGCAACGACATCAACCCCTGGTGGCGACTGGATCTTCGCAAAACCCACAGAGTGTTTTCTGTTAAAGTGGCTAACACAGATGCTAACCCAGAACGCCTTAATGGAGCTGAGATCCACATTGGAGATTCGCTTGAACAGAACGGCAACAGCAACCCAAGGTAGTTTACAGACTCTTCAGGCACATTTGTGTCATATTTCAACCCAGCATCTTTTATACCTGCTCTAATCAGCATTTTTTAGTGTTAGCAGGTAGTTAATAACATAAGTAACAGCTTGTTAGCTTGATAACATGACATTTAACTCATGGTAACTGAACATAAGAGACCCAAAGGAATTGCCATAATATTACAACTACATTTGTAAACTGCTTCTAACACAATAACAAAAAGTTGAATATATATATATATGTGTGTGTGTATGTATATTCATATATTTATATATGTATGCATGTATATATATTCAACTCTTTTATAATATTTTATGTATATACATATACACATGCGCACAAATATATATAGCCCTATATCTATGTAGGTAGGTGAGTAGGTAAGTAGATTTGTTTTGCAGCATAACAGAGAGAGCATCCATGTTATTTTAATATAAACGTACCTTGGCAAATAATTAGATTTGCTACACACTACGGTCTCACATTATTATTATTTCTTATTTCCAAGTTTCGGAAAACACTTCCGTAGAGTCTTATTATCTTATGAAAGAATGCATTAAAATGTATAAAGTTACAATGGTTAACACACATCTGCTTCACCCTCTCTGCTCTCATACTATGGATAATTAGCTACTATTTGCTGATATATGTAGCACAATTAAATTTAAAGGTGATAATATCCAAGTGTTGATTTACTGATTGTTTTGCTGCCCCCATGTGGCCATAAATCAACACTGAAAGTTTAAGAGAAACATACTGAACTTTTAAAATGCTCAAAGCCATCACATAGTCATTAAAGAATTACCACCTTAACTCCAAGCTTTAACCCGCTTAGCTAAAACCCTGTTTGTCATGACTTTAACTAACAAATCTCTCAATCACATATATTAATAATCATTCTGTCTCTCTTTTACTTTTTATCTAACAATTTTATCACTTTGTAAAGTAAAAAAAAAAGACCTAAGTGACTAAACTCACTGATTTCCGCCTCTTCGACCAGATGTGCTGTGATCAACAGTATCCCGGAAGGAGCTGTTGCTGAATTCCAGTGCAACGGAATGGACGGACGTTACGTGAACATCGTTCTCCCGGAGAGGGAGGATTTTCTGTCTCTGTGTGAGGTGGAGGTCTACGGCTCGGTTCTGGATTAGACCTGGAGACATTTAACATGCACTACAATAACACTTGGCTCTTAAATAACATCAATCAAAGCTAAAAGTCATTGTCCAAAAAATGAAACAGAAAAAAACAATGAAAATAAATAACGCGAAGTGGAAAAAGTGGAAACTTGTGTCCGAAACCACTTTCTCATTAACCTGTTGTATAAAACAGGCTGCATTGTGTGATTTTAGCAAGAAGTAGTAAACCTGCTCTGGAAACTTATTTTCTTTTCTTTTGGGGATTTTCTTTACTTTGTGCATTTAAATGTTTGCATGTCCTGGTTTCTGAAGCTGCTGATGACTTGTGTTTTTTTAAATACGAAACTTGCGGAGAATTTTCACCACCTGCAGCTGAATCAAACTGTGAATGTCATAATTACTAAAAAAACACAATAAAATAATTAAAGAAAGCCCCAGGTGCTTTTCATTTCATAATTATCATTTCAGAGCAGAACTGTTTGCACATTTAAAATTTAATTGACAGAGACTGAACGAAAAACTCGGTTGTTCTTAACTGGTTTAGTTTTAGTCGGGCAGAATGCAAATTTTATTTTTCAGAAGTTGTTAAACACTTTAAATTAAGTGTAAATTTTTTGGACAAAATTATTAGCATTCATGCAATATAAAGGGTTTTAAATGTTTAGCAACTGTTGTGTTTAAGTGAATTATTCCCAAAGAAGGAAATTAACTGATTTATTAATAATTTTTTAAAACATTTATGACAAAAAGAAAAAAAACAATGGTGTTGACGTCAAACACTTTATTTTTTAAAATACAGACAAAAAAAGACAAATATTATAAAAGATCTCTCAAACACACCAACGCCTGTGACGGTATTACACAACTTTTTGTCAAAGTATTTTTGGGAGTTGTGGCAACATCCCCGATCCTTTCCTTTCACAAGATCACACAGCGATGCCTCAGTCTTCGTATGAACAAACACGCAAACAAACAAACAAAAAAATAAATGATATCAAATGAACAAAATGCCACAAATTAAATGCTTATGGTCTGATTTGTTCGACGCTCTGGCACATTTAAAACCATCAAGAAAAAGACTTTCTGTTTATTAATGTTTGTTTTGTTTACAATCTCATTCTGGTACCAACCAATAAATTCACCTGCACCAAAGTGTTTTGTACCGACATTATTTCAACCTGCTCAAGCACAGAAATACGTTAAAGCTGAGACGGACTCGTAGCCTTTTTATAGACAAAACTTGTCATGGAATATTTGGGAAGTTACTAATTATTGTGATGGATCTGTCATCATGTTGGAGGAGGAAACGAAAGCAGAAAACCAATTATCCACAGCAGCCAAATGTTTCTGCAGCTGTGGCCTAAATTCTCACTCTTAAAGAGGAAAGAAGGATCAGGAAGGAAGTATAGGGATAATGTTTGTTTCTGCTGTTGTCTCTCCTCCAACATGCGACTCCTTCCTCTAAAAAGAACAGTTAAACATTTTGAGAAAACCCCTTTTTTGCTTTCTTGTGTGAACTTATATAAGAGGAGCAATACCACTTTTATATCTGTGAAATTGCAGAAGTAGGCCCATAAAACTACAATTTAGAGGAGCTGTTAGAGGGATTTTTGAGTTAGCCTGACAGAGCTAACGGAGGCTAAGCTAAGGTAACATTAGCTTCTCTTTTATCAAAAAGAAATGAGAGTGGAATCAAAACTCTCATTTCTCTTTGTGCAAGAAAGCAAATCAGCTTTATGTCCAAAAAATGTTCAACTGATCTTTAACAACCTGTTCAATCAATATAAGACAAAACTTCGGCGTGTTGACTCATTTCAATGCAAGAAAAGATTTTAACTTTATCCGTCTGATGAGTCTAATTACATTAGATCAAACCATCAATACAACATGCAGCCATTTTTATTTTAACCTACGGTAGAAGTAAAGGACACTTATTGACAGTACAAGTTACAAACATGATCACTTATCACTTAAACCGTCTTCTTTCAAATTGTTTTACTCAAACAGACACAGGAGCCTTCTGACTGCTTCTTCAGATTTACTGTACAGACGGGAAAGTGGTCTTGATTTTCTCATTTCATTCTCCTTAAGTGAATTTCGTAAAATATCCAACAGTCATTTATCAGGCATGAAGAAGAAACAGCGACTGCTACCATTTACATCGAAACCCACTGCTACGATCGCTTTTGATTGGCCGTCAAAGAACTCACGAACTGAAGGTTCTCAGTCACTAAAAAGACATGTTATCATGTGCTACAGTACCCAGAATACAAAGCTTTGATAACAAGACTTGCTTTGGCAAATAACAGGAACTCAAGAGACAAAAACAACCTTTTGAAGGTTGCACATCGGCCATTTACAAAACAACTGGTTGGGTATTTACAAAAATGTTGTTACAGGGCAAAGATTAGGGAGCTCTACTTGTTTCAGTTAACCATAAAAAATCTCTTTTGTCTGTTTTTTTTTTTTTGACTGAATTAAGAAAAAAAACTTCTACTAATAGGAAAAATTTTGTTAAAAGATCTCGATCGAATTCCATCTTGGAGCAAAAGCTGAACGATATGTATTTAAAGAGAATTTTTAAAAGCTTTTCAAACACATGAACATGATTTTCCTCAGTGATTTTGTTAAAACACTGTTCACTCCTAAAGAAAATGTCGTAACACTTTGCAGCTTGCATAAAAAATACACACACAAATAAATTATAAAAATACTGTACTACTGAAAAATCTTTTCAGAGATCAACACTGTGCGTGACATTGGAAGAAGTCAGCTTTTGTCAGGTTTGCAAAGGGTATTGCTTCACAGTATGTGGACATCATCGATTGGTCCCGCAAGACAAATGTAACTTCTTCAGCGCAGGTCACAGAAAATGATTTCTATACATTTAAAAAAAACGACGACAGCTTCTCTTAGAGGACCGAGATTTTTCAGAACAAGGATTCTATGTAACAGAACCGACGCAGCAAAACTAAATGAGGAGCTGCGATGACTTTTGGCTTTCACTCGGCAATCAACTGGAGGGAGCTTAACGGAAACGTCACCAGTTGAGGAAAATGCAGCAAAAAGTGGGAAAAGGGTTTTTTTTTTTTTAAAGTCACAAATACTGACAACTGAGAGGACACAAAGAGTAGAAAGACTGATGGCTAATCATTTTGTCCGACCTGTTTTAAGTCCAGCGCTCAGCTAATCAGAGCACTGCGGAGAAGTGGAACCGTGTGGGTTTGAGGGAGTAAAGAGTAAAAAGCAGCGACGGTGGTGACCGACCTAAGCAGATAGAAAAAGAAGAAGTGGAAAAATGACAAGTTTGGTGTTGAATCGGTCTTTCCCACGATGTTATCTGAGATCTTGGGTCGCCTTGGGGACTTTGAGAACTTTGTAAATGTCATTAGAAAAGACTGTGGTGAAGTGGGGTCGTGAGTTCCTGGAAATGTGGGTGCAGAGGGGGACTTTACCGACATTTTGGGGATCTTCAATGTCCCAGATCTCCGGCATGCTGCAGCCGGGTCTGGTTTAAGAGACAGGACAGAAAAAGATAGGGGAAAGGAGGGAAAGAAAACAGAGTTAATCAGATGTTAAAACTTGTTTTTTAAAGGATTTTAAGCAAATCAAAATGATCTAGTCTGCTCTCTGTAATTTTCTCTGGATAACAGCATGAGAAAATCATCTAAATCAAGATGTAAAAGAAAACGATCTGCCTCCTGCTGCAGGAGCGAACACATTGCATTGAGTTACCTGGTTCGTCTGGTGCACCATGAATCCTCCAGGACGAAGAAGTCGACTCCCAGCTTCATCAGGTTCTTCTTGACGGTTTCTCCAGACATGCGGCTGTACATGGAGTAAACCAGCTTGGTTCTCTCCCTGTGAGGAACACAAAGCAGCACTGTTAGGATGCATGAGGCAGAGAAACAATAAAATAAAATACATGAGCACAAAGACTAAAACATGCAAGAAACCAGTATTCCAGCTGCTCACACAGTTACAGGTATGAAGACTGAATGAACCTCAAAGCCAACTGGATCTGATTAGTTTTTTGCAAACAAATCCTTGAATTTTTCTGTAAATATTTGATGATTCCACATGATTTCTGAACAGGACTAAAAACTGCCTTTAGCCAAACTTGGAAGCTGAGTTCAACAAGTTCTTCTTCTCTTTGTCTCTGATCTGAACATCACAGCGATTGCTTGGTTCAGCTTCACTGACCTCAGACCAGCGTCTTCATAGTGGGGGTGGTTGACGATGGGCCGGCCGGTGGAGAGCTTCACACTGGCCATGGTGGGCATCGCTCCAGCAAACACTGAATCTGCATCAATCACACGCAAATACAAAATCACATAAAAAGTTCATCCAGTCAATTTATATAAGAACAACTTCTGGAATTCATTGCGTTCTGTACTTATTTTGAGAAAATATTTAAAAAAAGTTCAGAGTGATTTTTATGATCATTTTTTAAGGAAGCAGTTTGTGGAGCTGTTGAGCATTTCAGCCTTGGATGTAGGATTTATTTTAGGTATGTTGTGTTAGTGTGCATTAGTTTTAGCTCTGTGTGCCTAAAAAACTAGCAACTTAGAGTATATTCACTATTACTGGCAACAAAGAAACTGTTACCCATTCAAACAAGTTCAGCCCAATTTAATCTTAAGTGTTCACGCATCCTTTAACATTGAATTTGCCAGAACAGTGCTTACTGGGTGTAAAAACAATCAATGCACCATTAACTGAACACAGAATGACTTTAACTTGACCTTTGGAAGAAAACACAATTTTTGTTTGACCTGTTGCAACTGTGAAAGTATTTTAGATGTTGAGTGGGCGACAACCATGATGCTGACTGTCATCTCTTGGTCCTGAATGTTGAAGCAGATCAGCATGAATATTTAAAGGTAATCTTTTATTACTCCGTGATTACTAAACTCATTATACTGAGAATAATAATCTGGATGAGAGTTTCCACTGCAGCCATGGAGGCAGGTGAGCCGACTCACCTGGCCGGGTGTTGTCGTGGATCCAGTCCAGCAGCTCCTCCTGCGGCATGTTGCTGAACTCTCCGATGATCGCCCACTGAGCCTGGAGGTTGGTCACTCCCTGCACGGCCATGATGGCCAAGACTGCAAACACCACAGCCTTGTGTTTGAAATTCTCTCCGATCCAACCAAACAGCTGACAGAGAGAAGAAACACAAAATATTAGTTCAAAAATCTCTTCATTAATGCTAAATATTTTAAAATAAGATGCGTTGTGTTTAGTTCTTGGAATTATCTCTTTTACTTGTGAGACCGACCTGTTTGGAGCAGATGAGCGAGGCCATGATGCACATGTGAGGCGTCAGGAAAAGCTTCAGACGCATGATGAGGACGGCCAGGACAGCAAACGCCACCAGCTGCAGACTGTGATACACCAGCTGCAGAGTGACACACACACACACACACACACACACACACACACACACACACACACAGAGTCTGATAATCAAAACTGACAGGAAGATTCAGTGGAAATTAAACAAGCATGATTAAACTCCACGGCTGTGACTGATCTCTTCATCAGCCGAGGCAGCTAAACGCAGACAAGCATGAAACAGATCAAACCTGTCTGAGCCACAAACACTTTCATATCCATTCACACTGTGGTTTTTTTTAATATAGCTTCACTTCTGATGTCTCTCCTGTTCAGGTGTTTCCATCTGTAGTGGCTCTGTACCTGAGCGGTGAGGCCGGTGACACAGTTTGAGATCCACCGCTCTCCAACGCAAACCGATCTGAACTCTGAAGAAAAGCCACATTTGCAGGACAGACTGAATAACGACATTCACTCGGTGCTTTGATCATGCGACACAGCTTTTCCCTGCGAGGACCGAGAGCACCTTTGGGTCCCCCCACTGTTACTCATTGAGCCATAGAGGAACATTAAAGCAATTATCTGGATACTTTCACACACTGTGGCTGGTGGATGAACATCTGAACGCTTCCCCGCCTTGGGAAGGATATTACAGAAAACGACATGAAGCAGCTGGGAGGATGCCGACAAAAGGCAGCGCAGTGTGATTTCAGAGCAGACGGGGAAGCTGCCTTTCATTTCTCAGTAATGAGAAAAGGGATGAAAATCACTTAGGGACATGGTTTCTGAGCAGACATTACAGCGCCGGAGGAATCAATCAAATAAAACAGGTTTAGAGAAATGGGAGCGACGCTGTAAAAAAGCCTGAGGGTCGACACTGAAGTGTTATCAACATAATGCTTGTGCGTGTACTTCACAATAACAGAGAGGATGTGAAGAGTGCCTTTCTTTTTTCTCACCTCTCCTTTTCCGACTATTTCAGACCTGCAACACAGAACAGACAGAAGTGTATAAACCCAGCTGCTGAAGGGACAATAAAAGGTGCAAAAACTCAAAATAAGAATACTAATATTTTATTAAAGGCTGTGATAACCTGCTATTTAAAAATACTCGCTACTGTCCTGTTTAAAATCGTTAGCATCTGCTCAAGAGAACCAGTGAATATATATTTAAATGAGAAATGAGGCCAGTGTGGAGGCAGAGGACGCTCACCCTGCAGCTTCATCAGCATCATCAGTCTTCCCCCCGTCCCTCAGGAACCGGACTATATCCTGGATGGTCTGGAAAAGGACAAATTCTTTCCTCTGTCATGTTTCAAACAAATCGTGCAGCTAACAGCTCGCTCAGCTTGTACTTCATGCCATGCTTTGTCAAATCCACTCATGTATTCTTAGCTTAGCGTGGGCAAGGCATAATGCGATTAGACTATGTAAGAGCAGTTCCTTAAATAGTTATTTTCTCTGATGTTCCCCCCCCCCGCAGAATATTTCATGTTTTAAGAATCAGGGATTTATCTCCCTGTTCTTCTTTTCTCAAAGCTTAAATGTACGCTTGTAAATGTCGACTCATTTTCTTCGAGTGGAGAGAAAATGAGTCGACTGCAACTTTCTGAGACTGAGAGAGCAGAACCTGAACCTGAGAAAGTCTCTTCCTATTTTCTTTTAGCAGGTTTACTCGGAGATAAAAATACGTTTGACGGCTTTGTCTTCCTGCCGCAGTGAGCTGTGAAGGGCCGTAAAGTGATTTGAACTTTGTGTTTGGCTGCTTGTTGTTCTGCTGATCTGGAAAAAGATATGAAGGGACTGATACTCTGATGACTCTACTCAGAAGATCTTTCATTTCTCACACATTCTGAAAAGAAGTCGACACGTTCTGCTTGCATTTACACATTTTTTGTATTATAATTACAACTTAAGGTGCTAGTTGTCTTTTTTAATGTATTCATAGTTATGTTTGCATGTAGAATAAATACTAAAGGAGTTACTGAATCAGGCATTTTGTGATTTTTATGGTGTTATCCTTCTTATGAGTATGTTTTTTTTTGTTGTGACTGTGCAGTAAAAGATAAAGGACGACATGAAATGTGGTTTAAATCTCTTCAAAAAGCTGGAAAATAGACCTTGAGTCAGTGATTGTTTGTTTGGAACTTGGTAAAATATTTATTTAACGTCTGAGAAAAGTCTGTGATTGAATCAGAGCCGCCACGTTAATGCACTTTTGCTCACAGTGTCTATAAGCCTGACAGTGTGTCATTCCCAGTGACTGTTCAATCACAGCTTAGCAACCGTAACCATCACAGCGGGCCTGCCAAGCTTCTGATGCACACAGACGTGATGAACACACTCGTTCAGCTGCTTTATTGTCCTTTTCACACTTTCACACGGAGGCTTTGTGTCGTTAACTTGCTTTTTTTTCCCCCTTCTGGTCAGATTTATGTCGCTGCTCTGCAAACAAACCAAAGTGTTTTATCCGTTTCTGTTTTCAAAGACTCACCCTGCCGGCGATGAGAGCGACCACAAGCATGTTGATGGGCAGCAGCAATGTTTTCAGGTAGCGTACGGGAGTCTGAGGGGGGGAGAGACGGAGTGATGCAGAGTGAACTGAAGTAAGAGATGAGAGAGACGGAGCTTTCTGCACGTTATAATGCTCACTTGACTCAAACCACCTGTTTGCACATTGATAAAATTCAAATAAAAAAAAAAAAACACACAAAAGCAGGCTGGCGTCTCACGTACAGCTCGGCTCGACTCAGAGCGAGCTGCCAGGCTCTGCTGTCATGTTTCTGTTTCCTGTGAAATTCAGAGCACAGATCAGTTCCTTCGCCGTCGCAGCGAAGCCTGCTGTGAGGAAATACCAACCGCTTTGATACAAAACAGCGGGCCTTTTTTTTTTTATGACTACTCATATCTTCACAGGAGACTGAGGGCAGGATTTTTAAAAGCAAACCGCCTGAAACTTGAGTTTTATCAGAGAGCAGCTCAGCACAGAAACTCTCCGGAGTACGATGTGAACACTGACGCAGGGTCAGAACTTACCTCCAACTCAATGAAGTCAAATTCTGCAGCACACGTGTACATCAGAGTGTGAAAGTCCTTGTAGCTCGTGAACTTAGACTTGATCAACGCGCTGATGTGGGCCTGGAAAAACGAAAAGTTCTCACATTTTCACTTTGTATTTAAAAATCTCCTTCAATTTTAGACTTTTAAATCCCTGAATGTGTTCAATAATGTCGTTGTTGCTGACAGTTTTTGTGCTGTTAGCTTCACAAAGCCAATCTGAAACTTGGCTGCAAAGCTTTTACCTGCTGGCCAACAAATAGAATCTATCTAAACCTTTAATTACACTTAGCACAGTGAGTTACAAACATATCTGATATCAGTGTGCAGACATAAAACTCTATTTTGAATGTTTCTATCTATGTCTTGGAACATGGGAACCTAGAAGTCATTACTGTGAAATTTAGTAAAGAAAAGAAGTCATTTTCATTTGCCGAACATTACTTTTATAAATTTAACTCAGACTGAATATTAGCACTTTTTTTCAGATACATAAATTATACAGAGCACAGTCAGAGTATCTTACATCATCCGAGGCACAGAGGACTGAAGACAGCATGAATTTGAGCAGAACGGTGGTGCCGACCCAAGCCAAACCCTGCATGACCTGAGGGTGAAGGACAGATACACACAGATGCACACTGCAGGCTGGCAAATACACACACACACACACTCTCTCTCTGATCTGTAATTGAGCCTCAAGCCTCATCTGGTCACTGACAAACTCACAGCATGTTTATTTTGAGATGCTGGTTCCTGTTATGATCGCTTGGCAAAACTGAATGAAAGCATTTAAAATAAAAAAGCTGATCTTGAGCCACATCTGGATATTTTTGCAATATTAAAGTGGCAAAAAGTATGTGTGTCCTAAAGTAAGGGGAGGTAAATTCTTCATACCCATGTGATGATGCCAGGTTTGAAGACTTGAGCAAATCGGTACCTCAACGCAATGATTACCTGAAAAAAACAAACAAAACAGAATTTACAATTAGAAAAAACAAACAAAAAACCTCCCAAAATAATCCAAAGACATGAAAAAAAAGTATAAAACAAGCATAAATATGGTCTTAAAGATGGTTTTGTAACTTCAGCTCATTTCTTTCTTTCATTTGAGTATTTTAACACAGCTGCACTGATCAAAGCAAACAAACAATCAAACTGAATTCATCTTGATTGACCCGACGAATCTCATCAGTGATTGTGCACACAGTAAATCTCACTCTCGATGCTCACCCAGATGGAGATGAGAGAGGATGCGTAGAAGGACGTGAGCAGCATGGAGTTTCCAAACATCAAGATAAAGCAGACGCCGAGTGTGATCTGCAGGACGAGAACAGAGAGGAGAGGAGGAGTCATTCGAAACCCATCATTCGAAACCCATCGAGCTACAGTAACCAGTGTTTTCCAGCAGCTCAACGTGGATGATCTGTCGGTGTAATTAGGAATAATGCCAAACGCTCGAGCTCGGCAGCGAAGCTCAGAGGCAAAGCCAGCTTCTGTAGGTTTCCAGCAGTCTCCATATTTAGCTCCACATTCACTGCTGCTTACAAAAGCCAACATCTCTGTAGGAGAAGGATGGGTGGTCTGAGACAGATTGTATTAAGAGTCAAAAGTCTTTCTGTGTGAAAACACTTCAGAGGTTTAAACTAATGCAATAGACTTTCAATACACAGTCGCTAATCCTATTCAATGAACTCTTGATGCTTAAACCCACAGTGAAGAGTGAAGTAATGCACAACTCTGACAGAAGAGGAATGATTCCCGACCACTTCAGCAGCTGCCAGGGAGGATGCCTGACCGATTTGTAAAAAATAAACATTTCCTCTTCAACAAAAACAATATTTAACAGCTAAAAAATGTGTAAATTGATGAAATATCCAGGTTCTGAAAGGTGCAAACTAAAAAAACCCAACTTTTTATGCATCTGTCAAACTAAAATATCCAACATTCTCTTACTCGAGCTCCTGAAATGTGGGCTTTTCCTTTTCTCTCCGTTTAATATCGGTGTAAATTAAATATTTTTGCAGTTTAAATCAACACCCTGGAATCTGAGAAATTGAAATGAGCAGTTTGCACTTGTTTTTTTCCTTCTAAAGACCAAACGCTGCATTATTCATGTAAATAACTGACAGATGACTTGATAGTGAAAATATTTGTCGTTTGCGGGGCTGCACATTGGAATGCCCTCTAACGAGCGACACCGCCAAGCTCATTAACAACGCTGCAGGTCATCCAGGACACACACACACAAACACACACACACACACACGCCTGGTTGTGTCTGCGTTTCTTTCCTCGCATGAAGCCAAAGTCGTCGTAGTCAAGCTCGCTAAATTATGCAGAGCCATATGCCTTCCTCTGACACAAATCTCCACCATCTCACCACAAAGGCCCTTCTCCTTATCTGCGGAGCGCACAGTCCCTGGCTAAAAGCTCGGCATGCTGAGGGGATTAGAGGGAAAGAATGAGGAGGAGAGGGACGAGAGACCACAGTGACACACACACACAGCAAACACAAACATCTTCACACACTCCGACATCCACACAGAGATTCTTTTGTCCTTGACAGTGTGATCCAAGTTGCCAACATACCCCCCCCATCTTTCATGCTGAAATTACACTTATGTTGTGTGTTCAGTGGCATAGTTAATGCTAAAAAAAAAAAAAAAGAAGGTCACCCCTGTCTCCGTTGGCGCTGTCCTCGCGGCTCATGAAATTCTTCCAGCCGAGGAAGCTGAGCGAGATAAAGAGAGCCGAGGCAGAGCACATTACAGCTCAGAGGACAGAAGCTGGAAACACTTACACTTTTGTTGGGGAACAGCACGGCGGCACAGTTTCCTCCGAGTGCTCCGCCATTAAAAACAGTTATATTAAGTCTGTTCTTCTGTCCTGAGGAGGCGTCACCTCAGAGCCGTGGTCGGCCTCTGGCTGCTGTACTGAAGCTTCCCACTGCTCCTCATCCATGAGTCAAATAAGCATGATTGTGTGTGACAGCAAAGGTTCTTCTTGGAACAACAAACAATCCGCCTACACAGTGAAAGCTAATGCATCAACCTACGCGGCGGCGCTGCTGCGTGATGCACGCCGATTAATATGTGAAGTCAGGATTTCAGAAAGGTCATCTACCGTACCATGTGAGTGACCAGGATGGACTGCATCTTGGCACCGCCGAGGTAACCCAGGATGTAGGAGGCAAACAGGGAAGCCACCTGGAAGAGAAACGACAATTAGCTTAACAACACACACTCCAGAAAACTCCAACACTTCATAAACATACAAACAACAGTGGTAAAGTTTCAATATCAGATCATATAGCCTTACTGTATTTAAAAAATTCCACCTTAATTTCATAAAAGGACCCGAATAATAAAGGGTTTTTTTTCTGTTAGATATAACTCACCTAATAAAAATGGGTTTTATTGTACATTGACTTTTTCTCTTCATCCCACACTGTTTTTTCATTTGGAGCTGTGGGCTTTTTAATAACCATCATCTTAAAAAACTGATCCATGCAGATACATCCAAGTTCATACGGAGTATTTTGGTAATCCCAGTTGGAAACAGTGTGATTACTTATTAATAGAAGGCAGATAAGAAGCAAAATAAGTTTAAAAAACGGAAAGTTTTGAGTCTAAAAACTCGGACCACACTTCCTGCTTCATGCAGCCTTGTGTTTCTTTTTATATCTCGGTGTCTCTCTGCGTTATGTAAAGCACTCTGAACTGCCGTGTTGCTGAAAGGTTCAGAACACTTAACTTGGCTGGCCTTTAACTTTTAATGCATGCTTAATATTCACACCACATTCACTGTGCATGTGCAGACGGCCATGACATGTCGAACTGCAGAGCGCTGCACTGAAACTGCACTGATTAAAAACAGAGCTCACAGTAACTCTACATTGGATACATGAAGAGGTTTCTGTAAATGGAGCCCAGATTGTGCAACAGGAGCAATTAGTCGACTGCTGTTTTTGAGTGTGATTGCATAATAATTTTATCAGTTTTAAAAGGCTAATATATATGACACTCTCCAGACTCTGAACATGACGCAATGTCCCTGGTTTTCTCTCCTCATTATGTCTTGATTTCTTTTTAATAACAGCATGAGTTGCCCTCAAGAAATAAAAAGCTCATTACATTCTAACTTGATTTATTACATTTGCATTATAAAGATGCAAATCTAATTATTAACGCATTGCACAACTTATAGGAAAAATACATAAAAACATTACATTTGTCCGTTTATCACCAAAATTCCTCACAATTTTGTCTTGATGAAACATCAAATCAAATTTACATTACACTGCAAAAACCTAAATATCAAAATAGAACTATTTGTTTTTTACATTTACTTTTTTATTTGTCAATAAATTTTAACACAATATTTATAACTTTGACATTTCCTGTTTTTTTTTGTGTAATTGCTTTAACTTACAGATGTGTAAACAGTTTGTCGTCACACAAAATGAATATAAAAATGTACTGATTAATTAACAAGTTTTAATGTTTTAATCATAGTTCTTTCTAATTTAAGTTTTAAATACGAAACTTCAAAGGAAAATTGGATTAATTAAGACGTAACAGCCTTTCTAAATGTATCAGCGTAATCACTGGTTATAATTAAACAAATTAACATTTTTTAATTATTCTGGCGACGCACCTTCAGCTATGGAGATTTAACACCAGCAAACAGGATATCTATGATTTGAAGAAAACCTGGAGTGTCTCAGAGCCTCAGGTTGCGTTACTCACACAGTAAATGATGCAAACAGGTTAAATTACCGGCTAACAATTATAAAGGAAAGATGTAATGGCTGTTAAATGACTCGCCTTTTGTTAAAATCTGCACACAGAAAGCAGCAGCGCCCTGAGGGGGGCGCCGACAGAATGGGCTTAACTGTCGCGGAGCAGAGAAACTGGCACCGGCGGCTCGTTTGTTCTTTAGTCCTGGTTCAAACTCCGGCTGTTCTGTCTGACAGCTTTCACTCTTAACTTCCCTCCTGCATCTTTGAAAGAATCTGTCTTTCTTAAAGTCTCAACTATGCTTTTCAAACAGCCCCTTGTTTCGATGTGCATGCAAAACAAAGATGCTGATGAAATATATTTGTAGTTTCAGCATCTCTCGCCCTTCTTCAGCCCTTGTTTCTGCACCTCATGCCCTCTGTCTCCTTGCC
>JAQNCA010000030.1:2743765-2754064 GCA_029783725.1 Acanthurus tractus
AGATCGTTTCAACGCGCTTACTTAGACTTTTCTAGAGCTAAATCCAACAGTTGTCCTCCGCTGAATAAACGTGTGGTCTTCCTGGAGAGCCACAGTGTTGCGTAAAAAGAAACATTGGTGAGAAAGTGGTTCAAAATACTGTGGCAGAGATTATCTGATTCATCTAGCACTTTCTAATTTTAAGGCGTCACAAGCCAAAAAGTTGGTAAACCATCAATTTCACGATGGAAATATCTGTTTAAACAAGACTAAGACTCTAAAACCATGTTGGCCTCTGTGTGGTTGTCTTTGGACACACTGGGTTTTTAAGCTATAAGCTAACATCAGGATGCCCAACATGCTTTCACAGTGTCAGTATGCTGATATTAAATCAGGTGTATTGTTGACAATGCTCACTATTTTAAATTAGCCCCTTAGCATGCCAAAAAAGGGTTGAAAAGATTCAAGAATCCATCAAGAAGGTATTAAATCTTTGTACCAAAGACTTTTTTTCAAAATCTCAAATGTCAACCTCTAAAGAAAAAGTCAGATTCACCGAAGTCATTGACCTTGAATGTCTGTTTCAAACTTTATGACAATCTTAGTTGAGATATTTCATTGTTTCAGTTTAAACCTCAATCTAACGGTGACCCAAGATGAAGTCAGTAGAATTTGTCCTTTTGGGAACGTCAGTGTCTGTACAACATGTTATAACGAATCCATGGAATAGTTGTTGAGATACTTCTCTCTAAACTGAAGCGGTGAACTGGTCTGACATTGCCATCTTTAAACTGAACTAGCGCTGCAAAAAAGAGTCTTCAAGTGAGCCAAAGTCTATGAAGTCATAAACAATCAGACTTTACTGCAAAGTTCCATAACTGGAACCTGGTCTTTTAATTAATTCCCTTAAAAAATGAATTACGCACTCATGGAGAATTTTCTAAATGAAGCGCGAAGGGAAAATGATTTCTCCAGAGGTATTTGTCCGCACTGTATCTGTCAGGCGGACAGACGCTGCTTATCCTGTTTTGGTCCAAGGTAGACGGTTGAAACCCTACACAAGCGACAGAGCTGCAGTGCTGTGACACCTATGTATTCACCGCCTGGCAGGGTCAAGGGAGATCAGGAATGGCTGCCGTCTCTGCTTTCTCAGCACACTCCGACCTTTTCCCGAAGTAAATCCAACAATTGTCCTGATGAATATGTGACTGGTGTTGTATTTTCCGATGATGAAAGAGTGCTGGAACCTTTAATGCACTAAAAAACCCATCATAATCCCCCCTCTCTCAAATGAGGAGCCGTCTCCATTATGAGACAGATGCGATTGTTAAAATCACATTTATTTGCCTCTGTTGCTTGTCTTGGAGGATTGACGGCTGAGGAGACATTTAAAGTAAAAAGAAGAAAAGACTACTGATATCAAGTTGCAGTCTTAAGTGATGCTCCACTGAATAGACAATAAATAATTAAATTAAACATTATGGAAAACAGGCCAGATACAAAAAAGAGAATTTCAAGGCTGTTTTTAGTTACAACTTTTCCTGGAGAGCCGACAGATTTGTTGCTTCTTCCTCTTGATCCACTGCACCTAAAAGTCAGAATGAATGTCCAGTATCCTCCCTGCCCCTTCACACAATTTTCCCCTGCTGTTCGCCAAAGTATGTATCTTTATCTTACAATGATGTCTTTAAACTTTATCTCGTATCCCTGTGGAAATATGAATGAGAGCACTTGGCTACCATCGTTGGAATCCTGACATCTCCATACAGACGGAAGCCCACGGATCGCTCCCCTCCCCGGTGATATATTTGTAGAGTGTTAGGGTCAGAGCCTCGGAGAGACTCGCACTCCCGCAACATGTGCAGGATATCAAGCTTGATCTTTCGTGGCGAGAGTGCTCCAGATGTGTGTCGGTATGTGTGAAACTTGACCGCCGGAGTTTGGCTCAAGGAATTAGACATACCAAAGCGCTGTTTACTCAGCTTTGATTTCTTAGATTAAAAAGACCAGCAAGCGCTCTGTCTTGGGCTGATGTGACTTGACGCAGGCTCTTACAGACAATTTGGAAATGACGTTCCAAAAGAAAATTAGTGTTGCAAACAGACGGTTCGATCTTATGGAAGATTAATGTAAGCCAGCTCTTCACAATTAGTTTGTAAACACTCAGTCAGTCAGACCAAGAGCAAAACTTGCGTGTGTTTGTTTTGCCACTTGGTTTCGAGCTGTTTCTGACCACCCACAGTAGTCCCGGTTGTGGAGTTTTTTTTCCCAGGGATTATGCTTTCATTTAACAGGCCTCATCAAAGATTGTTTTTGTGGTGCTCACCTTCCTGCTCTGCTTTTTGCTTTTATTTGCAGGGACCTCTCGGTACACATGCTTGTCTGGTTGGGTGCGGTGGAAAATAGCTGTGGAATAGCACACAGTGTATTTAGAACAGGGAAAGTACCACCAGATGGCTCAAAGTGCTGATAAAACCTCAGCTGAGGCTGGTAAATTTATCTGGCAAGGAGAAAACACAGAGAGGGCATGTACCTCTGACAAAGCTAAAGGAAATTATCTTAATTAAACAATAAAATGAACTTCTCATTCAGATCCAAAATGGATGATCGTGCTCATTGTCTGCTCATGGTTATGATTTTTCGGGACCTACCTCAATCTTTAATGACACTATTACATCTATAAGTGTGACAGGTGATTAGAGATTAAGATTTAGAGCCACAAACTGAGACATTACCAGCTGAATTTGTCACGTTGCTGCAGCTTCACACACAATTGAAGTCACATTAGTTCTTGTTGAATCGCTCAGACTTGCAATGTTCATGAGCCTTTAGAAAATCACCAATAATTTGTTATCTGCGAAATCTGGTTTGATGACATTTGCCTTGTTTAAAAGTTACAAAAACAAATAAATTAAGACAAAAAAGTGGCCACATGGTGAAGCTATTGGCTCCCACTAAGCCAAAATCATTAAGTTCATGGTTACACTTCACACAAGGGATCAAAGTTTATACTTTGGCGTCTGATTTTAAGCGCTGACACAAAAACCGCACCTTTCGACTGGTGTATTAAACATAATGGGAATAAAACATAAGCAGCATTTAACTGTTGTAGCTACAATGAATCCTCTTAATGCTCGTCCATATATCAAGCTCTTGTTTGTTGGCTCATGGCTCAACTTTCCACAAAATTTTGGAAAACTGAATGAGACTGAAAGTACAGCTTAAGTGGAGGTAATGACCGACTTAGTTGTCTGAAGGTCAACCTCGGCAGGAAGGTTCAGTCGGCTGGTGAAAAGTTAAAACCGGCTGGTATTTGGGATTTGGGCCCCAACGCTAAAATTAAAATTTCCTGCTCTGATGGAAATTGAAAGTTTATGAAGTTATAAATAACCAGATTTCAAGGTGGGATTCAAGAACTCAAATCTGGTCTTGTATTCAGTGTTCGAAAATGAATCTCACAGACGCAAAAATGATCTTTCTTAACAGTTTCGTGTCGCGACCCCTTATTGTTCTCACACTGCGTCTGTCAGTCTGCACGTTGGGCAATATCCCCTTAATGTTTAGTCTGTGGTGCATCAATATTTTGACAGCAGTACAAAAATACAGTGTTGCACCTATGTTTGTGTGTTTGGCTTATGGCCTACTGTGATAACAGTCTCATGCTTGTATTAAGGGTGGAAGTGAGGGCACTAAGCCTTGGCCAGGATGTGTGCTGCTGAAAACCGGGCCGTAATAAATGTCTTGTTTTGTGAAATATTCCTGCACCTGCGCCTGACCTCAGATGGCCTGGGATATAGTCTGTTTTTGGCTTCCCTGGTTTGGTGTAAGTGATACAGTGTGATAAGTAAATGAGGCATCCGCGGAGGGTGTGTGTGCTTTTTCGGAGCTCTCTCACCGGATGTGGGATTTCGGTATGTCCCAGTTCATAAATCCCACCCTGCCTTCATGCTTTCATACCTCCTCAACTAAAGATCCATTGTTCTGCTTGCTGTTTTGAGGTATGTCTTTCGGTGAGTTGAATCCAAACAAAGTTGTCTTTCACCGGAGCTTGTTGATAAAGTTCTCGCTGAAGGGACGCAGTGGAAATACAGACCCCCTCAGTGTCCCATTATTAGCAGGGTTTGTCTTCTCTGAAGAGGTGACACAGAAAGAGAAGTCGTACATTAAACAGACTAACAAATTCCTATGTTTGCCCAATGGACGCCCCTAGACAGGATATTTTGGAAACCTGTGTTGAAAGAGCTTTACCAGTGTACCGTAAAAAGGCTGTAAGGCAGCAATTGTTCCCTTAAAGAGGCCTGAAAAGCAGTTATGAGGACAAAAGTTTACTTTATCTATGGAAAGTCAGAGGAAACTCAGAGCTGCACAAAAGTAGGGAGGGATACAGACTTATTCATTTCTTACATTACAGTCCCTTTCAGGTGAAGCGAGGCGGAGTGGGAACAGCACAGGTATCTCAGCCAATCACTGATCCTCCGTCCTTTTGTGTTATTCTGTTCTCATGTCAGTTTCTTACCACTGTGCTGTAAGAACTGAGTACACTTTATCTACTCTGTATTTCCATAATCATTATCTTATGTTCTTTCATATTGTCCATTATCTTTTCATTTTTTAAACTGGTTTGAAAGAATAGTAATCCTCAAGAAAAACTAATGTTTTCACTCAGCAGCCAAACTAAACTGAAATTGCTATTCTTTGTAATGATTACTTTAAGTAAATGCCAAACCTAATTATGTGCAATTTTAAGGATATCTTTTATATCTTTATATTCCATTAATATGTTCTTTTTATGTTTTTTCTTTGTTCCTGAACTAAAAGCATTTAGGTCCCTCAGACTAGAAACTTTAGACACCAGAGCTAAACTTTTACATCTGCAGCAAGAACTGGCACAAAACTTGAAACAGACATTCAAGGTCAAAGATTTTGGTAAATCTGACTGTTTCTGTAGCATCACCATTAGAATTGACATTTATTTATTTAACTTAAACACTTCCCTTCCCAATACTTCTCAAGTACTTTCACTTATGATATCCAAGGAAAAAATTTAACTGCTAATAGTTGTTTACGTCTACCAGCTGGCGGCTCAGTTTCAATCCACAAGATTGCTGCTGTGCAGCCATTTTTTCGTTCAAATCCACAGATCTACATTTGAAATTCTAGCAAAGAACCCAACGTTTCCAAAGATTTTTAACATGTCAATCTGAATCTTGGGGACGGTTTTGTATAACATGATGCATGAGGCATTTCAAGCCATAAAAAACGCAGTCTTGGCTTAAATATTTCCCTTTGTGGGTAGATAATCTGTATGATACTGACACAGACAGATAGGAATGACAAACGTGGATGTTTTTCCAGCCTTAAAGCTGCAAAGGGGAAATAAAGTGGATGTTAAAAAGTAAAAAATGCGGGATTTTTACTTGTTGTGGTGTATTTTCTCCCTTGTGGTATTTCTACATTTACTAAGGAATTCAAGTCAGTCTGCTGCCATTTTTTCAAACGAGTCTCTTCAGGGTTGTAGTTGTGTAAAACTTGGGGCTCTAATCAGACTTCTGAACTTGCCAGTAATTGGACCTGTTACCCCCTTTCTCTCTTCACGGGTTTAGCCCCAAGCTACTGCCTGTCTTCAATGATACACAGAAGGGGAGTAAAGGCGGCAGCACCACAATACCCACTGTGGGACGAGCTGTCAAGAACCCTGAAACTCGATCCTCTGTCAGACCAAAGCGGCGGGTGATTTTTGCTGTTTTGTATCACTGGGATTCATCATGCAGGTCATTTGGGGAGAGTATTTTCTGAGAAATTACTTTATCTATGAAAGAGCAGAAGTCAGAGTTGTGCTCGGTGAAGTTCACGTTAGGTGGTGCTTTCAAGCTTTTAAGACTCCCAGAGTGAAGAAAGTAGCCCGGCTTAATGCGAGTAATGATACTGCCCCCAAGTGGATGTTTCAACTATTAGTACTGTAACACCCTCATGTCAGAGGCAAAAATACAGTGACAGTAAAACGTTAGGATGATGAAAAGAGGCCGTAAAAACTTTCTTAATGTTCTTGGCCACCTTGGTTATGGTAGCTGGTGTGACTCTAACAACTCTTTCCAGTTTCCCTCGGCTCCGGCTCTGCGCCAAGCTTTTTCCATAAGCTGTTTTTCAATTAGGACCCAGTGCTCTTGGCATTTCATAAAGGGAACTGAAGCAGCAGCAGCAGCAGCAGTTGCAGCAGTCGCAGTCCTCGGGGCTGGGGATGTCGGGAAAATGACAGAGGAATACAAATTGTCACTTTTAAAGGTCCTAATTGCCTGAAACCTTTAAGCTTCAAAGCAGGCTCTTCTTGTGTGGCAGAAGCTCTGCTATGCGCTCCTCTTGGATGGAAAGGTTGATTGCAACTGTGGCATTCGACAGTAGAGAGAGTTTGAGGATTGCTTATTGTGTGGTCCGTCGATGCTTTCTCCCAACCCCCCCCCACCCCTTTTTGCTCTGTGTTTCAAAGACCTGTCGCCTCACGGCTTGTCAAGTCCCCCCTTTTAAACAGTAAGCAAAAAATAGAAGCTAATGATTGAAGTTCCATTCCATAAACTTGCGGTCGCAGTTTGGAATAACAAGACCGTTGCATGTGTTTGTGCATTCATACACATGGGAGCGATTAAGATCATTTTACTTTTTAGTTACTGCCCAGTCGGATGGTTATATATTGCATTGTTTATGTATTAAAACAACGCTGTCACTTAATTTCATAATCTCTTGGACTGGAATCTGGGTTCTCAGAGAATGAGGTAAAAATGAAAAAAAAGTGAACACCCCTAAAGTCTCCATGACTCTCTCCATCCATGACTCCTGTCTAGCGGTATTTTCCCCATTATACCAGTTCATATATCCTCAGCTAACAGGCTCTATTTTTAAAATGTGAAATCTGTCAAGAGGAACTATAAATGCCATCAAGGCCACCAAGGGATTGGATGGATGTGTCAGTAATCGATGTAGCAGAAGCTCCGCTGTCGGCGGAAAAAAAAAAGTGTGATGTTTTAAATGTAAAAGTGACGCTTTCCCCTTTAATATGGCATACATCACTGGTGATAGCCCTTCCACTAATGTGAATAAATGATGATACTTTTGGCTGAGAGGTGAGGATTTGCGGCCGTTAATCATTATGAAGTGGAAAGTGAGGTTCCCTCACGGCTTATAATAGTGAAGTGAATCTCGTAAAAACAAGCACTTTTGAAATAAAAATAAAATGAAAACCCCCCTCCTGCTGACTGCACTTAGACTTTGGCTCACACAGAAAATTTCTGTCTTTTGAACATCTGAGGATTAATTTCACACTATAAACAGGTGAGAAGCACCTATCAGCTCAAATAGCTCCATCAATCAGACTAATCCAGTTGTGGTTTTTCATCTCAAGGGCTCAGTTTCTCTTTCACTTTACGTTTTATCACTTCTCTGTCCAAATACACCACTTCTGCTCTGTTTGTCTCTGCGAGAAATATTCAGCCTCGAGCGTTCGCTAACCAGAATCTCCATCTCCATAATCTGCTGGAAGAGACGGCAGAAAACCATCTCAGTTGACGCTGGAGGACATTGGCTCTGATGATAGTGAAGATCTGGAGACATGCAAATCCCTGCAGGATCGCATTCCACCTCTTTGTGTTTATATGTGTGTATTGGGGGGGGGAGTATGAGCACATGTGTTTATGAAGTGTCTCCCCAGTCTGTGTTTTGTATGCGTGCATGCTGACTCGTGTGACCCGACGCATGCACTCCTTCTCACTGATGTTCGCGTGCCCATAACAACGAGCCAGCGAGCTGCTCGTTAGCGAGCTGCTTTATTCGCCCTGGATGGTCCTCAGTGGAAAGAGGAGACACGAGACGAACCGAGCGCCCCCCTGAAACCCGGGTCAGGAGAGGTACCAGCTCTGTTTGTCAAGAACATCCACCACAGCTCATCCAGTTCACATGTTCCTTTCGCTCAAGTCATATAGATTTCAGCTTGAAAGCAGTAAGATATGCAAACGTCCCTGAAACTGCTGAGTTCGTCGCGATTCAGTAATTCTACCCTTTTATCATGTTCTTTTCTCGACCACATTTTGAAGCCTGAGTGGCAGTTGTGACTGCTTAAAGCTGTGCCACGAGTCAGTGCCACGAAGAGCCCGAGTCGTATTTGTGTTTCACTTTGCAAGCAACTACTTGATTTAATAACGCTGTTTTATGAAGCGTGATTCATATTTCAAAGGCTGCATATCTGGAGTGGAAATAATTCAGCGTTCGGCTCAGACGGGTTTCACACTTTGATCCTCCTTGGTGATCTTGATTTGCCTTTTGCTTTTTTTCTTTTTAATTTCCTTGTGCACATACTTAACTGTTTTTTTTCTGCCCGTAAGAAAACAGATCTTTATTATGGACTCATTAGCTTTGGTTTAATGGCTCTAGTTGTCCAAGACACCAAGAGTTCTTGCAAGGTTCCCATGGGTCCTCATCAATGCACCTGCAATGATCGTGCACATCACATTGATTGTCCCTATGGACCTTTAAGCTCCAATACTTTCTGAGAAGTTGTACGTTCTTTCAGATAATCAGAGGAATGTTTTGAACTGATTGCTTCTGGTGTAAACAACGATAAGATCCAATCAGATTTTCCAAGAACACTTTGATTTCTAGCTCGGAGCTGCAGAGTGATCACAGATGAACCTGTGCATGTTTTTGATGGTATACGAACAACGTTGTGCTACAAGCTTCAATGTTGACTGTTTACAGATGTTGTGGCCCATCTCCTCACCGTCTTCTATCAGTGATTAAGCTACAGAGCAGTGATGTCCACATTGTAGAGAAAACAGGAAAACCTCACTGTTCTTTCTTCACTCCGTTTCCTTTGATTCTTCAAAGCTCCGGCCAACTGTAAATCTAAATTTATACCAAAAAGAGACTGTTGATCCTGACACAGTCCGCCTCTGGATCCCATTCAAAGCTATCATATTTTGATTCCATCATCTTTTTTTTCATCCCCCCTTTTGTTGCTTTAATCAATGAAAAGCTGGAGTCGCTGATCTGCACTCCAGTGCCTCCATCTACCCCCCCACCTCCTTTCAGTCGGCTGGTGTGGAAAATTCGTGTCATCTGATTCCCCCTCCGCTGGTTCTGATTAGGGAGCCGTGCTCTGGGAGTTCTGGATCCCGGGTCCCTCGCTGCCTGTTAACCACGGTCAGGCCCGATTCCACGCTCATCACTCTCACACCTCGTCACATTCCCGTCCAGTCGCTGCTCAAACTGCGCTCTTTGGAGATCGCCGATGAGGTTATATTACCCCTGTTGGTCATATAAGTGTGTCACATTGCTGACACATAGTTGTAATGGAAAAAAAAAAAGGGACGTTCCTGGTCACGAATCATTGTTGTTATGTCATTTTATGAAGAGATGTTGTTCAAGTTCCTCCCTGTGGATGATAGCGAATAAAAAGTTGTTTTATGTTACTCTTAGGAAATGTATTTTTTTAGAAATGGCTTAAACAACTGGAAGAGAAGGTGTCAGTTTGGTTGTTTTCCTGTTGGAGTGATACAAATCAGACACCTGTATGGATAATTATGATTTATCACAACTCGGATTAAGTTTTCTCATGTTTTGCTAACTTTTTGGACACTCGATAACACTGTACTTGCCAAAAGAAACATTTTCTGAAATCTCATTGTAGGGAAAGCACAGTTTGAGCTAATAAAAGCCATTCCAGGTCTCTGTTTCTGTCTGTACTGGCTTACTAGAACATCCAAAGGGAACAGAGCCATAATTAATGTCATTAGTTATACCTGTGCTTTTCTTGACTTAATTTGTCTCACAGTTTTACCTCCAAAGAGGAAGATAAATTGGCTAAATTGCTTCTTATCTTGTGAGCATTTAAACTTCTTTAAGTAAAACAAAACCAAAGAAACAAGAGAAAAGCTGAAGGGAAGCTTTAATAGAATATGATGGCCTGCCATCGTTAGCATACACGGCTAACTAGCTTAGCTCCCATAGGAGTAGCCCAGCAAGGTAAAGGGGCAAATCATGACATTAGCTTTAGGAGATGAAGATTCCATTTAAATTCTCATCCTAGAGGGTTTTTTTAAATTCATAATGAAAATAACAAATATATACATACTAGAGTTACCAGCCAAACAAGGACGCAAAAAGTTAATCTTATGTTTTTGCACATGTAGCTTAAACCTCAATTTTTCAGCATATCGTGCTCACAGCCAACGAACACTTATTTAGGCCTTTTTTCAAGGTTCCCTTTTAATCAACTCAGCTGAAAACTTCAAAAAAAGTCAGAGAAAGATTATGTTTTCAACCAACTCATGAGCT
>JAQNCA010000030.1:2790820-2802712 GCA_029783725.1 Acanthurus tractus
CCCCCCCGAGTCCCTCTTCCCCCCCTCAGCCCCACCCATAAACCATTAGGGCTGTTTTCTTGAAGGAAAAAAAAAAAAAGATGGCCACCGGAGGTCAGATCCAAGTCCAAAATAAATTGCCCTCTTTCCTGAGGCTCAGCCATTTTAATAGTACAGATTTATTGTGCTGTGCTTTTTGGAGGGTGATCATATGTATGTGGTCAGTAGCGCGTATGCAGTCTCTGACCCAGCCTCCCTCTCACATTACACCCTATTTATAACATCCCCTCCGCCAGCTCCCCTCGTTCTGCAGTTCCTAGGAACCTCCTTCTGCTCCCAGCCTCGAGCTCCAGTCCCCTGTTCCTCCTGACATCCGAGAGGCTCTGCTGCAGCTTATCCTGGGCTAACTGTTTATCCTGCACAGCCTGGCAACGGGCCGCATGCTTCGGATTATCACAGGACACCCGTTTCAAAACATACTTTATTTTTTTACTGTGACTATTTGAGAGAGAAGACTACTTGAATTTTTTTTTTTTTTTTTTTTTACTGAAGGAAAAAGTTCGAGGATAGTCAAAGGGGGAAAAAGAGAAGCATCTTGGATATGCGCTTGTGATCTTTTTTCATTTTGCTTGATTAAGTAACTTTACTCTTTTTAACTTGCCCTTCTCGCCTTTCCCGGAGGGCCGTGTGTGTTTGCACGCGATGGATCACACACTGTTTGGCTGCCTGCGGAGCCCCCATGCCCCGGCGCAGGCCCTGCATCCCGCCTTCGCCCAGTCTCCCCTGACTCTGCACGGACGCTCGGACCACGTCTCCTACCCCGACCTGGCCTCTTCGTCTTCCTCCTCCTCCACCTCCTCACCATCTCCTTGCATTATCTCCAGCTACCCGGTCGAGGACGGCCTGTTTCCCGGGCAGCACCACCACCACCACCCCCACCGCGGCCACCTGCCCTCCCAGCAGCATCACCACCCGCCTCAGCACCATGCGACTTGGCATATCCCACAGATGCCGTCACCTGGCAGTAACGCACGCCACAACCTTTGCCACCCGCACTCCCACTCATCCCATGACAACGGGCCAACACCCCCAGACCTGGGCCACCCTGGTGGGCCCAGTATGTGCGCCAGCACTCCCAGTCTGGGCAGCGGCAGCACCCCTACGGGGGCCTCCTGTGTGCCTGCAGACTTTGGCAGACAAACTCTGTCACCTGCTGAGGCCGAGAAAAGAAACGGCAAAAGGAAAAGTGACAGTTCAGGTAAGAAGAGTCGAACTTTTACTTCAGGGTTTTAAGCCTCGGATGAAAAACTGAAACAACTGAAACTACATAGATTTCATTCCTCAGATATTTTTCCTCAAATATTATGAATAACCGAGCTGTTTGTGACACATTACACAACTAAAGACTAAAAATGTAAAATTCTTTGGAGGTATTTCCAACGTCTCTTTGTCCCGTCTTATCGTTAGTTAAACATCATCACATAAATATCCGCATTTTAAGAAATTCCAACCAGAGCTCAAGAATAACACAAGCATCTGCTCCTGTCACCATAAATCTTTCAACACATAAATGTTGAGTTTTTTGCAGCTCTGATAGAAAAACAGAAAACTGTCTGAAAAGCAGTTTGTAGGTGTCGGCCGACATGCAGGGAGACTTCAGTGTGGAGCAAAGGCCACATCGTAGCTGTGTGGCTACGTCTGTCTACTGCAGTGTTTTGTTTAAAAATTCACATCTGGTTTGTTGCGACACTCTTCGGAGGGCAGAAAATGAGGCACACAGTAAAGAATTAATGTCACGGATTGTAAAAGACTACACCGCCTCGTGCCACACCAAACACCCTGAGAGACTGTCAGACTATTCGGCCCTTTTTTCTTGTCTAAATCATGTTGTTAAAACACAAAACAATCAGATTTATTGAAACAAAATAAAATATTTCAAGTGTCAATCTAATAACAGGATGCATTATTGATTTATTTTCAGTTTTCTTTTTACAAAGATGAAAAATTAATTCAAGTAAACCTCAATTATGCTATAAATACTTGCTGCTCTAAATCACTAAAACAAATAAAAATTAGGTTTATTAAATGCATTTATATTAACTGCAAAGTATTTATTCAACCCTATATTTTGTGCACTTATGTGCATCAGCGCTGTGAGCTTCACGGACACTTTTTCTGATTCAAGAAATGCGTGTTTGTAAAATCTGTAACTCGGCAACTTAACAGGTTCAAGCTCTTGAACTTTGATCTCTTGAAAATCACCAGCCAGCATGTAAAGTTTTTTTGCAAATTATGAAACTTAATTAAGGCTTTGAATTAACCTGAAATAAGGAAACAGTCCTAAAATAAGCTTTACTTTAGTTGTTATAAAACACGCCAACACTACATTAAATACCAAGCAAAAAAAAATAAATCTTTCCTCTTCTACTTAAAAATCTCTCTTTAAGTACTGTACTTAAATGGGTGTCACCTCTCTGATAACCTGCAGGACATTTCAAACCTGCAGTCACCACAATAATCAATCACTGCATGACAAATTGCTGGCTCGGGTCACGGGAGTTCTTGCTGGGGAACGTGATATTAGTGTGAGCTCTTGGTTTTCCAGGGAAAGCGTGCTCGCCGCTCTCTGTCCATTTGAGGATTTCGTGCCGTCAGCTCTGATCCTGCGTCCTTTTAAAGGCCTCTTTGTATGCACAGCGTATCACCTGCACTTGACCACCGACTGATATTCCCGTGTGTGATCAGTTTTTTCGCTCGGGATACTGATGGTCACCTCAAAGAGCCTCCAGTCCCTCTGACAGACCGGCTGTTATTACAATTTAAGGCAGGTTTACAAAACTTAAGTGTGCAAAATATAACAGTGTTTGGGTGTAATAAATAGACAATGTAACTTCACTGAAAACACATGTTTTTAATTATTTTGGTTATAGGGCCAAATACTCAAAGAGAGGGTAAAATTGACACCACTCACTGATTTAACATCAACTCCAGATGTGATGGTTGTGCACTGAAAAATTAGATCCATGCAACAAAAGAAAATGCCCAAAATTGTGTAACAAAGAGAAGTTTTTCAGAGTCCAGATTGGTTTTTTTTTGAGTTTCTTAGCTCTATTTGTCATATATATCCTTTTATCTTCATGCAAAATATTGCAATTGTATGTTAAATCCACAAATTCAGCGCACCACCTCCTATTTCCTTTTCTCTTTCATCAAATCATACGGAAACCGAACCTCAGTCTCCAAATCCCACTTCCCCTGTAACAATAGTTACTGCATACTCATTACATGTGCTGTGCATTCTCTCCACGCTAACACCAATCACGCTGATTATTGGGCCTAACTAGGTTGCTGACTCAATCAGCTGTCTAAATATTACACCGCTGCCAGTTGCACGAGATAGAGCCCTGATTAGGTTTCACCATCTGGACCAGAAACCTGAATTTAGATACAGAAATAACAACAAAACCCGAGAGCTCATTTCCATGCTAGGTTCACCCCTTATGCACAAGTATGAAGCATCTCAACTTTCTGTGTCTAATACTTGGTTTTGATGGTTTCCTTTAAGAAAGGCCCCAGGGTCGCCTAATGAGATGAGCCACTTTCTTGGTATTTTGGGTGTCTGGTTTCTGTGGAACCTGCTCATTTTTTGTGGCCAAGCTGGAGTTTTTTAGCCCTGTAGAGTGTCAGTCACTGCACTTTGCTGAGAGTCTGGGTTATATTTGCATACACCAGTCCTGTCATGGGAGTGGTCGTTCTTTAAAAAGTTACAAGATTTTTTCTCTTGTGTGGAACAATAAAAGGTGCTTGAAGTCTTATTTTGTTGAGGCAGGGTTGTAAAATGGAAGATTGAGGGGCCTGAACGCCTCTCACTGGCAGGCTTTTTCTCAGAAAAAGCTTTAGAAAAACACTGTGGATGTGCTGGTGCATTTGCATGCACCCTTGTGTGTGCTGCTGCAATAATATTTTACCAAAGGCAAATAAAAAAATTACTTTCAATAAACTCGCAATAAGGGAGAACAACCAGCACACAATTTTCCAACATGGAAAAAAAAAAATCGGCAAATCAACATTTTGCAGACAGTTTTTAAAGATTGAGACATTATTTTTGAGAGGGTCGCCTCTGCAGAAAGCTCGGTTCATTTGGAAACCCTGAACGGCGTGCCCTGTCTGGGTGCGTGTATTTTTCTCGTATTATTCCTCCTTTTTTGTGGAGAGATGAAAGTTACAGCGGGGACCTAATTGCTGTGGTGTAGTGGCTGTGTCATAAAAGCCCGCCGCTCGTTTTAACTCCAGGCCTGCTGGTCTGAACCAGCTGGCTGTGTTATTCTTTTATTTCTTTTTACACAATGTCTGTGTTTACCAGGGAGAAAGCGGATAAATACGATTCAAGGCCCGCTTCAATCAGCAACACACTGTTTGGAGCACTGGTTTGAAATTACAGGGAGAGAAAAGCAAGGTCAAGGGGGGAGCCGGACCCAGGCTGTGGGTCAAGCAATGATCTGTTTCATTTCATAAAATTCATGTGGGAATTCCTGCATTTTATATATCTGTTTGTCCTTGGCTCTAAAAGTGCACAGTGCTATACAAATATAGCTTTTGTGGAGCAGTTTCAGTTTACCCCACATCTTCAGCCTCTCAAGGGAGTCATTTTGTTCTGAAAAAACATTCAGTTAATTAGAAGGAAGATCCTCTTACTGACAGAAAAACAGAACCGACAGGGGTCTCCCCGGGTGGAAGTCTTAGGTGAAGAGACGTTCGTTGCTTTGACGCGGCTTCAGGCTTCGCACCATTCGAATGCCTGGCTCTGGGCTGCAGGACTATTTACAGTCTGGCTTGACGCAGGCCTGCTGCATTAACACACACGGCAGAACAGGACCGCAGATGAATTAGCATGCAATCACTGCTGCCTTCATGTGCAATGTGCAACTGAAGCGTGTCCAACAGAAAAACCACAAAGGCTGCACACAATAGGAAAGTTTTGGAGGGCAAATTAACCGTGCGTGTTTTCTATGGAAAGTTTGGGGAAATACCAAAACAAAAAGTGTTTTTCTAGGTTGATGACTTAAAGTGGAGATGACACGCGCTGGGCATTTTTTATATCTTTTAATTTTTTTCACATGGAAATTCAACATTTTTTCTTTAAAAAATACATTGGAGCACCAACTGCAAGGCAAGTCCTTGCAACATATGAATTTATTTAACACTTGTTTCATCTTCCTTAAAGGGTTTTGCATCTTTGCATTTTCCCAAGCACTGTGTCAATAATATAATAAGGTAATGTGTAATATGTGCATCCCTTATTGCAGGGAATTTTTTGTTCTACCTGCATTTTTAAATCTGTGGGCGGAAAAAAGCGCATTAAAAGATGAGAAAAAATGTTGCAAATAGTGGTACACGAGTAAAAAAAAGAAATAAAAAAAATATTTTGGTGACCTGCAAAACTGCTTTGTTCCACATATTTAAGAAAAAAGGTTGTAGCATCAGATTCTTTTAAGACAAATTAAACCCATGTTGGCTGTATTATGAGCGTCAGCCCTTTGTATCGGCACAGCTGCCCCAGTCAGACACACGAGTAGCCGTCTGTGAGTCCTTCCAGCCACTTAAAGTCTTCATAAACAATGACTGAACAATAAAGTGTGATTGACAGCTCCCATTGTTTCTCTTAACCTCGCCTCTTTTCTTCCCCTACCGACTTGCACCTGCCACATAACATTTGCTTTATTTTTATTTTTGTTGCATATAAATCTGCCCTGAGTGGAACAGAAACCTGTGTGGTGTTTGGTTTCAGAGTCCCAAGATGGGAATTACAAGTCAGACGTGAGCAGCAAACCCAGGAAGGAGCGGACGGCGTTCACCAAGGAGCAGATCCGAGAGCTGGAGGCCGAGTTTGCCCACCACAACTACCTAACCAGACTAAGGCGCTACGAGATCGCCGTCAACCTCGACCTCACTGAAAGACAAGTACGTTCCCACCCACCGCAGCTTGTTTCCCCCTGGGTTCAGACATCACTGAACCCCCCATTAGCACATTAATGCCATGTTGTGAAAACAGACTCGGCCTCGGGACGACGAGGAGGCTTTTCGGCTCGCTACTGTGTTTTTGTAACTCCGGTGCGCGGGCTATTGTGCTCCAGATGTGGATGTGTGACGGGACTATCATATTCCAGATGTTCCTGTCCATTCTTTCAAGCAGTCCACATTCAAGGCAGGGAGACGGGTTGAAGGAAGTGCTGTCTAGCAAGTCACTTCCTCTCTTCCACTACCCCTGCAAGCACAAATTGGTCTCTGAACGTGGGCCGTTCGCTGTAAAACGCAGGCACATGAAATAAATAACAGGAGACAAATGGTTGGGGGAAGGAAACGTCATGCAGACTGTTGTTCCCTGACACCCGTTTGGAAGCTATAACTCACACTTAGTTGACACCTTGAGGTGATATTTTGCAGTGTGATACAGTGTAGATTGAATGTAAAAACAGACCGGAGACAGAAACGAGTACAGCCGTGGATGCCTTGGACGCAAATTAAAATTTAAGATCCCAAAGATGCAAACGTGTGAGCTTTAAATGTCATGTGTTCGCAAAGATTTATGTGCCTTACATCATGCATAATGAAAAAATATAATGATCGCATAAACCAAAAACATGCAAAACTGCAAAAATTTGCTGATGAGGTGACACAAATATTCTAAAGGAGAATAATAACCCTCTCACAGTGGATATTTTGATTAAAAGGGTGCAAATGAATAACATAAGCAATGGCTCAGTCCCATTTAGCACCAGGGCCCTGCTTTTTATTGTGCATGCCGGTTCAATGACACAGCTTACATGGACACATTAATATAGGAGAGCCATGTTATTAGTTACACCTGCTTTTCAGCCCGTTTCAACTCCCAACTCTCACTTACAGAAGCTTGGTGCTGATCTCTAGGCGTCACTTTTTAATATACAATTTAGCGTCTCTATTTGATGCACCAGCTTTCGACTAACCTTAAATGTCAACCCAACCGTGGCAACATTTGACGCTCATTGCAACAACTCCACCCAAAGAAGTGGAGAGAGCGAGAAAATCCCCAGTGTGGAAAACAGAGGACCCGATGGATTAGCGTCGGTGTCTAGGCCTAACCGTTGTGAGACTGCTGCACAACATTAAACACATATTAGAAAGGCTTTCAGTCGGTAAGGCTTTGTGCATGTGGCACACAGACGCTAAAGGGTTACCCAGAGAAATAATGGTGATGCCAAGGAGTTCAAACTTCTGCATGTGAGGAGTAGGGTGTGAAAACGTGTTGGCTTCCCCTGCAGTTACATATTCAAATGTCTGCCCCGAGAGAGGTCTGCAGGCCTCCAGTGTCTCAGAAATATCAGTTTTTCTCTGAAACTGAGACTGTTTTGAAATACATGACATCAACATCTGAGAGCAACCTGTCATTATTTACACCACAGTGGACTATTTTGCTGTAACTGAGAACGCCAGTATTGTTGTCAGTGTCAGTGGTTTGGTTTATACTCGGGCCAACCGTGCTAAAAATGCCTGATATGCGCTGACAGTGCTGTGTAATGCCTCAGATAAAAATGTCAATCCAAAGGAGTGAATAAAAATACCTGCAGGTGTATGCGGAGGGCTTTTTAAAGTAACAAGAATAGTAATCCTGCGCAGTCACATTTAGGTTCATAGCCCTCAATCTGAAAGCAGTTGGAAACTGTGACATGAAAATAATAAATATATAAATATATAATAATAAATAAGTGTAAATCGTAAACTGTGTGAGTAACCCTCTGCTTTTACTTATATAACAAAGGTGTAAAAACTTTGAAAGAGTACTTTTGAATACCACCATGGCAGGCAAAACTCCATTTAACTCCACAGGGCCACCAAGCACACAGTTTGCCATTGTAGTTCCACATCAGCCGTCTCCAAGACTGCTGCAATTAATCTTTTTGTGGCTCGAAGCAGCATAAAATGTGCATGATATTTTCTCAGCCCATGCAGCATTAGTTGTGTGTGACCTCAGTTTTGTCAGGAGAAATAAACAGCAGGAGATAGTGATGTAAATATTGGCAATGCAAACAGCTGGCCAAGGCCCTTGATTTATGCTGCATGAGCTGTTTGGAGAGATTTGATGGATGTTTTATGCTGTTATAGTCTGTGAAAGCAGACATATTTTTGAAGATGGCAGAGGTGGAGCTACAGAGCTGAATTTCTTGCATGTTTGGAGTTTATGCCAGCAGTAGAGAGGAGAAAAACTCCCTCATAAGCATACATTTTTAGATGTGGAAACATCTGGATTATAACTAGGCTAAATTTGGGTAAAAAGTGAGTGTTTTTTTTGGGAACTGTTATTAATATAAAACTATTGTTAAAAAAATCAGTGAAGAGGAGTTAACATACAGTAAGGGTCGAAATGTGCGCCACTTTCCGGCATAATTAGGGCAGTTTTAATCTAGAAATCATACCAACGTCTTTTGACTTGAAAACCAAATCACACGGATTTAGTGCTTGGCTTGTTCTTGTAAGCATTTGTTTCATCATCAGCAGAGTTTTTTTGTAATGTTTAATGCTTAGAGGGCCAAGGAGTTAAGCGGTCCATTAGCGCTGAATAGATGCTTAAATCTGCTGTTGTAAACTAGTGGAGCTGCAGTTCTGATCCGTCAAACACTAAAATAGATGTTGAGGTCAGGACTCTTGGATGCAATGTGTTGTGATTTAACTGTGAGTGTTGCCGTAGGTGTGTAGGCACTGGTGTTTCTGAATAGTGTGTGTTTGCACATAAGCTTTGAGGATCGTGCTTTGTTCAACACCAGAGCCTGGGGTATAGAAGTGATCCTTTGCTCGAGTCTCACCTTTGCCTCCTGCGCTCAGAAACTGCCCCGAGGCTTGTAAAGAATCTGAGGTGACACCCAGCATGGCGTACGCCCTTAATGTTTAAGACAAACGTTTGTGCTGTCAACTAACTTCCTGACCATGTGACCACTCGCTCCTCTCGGAATGACACTCCCCAAAAATAAACCCACCCTGCGTGACAGAAACGAGCCTCCCCCCTTCCTCCCCTCCCTGCAGGAGCATGTGTCGACACTCAGAGGGCCTCTCCTGCTACTTGACGTGTAAACCGTTTTAAGCAACAGCTTAATCATCAATCTGAGAGACGTAAATATGGTTGAAGCTGTTGAGTCAGGGAAAAACAGGTAGACGCCAAGTGGCAGATGGAACACTACATCCACACATAATTGCTGCAGTAGAAACAGCTGCCAAACTTTCAGAGAAAGTTGCTCTCAAGCTGCAAGGCTTCCTTATTGCTTTTTGATTGTTATTGTGACAGTTTGCTCTCTCCTTAAGAGCAGTGAATTTGACATTTTCTCTCTACTTCACCCTGTAGGTGAAGGTGTGGTTCCAGAACAGACGGATGAAGTGGAAAAGAGTCAAAGGCGGCCAGCAGGGGGCAGCAGCTCGAGAGAAAGAACTGGTGAATGTGAAAAAGGGGACGTTGCTGCCGTCAGAATTCTCTGGCATCGCAGCACTCCACCACTCGACGGACTCCTTAGCCAATGAGGACAGTCATGACAGCGACCAGAGCTCCGAGCACGCTCACTTATGATGCACACACACATCCGTCCTCGCCCCCCCCTCAGAGTACAGGCCCGGCCTCTGCCTCAGGACCGTCCTTAGAAGGACTGCTGTTTGCTGATTCGTCATCGTCATACAACGATGCTAAATAAGTGTACAAATGTACAGAGAAATGACATGTGTTACATAATGCAGTCATCGTGCAGGCAAAATGGAAATTTCAAGAAGTGAACACACAAGGGAGGATGTAGAAATATTTAAAACAAAAAAAAAATCCTTGCTAAACGCCAAAAATGGAATAAGATAAAATTTAATTGTGATGTTTTGGCTAAACAAAGTCACTAAATATTATAACTTAGCATTTTGGAGATCATATTCAGTCAAAATGTTATAAACATTCCATGTTGTGTGCCTTAAGAGAAGCAGGCTGAGGCTTTGATTTGCACTGTTGAACATACAGTCTGCACTCCAGTCAGTTTATACTGTATAAAATGTAAATTATGATGTAATTGAGTCGATGATCAAATCATGTGCCAGGAAATCTAATTTGCCTAGCTAATATAAATGATCTGTAAATAATTCTCAGTATTGTTTTACCTTAACAACAGTTTTATACCCACACTATCCAGCTCACACAGTAATAAACACTGACAGTTCTTTAGTCAACACTTTTCTGCCTGGAGATGACATTTTGTAAACAAATCTGAAACCTGAAGTAGGTATTTTATTAAATCCTTTCAGGGTGAGTTGCAAATTGAATAAAATTTAACCTGTGGTAAATGGAATTTCTATATGATTTAATAACTTTTTTTTGCCCTCCGTGCAGCCACCCACTCTTATGAATGCAGGCCGAATGAAGCTGTGATGAATTAAACATTGAGGAGAGTGTAGAAAGCTGGTGATGGGGGTGCATGCGAATATTCACCTTTGCCTCAGGGCAGGGTTGCAACGCCTGCCAAGTCTCGGAGAGGGAACCCGCAAAGGATCGGATTCTGTTACAAAATCCAGTTGAAAATAATTTCATGACTTGATCTCATCTTTCACCACATTGTGATTGCGCATTCTAATTAGCTTAGGAGGAACCTCACACAGCATGTGAGGCTTCCAGTACTTTTTTCTTTCCTCTCAAACAAATCTACAGGGTGCAACTGCAATTCAGTGCAAAGTACTCACTATTATGGAGGACGCCCATCAACTCCACTGGGCCTCAATAATCTAACATGTGCACAATTATCAGCCCAGGAACGACAGACTATTGAGTTACTCATGTACACGTATCACTGACCTCCAGATATGGTTGTCCAGCTTCGCCATTAGCAACCAACTGCTGTCTCACTACTGATTCTTGGCTATGGAACAAAAAACTCAAAAAAAGTGAATCACTTGGCCTTTAGACCCTCAATTTGTGAGTTTATTTTCTCATGTGAAGAGAGAGACATGCTATAAAGTTCCTCTTAAAATGTGCGTAGAGTCTGGTTAGCGGTCACATAAAAGCACTGTAATGTTAAATATTGTTTGGACCAATCATTGGGCCCCACGGCGTCTAGCAGGCTGTACCATCATAAATCTGCTGAACCCTCTATCAGATGACATTATTTCATAACTCTGACCTGAACTACCTTTAAACCGACCTTGAATCCCACCCTCAGACTTGGAAAGAACAAATACTCATGTAACCGGGCTCATATCTGCATTGTATCTGATCAGGCTAATCTACAGTAACTGACCCCCTCAGTTGTCCAGCCGCCATTCTTGTTCATCTGGCTCAGTCTCTCAGCATTTCAGGATAATCCCACCTTTAACTTTTACCAATCCACACTCTTAACACAGCCCTCTCAAATAAGCATTAAGTGTTTGGCTATCATTAGTCACTATGAATTGCCACTTATGCTTGCACAAGGCTTCTACCTAGCATCCTCCAAAACAAGTAACCAGACTTCACTAGTTCACAAATATATCAGAAGTATTGCCTGAAATGGCTGAGCGGTTAACTTTTTTGGCCAAGCTAACCAGCCTTGCTTAGTTATCTGACATGCTAAACTAATCAGGATTATGCTGGTACTGACAGCATTGGGTTAAACCAGCCACAAACTGGAACAGCCTTCTCAGCGAGCAACAAAGCTACACTTTGATCCGTTACATTGAGAGCTAACAAGCATGCTAACATGCAAGCTAACAACAACCAGCTAAAAACAAGTGAAGCTAATTAGCATGTTGTAATTATCTTTAGCATATGTTATAATGGTATTGTTGATATAACATACACTTATGTAAATATGTGAATTATTGTAATAATGAGCTTAATAACCTCAATTATTTCGGGTAATTTGAGATTTTCAATTAACAACTTTA
>JAQNCA010000030.1:2932833-2948886 GCA_029783725.1 Acanthurus tractus
GAGTGCAAGTACAATAAATGGCAGCTTTCCTTTGAACTAAATGTGGCCTCTTTAATGCAGATGGCAGCATTTCCTCTCCCCATTACTGCGTTTAGACTCTTAGTGCGACGGTATAATGAACTATGTGCTTAATATGACAACCCTTGATGGTTGATATTTGTTGTTCCATTGATCTACAATTTCAACCTTCAGCAGAAATGGCATCGTTGTTGGAAACAGGATATTGTCAGATATTAAACCCATAGAGCCCATTCTTTACCATAATGCACCGTAATGTATGTCACCATACATTAGCAGAGACACGAACCCCAGGGATTCCTACGGTTGTCACATTAAGGAATGTACACTCATAAGCCAACAGACAAGACAAGAACCCTTATGGACCCACAACCCATATTGGAGATTCTTTTATTATTGATATGGCGCATTATTGATATACAATTTTTGAGGAGATAGCAGTGGGTTAAGTAGCAATGTTATTGTTTGGTAGGAGTAAATGCTAGTGATATTACAGGTAAAATGATGTTTCTCATAATGCCGAGGCCTCCGTGGAATCCCTTCAAGAACCCCTGTTTTACCTCAAAGCTGAATTCTTTCATATTGTCCTCTGCAGTGGTGAAAGAATGATAAATAAGTTATTGGACCTTTGGCATAAAGGTGTTTAAATTGTTGTGTGAAAGCTAATTTTTTTTATTTTGGTCAACAACTGCAATATTTTGCCAGTGGGCAAAGGTCAATTCTTTCTGCGTGAATCAAAGAGTAACCGAACCCAGTTAATAATACTGCTTGCAAAGCTAACTGGAGGTAATTTACAGCACAATGCTACATTGCAGCTGGGAGTGGTCATAAGTCCAGCAGACAACATCTGGCCATATAAAATTGTGACACAGAATGCAGGCTCAAGGGATTTATGCCATCAAAACCACAACCATCTGTGCAGCTTTACTTTCCTTCTTTTCAAGATTTGTACTGATTTAATCTTTTAAAATATAAGAATTATGTGGAACGCATGATCATCTCTGTTTAGTCATCCCGGAGATCTGTGAAACGATCAACCTTTCTCTGAAGTAGACTTTGAAGACCAGCTTTAAACGCTGGTTTCCAGTGTTCTGCCATTCTGATGGCTGTGGTAAAAAGACATTTTGACTTGCCATTGGAGGAAAAACGCAAGTGAAACATATTCTATTCACAATTGCTTGTTTAGTGTCTCAGAAAGACACGACAGTGTGCAAACATGCAGCACCGCAACGTGTTCAGTCAACAACATCTGTGCATTTCCTTCTATGGCATGTCAGAATGTCTGCTTTTAAAAAGGTCTGTTGGATCACAGCTTCTTGAAATAAAGAGAAAATCCCAGAATGCTCCCTGTGCCATTTTACAGCGTATTTCTCTGTAATTCACCCTTCATTGCTTCTGTCTTTAACCAGATTGAGATCGTCCACAAGAACCAGGCGCCCATGTTGATGGGACAGCCACAAGGCCGAAGCTTCTTCTCCTCCATCATCAGACGAACACGCACAGAGAGCAAAGACTGATCCATCCCGACTCGAGACCTTCAAGTCCTCACAAACACCTGCAGAGCAGCGATCACAAGCTGATGATCACTCGGCCCGTCAGCAAAATGGGTCTTTGACGCCTGTTTGATAGCCCAGCGTACAGTAGCCAACTGTAGGTTCAGGTTCAGTATGTATGACCTGCAGCAAGGAAACGTCAAAGAAAAGCCCTCAACAAATCCAAAATGGGGCGTGTTTAGACCTGATGCTTTAATCTACAGTGTGTAGTGTAGTTTAGCTCCAAAAATACTGAAGCTATTTCGGGAAAGTTTTATAAAAGTCTTTTTATTTTTGCTGGTAATGTGATCTGTGCCATGTGGAAAAAAAAACACCAATGAATGTGTTTTGTGATATGATGTATTTATTTATTTATTCATATTTTGCTGCTATTGATGTTTTTTAACGGTTTTTGCATTTGCATAGCCCTGATGCATGATGGACAGTGAACGAGGCTGCTGCTGTTGAAGCTGACATATCTGGAGTTTGCAGCTGATCTTTCCCAAGTGTTTAGTAAGAAGTGAAGTTTCTTTGCTCAGCATTTCCTCAGCGTTTCACTCATGAATGGCTTCGAGTAGCGCAAAGACAGAGGATCACTTTTGCTTTCTTTTAATGGTTCCTGCGAGTCATCCTTGTCATGTTTTGATCTGCTGTGTTGCTGCTCCGTCAGTGAAAAGATTAGAAATGATTATTGATCGTCATAAAAAATGCATGACACTCTTTGTTTCACGTCGCACGAGAGATTTCCAGACAGTTTTATCAAACGTGTGCACACTTTCTGTTGCATGAGTGACCCAGATCTGTTTTAACACTTGTGGAAATTGATCGTTTTTGAATCTACATCTACAGTGCTGCTCTGTTTAATCATATCATACTTCATCTATAAGATGGCTGCATTTTTATGGGACCATGTGTTTTCCTGAAAAGGTACTCGAATACTTTTGAGGTGAAAAGGCAACAAAAGAGTCTAGTTTTCAATCAGACTGTATGTTGTTACAGTGGCTGTATAGTTTGATACGCACAAGAAGCCGTTTGACCTCCTCTGGATATTGATTTGCTCTGATGTCAGTTGAGTGTTTACGGTCAAGCGTACATCAACCAATTAAAGTCTAAACACGGAATGAATATTGACGTAGTTATCGTAGAGGATTGATTGATTACAGTTTTTTGAGGTGTTTTACAAACACTTGTGCTCAAAAATTTTCATTTATTTCAAACTGCTTATTTCATATAAGAGTCTATTTGCATAATTGTCATTATTCTGGACAGATTTTTATTAGTATATATCTCATACAGTGTCACCAAAGCAAAAAACACACATTACTTCAAATTCTGGAGGATTTGTTGCAGACCTACCAATGTGACACACATCTGAAAAATGTGATTTTTTTTTTTTTTGTAACAAAACTGCATCCCTGCTTGTTTTCTGAGAAGAATATTAGGCTCGACTGTTTCAGTCTTTAAAAGTGCCATACCCCAGAGGAGACTGAGGTCCTGCGAGTCTCCATCTCTTGCTTTGTACTCTGCAGCATTTGTACAGTGAGGTTGTATTTTTGTACACAGTCTTATTTATTTTTCCGCTTACTGCTTCACTCTAGAACTCACACCATGTTGTTCTGCCTAAAACAAATTATGCCTGCCAATGTTGACAGAGAAAAGTGATGATGGAAATAATGATAATAAAAAATATTTATTTGTTGTTTGACATAGTGTTCTGGTTTTTTCGTTGACCTCCTGGAAAATATTACAGTGAGGAAATATAAAATATAATACTGCAGCTATTGTGCGTATTCAGCTCTATGTTTGACAAGAGTGTGTTCTGTCAACATTACAAAGGTGTAAACAGATTTAAGACAACTTCACATTTACAATAGTCAATATTTGGGAGTACCAGCTGTGTTGTTACATTTCTATTTCACCCACACTGTTAGCTAGCTTTCGCTTTCCTATGATTAGCTAGCTACTTTGCCCGACTGGCTAACACCATGTTTCTACGTCAGTTTTTAGAAGTGCTACTTCTATCCAATAAGAAATGCAACCAAACATTTGGTTCCCTCATTTTTCACAAAACGTTTAAACCCTTAACTTTTGTTGTTTGCTGTTTTGTTGTTGAGTTTATTTTCAGCATTTCAGCAAATTCACAAATCAGTGTAATATCTGATTGGCTATGCTAACTTTGGGCTAACCTATGAAAATACATCATTCCTTCAGCACTGTCACACAAAGTGTTAGGGGGTTCACCGCAGCTAAAGCATTAGTTGTCTCTCATATTAAGTCCAGTTGATGATGAAAAAATAGCCATAATGTAAAGAATCCAAGGAAACTTACTGTAACTTTAGCCCTGTGTACATTAAGCATTGAGAGTAGCATAAGAAGTTTTAGACTTAGACTTAGACTTACTTTTAGACTTAGCAACAGCTAAGAGGGTCCCCTAGGCTTGAATCAATGTAGGTGCTCATAAAAGTTGTGTCTGGAGACCCCATTTCTTTTTTTTATAACTCCATCCATAAGTAACACAATGATTAAATATGTGACTATTTTGGTTGTGGGGTCATTATGTTTTCATAATAATATATAAAATAAAGACACATTTTTTTATTAACTGGGGGACCCTGTGGCAAAACCATCGCAAATGTGGACCCATGCTTTCAATTTAAGGGTCCTTGATGTGAAAAAGTTTGATAATCTCAGTCATTTTCAGTGTCCATCGTTACATATATTGTACCAATTAAATTGTGTGTCACCAAAAATTAACGCAGTTTAGTGGACACTACAGAGGCACTGTTACTGGAGAAAAATAATTGGTCTTAAAAGAAAAAATAATTTAATAAAATTTCATTTTAAGGACAAAATTAAATCCAAGATACTGATTTCTCAAAAGGACATTTATTTACATTCCAGTTACTTCCAAGCCACATACAAACTGGCTAGACAAAAGTTGCAGCAGAATCTTTAAAAAGTCAACTTCTCACGAATTTTAGTTTTATAAAAAAAAAAAAAAAATCCGTGGATCCTCTCGTCTGGAGTGGCACTTGATTTACTGCGTGTCTCGGTGTCAGATGGGTGGACACCTGCACTTGAACTGCGTTTCTTCGTCCTCGAGGGGGTTCAGCAGGAGTGACACAGTACTTCACTTCACATCCACTTCACCTGCCTGGTAATGGAACCCTGCCTGGATCCAAGATGGCATCAGCGTGACCACTGCTGACTTCCGATATGTCCGTGTTTCAGTCAAGTGTTTAATGCAGTGGTAAAGTTCGCTTTCAGAGGTTTATCCCAGATCTGTCCTGTACCAGTGCAGGGGAATCTTTGTTGATGTTTGTTGTTGTACACTGCAGAAACACATTTTCAATATCTTCTTCCCTCCATTAGCCTACTGGTTCTCAGAGTGCTCTCAACTACAGCACCTGTGAGTTCGAGGCCTGAATGCATCATTCAATATATTCTTGACAAAACAATATTGTTTTATTGTTGTGAAATGATAAGCTGTTTAAATTAAAAAGCAAAAATCAGAAGCAGATCCCCATCGGAGTATAGTCAGAATACTTGATGTTAAACCTTTTGAGTGGAAAAGTGAGTGGAAAAAATACATGAAAAGTAAGAAGAAATGCCATTAAATCATAGGTTCATTTTATTTTATTAGCTAAACATGACACAATGTGTAGCATCAAACACATATGACACAACCTGTCATAAGACAAGGAAAAATAAATAAAATTCTTAATAGAAAGAAACTGAATGAACAGACCTACTTAAACACAGAAGTTTCAGAACAGTCAGTTGTATTGAGAAACTCAAAAAATACAACAACGCTGTTTGACAACAATGTCTCCCATAATTTAGTTTTGCTTTTCAGACTGTTTTGGAAACTCAAATTGTATACAAGTATTTTCTTCCATAGCGTTTTGATGGTTACAAACCACTAACACACTGGCACACAAACTATTGTCTTTGACAGAAAGCCACAAAAAAGCAAGGTGTCCAATAGTGTTGAGAAATTAATTTTATTTACACAGCCCAACATCTAAACATGCCTAAGGACAACTTTATATCATCTAATACGCTCAGTTCAGTTAAGGAAATACCACGGGGAAACGCACAAAAAGGCAAAAACAGGGTTTATATTTTAAAAGAAATGGAAATCTGAACTGAACAATCAAAGCTGCATTTGTTTAACCATGCTGCAATGACAATTAAGTAAGAAAAACTACAAGAAAGTAATGTTACTAAGTTCATGTTGTATGAAATTGTTGTTTGTCCGCTGGCTTAGCTGTTAGCTAGCTAGTAAGCTAGCAGTTGTCAATATAGTGTTCAGTAGTTCCTTTTTTAATTTTTACACGTCAGAATTATGGTTTGTAAAATATGTATTATGTTTAAAATTGAATTCTTAAACGTTTAGTATCACATTATAACATTTCTTTGGCAAACGTGGTTGTAACCTACTGCATTTTTTTAAGCTACTTTGTGTTTATGAGTGTTTAGCTAATAGGTTGTAAATTAGGAAAAAGCGGGAAAAACAATATGATTAAAACTTTAAAACAGCTTTAGTTCAGTGGTGAGAAAACTGTCGTTTTATTTATCAGCCGTGTGTGAGAGAGCGTTTTGTTTTTTGGGGGGGGAACTGTCCATAGTTTTGCCCGGTGACCTGTGTTTTACTTCCAGGTCAGTGCCTTGTGCGGATCCTCGGCACTCCCAACAATGTCTCCCTTACACGGGGAGGAAGGAGTTGGCGCTCCGGCGGTTCCCTCTGGAGGCTCTTCAAAACACAGTTACCATGGACACAAACTTGACCGGGAGAGGAGTGAGGAGTGTTTGTGTGCGAGGAAAGCGACGGGGACGCGGGGTGAGCACAGGACCGTGTGTGCGGGGAGGAGTTGTGCAGGTGCACTTTGTGTTTAAATGTAAAACTAAAAGCAGAAAGAAATTAAGTTTACATATTTTTTTTTTTTTTGGTCATTAAAAAAATTTGTCAATTTCTTTCTTTTAAAACAAAACGCGTGACTTTTTTAATGTGACTATATTGACTTCTCCGGTGCTCGCCGCCCGCAGCCGTGCGTGATTGACTGCCAGCAATCTGATCCAGTGAAAGACATTGACAACCAATAGGAAGCGGAGTGCGGGTTGTTTCCATGGGAGGCCCCGGGAGGCGATGCCAAGCCGCTCGACAGCAACACAGTGATCGGGGAGAAGCGCAGGCAGCAGCCGGGACCGTGGAGATCCTGTAGCCGCTCTGTGGCACTCTGTACACGGATGAAAGCGAGGTCGCTAGGTAACTGCGTACTTCCTAAGTTTATTCTGTCGCTTAATAAAAACATTTCGGTCCACGTTTACGCACAAAATTTGCAGATTTGTCAACTTAACTTTGCAGCATCGCCGGAGGTGTTGTCGGTAATTTTCTGTCTCAAAGCATTAGAGGTTCACGAACTGTGCCTTAATGAACGAAACTCTTTTATTTTATTTTATTTTATTTTTCATTGCACTCAGTAAGAGCGTCATTCATGTCCTCTTTCTCTCTTATTTCCATCCATCTCGCATTTTCGTAGGCTGACCGGACAGGAGACTTTGCAGATCGCTCGTCAGTTAAAGTCAAGGCGGCGCAGGATGGATGGATTTCACGACCAGCAAGTGCCTTATTGTAACTCCAAAGTGAGTGATCATTGACCAGAGAAAAAAAAAACAACAACAACACATAACTTGAAAGCAACTCAGATAATAAATGTAGATCCATCACACCATCTTTAATATCTTTAATTGTTGTACAAGTCTGTTCTCCTCTCTAATACTTTCTGTTTTGATCTCATCTCGGTCTTTTCTTGCTGCTGCCAAGACTCATTTCTCCCTCAGGGACCATTTAAGTTTCATTTAATCACCAAAGAAAAAGCAGCTAAACAAGATGCCTGCTACACTTGTACACTGCCTTATTGGTTGTGCACCATGTTGCAACTTGTTAATTATATCTGATGAGTGAAGCTCAGGTCTCTTTTGCATGGGTCAGGCTTTGGAGGTGTGCGAGGAGGCATCAATGAGGCTCTTCCATTTGCACTTTCAGCTGCACGTGCGCTGCATCCAACAACAGAACCGCTGCTCCAGAGAGAGAAAAGCAGCAAAAAATTGATTTGTGTCTCTTTTGTTTTGTTTTGTTTTGTTTTGTTTTGTTTTTTTCTTTTTTCTTTTTTGTAGCACAAGCCGCAAGAAAAGACAACAAGCTGCCAGAGGCCAGCACATGACAGAAAGAGAAAATTCATTAAGTCTGACCTGGCTCTGGACACTGAAGGTAGGCAGAGGGCAGGGGGAGAAGTTAATTTCACGGCTCCTAAACATTTAGCAAAATTCAATTGGTTCGAGGCCACCTGTGCTGCTAACTACAGAATCTCAATTACAACACAGCGGCCTGTGATGATTCTCACAAGCCTCTGTCAGTGGTCAGAGACACAAATTGACTTGTTATTAGCTGCACACGTGCCCACTGAGCTCCAATGGCTCTGACAGCGTATCGGCCCGCCGTAATGAAGTCAGTTGTTTCTGATGCTTCTCCTGCGCTTTGACTGTGGTTTTTTTTTTTTCTTTTTTTTTTTTTGAACTGCCTTCAATCCTTGTTCTCTGCTTCGGTTCCTCCTCCAGAGCTCTTCCAGGACCTCAGTCAGCTGCAGGAGACTTGGCTGGCAGAAGGTGAGTGTTTCAAATCTTGAGCAAAAAAAAAAAAAGAAAGAAAGAAAAAGAAGGAAGAGAAGGAAAGAGAGAGAGATGGGGGAAAAATGGATAGGTTGTGAGGGGGAGAAAAAAGCTGCCTGGAGTTACTTGCCTAGCGTTGCAGTCCAATTAAAAGCCTGTGTGGAAGAGGCACCTTGTGTGTCATGCATACATTAGAGACTGTGAGCGAGGGGTCTTGAGGGAGACCGAGGAGGCTCTACCCAGAGAGTGTCATCACAAATTACCAGGAGAAGGCTCTCCGACGCTCACTGTCTCTTCTGCTTTTGGCAGGAGCTAACGCGCTGCACGCCAGCCGCCGCCACCACCTCCACCTCCACCAGAGCTCTGCTGTAGCCTACCAGCTATCTCTCTCTCTCTCACTCACTCACTTACTTACTCTCTCTCCTCCTCTCTCTCTCCCTCTCTCTCTCTCTCTCTCTCTTTGCTTCCTCTCAGCACACCTCTCTATCTTCTCCAGCTGTACCACCACCTTGTCTTCTTCAATTTCATGTCTTGGCTGCAAAAAAAAAAAAAAGAGGGAATGGATCTATGATTTTTCTTTTTAATCGCAGACTTGCAAACCACCAGAATCAGTCTTTCACAGCGTCAATTAGAATATTTTTTAATTTATTCATTTCTTTTGCTTTTTGTTATAATTTTTTTCTCTGATGGCAAGACTTGCTCATTGTGGTCTAACTGAGACGTGATGCTTCAGGATTTAAGTGCGAGTGTCCTCTTTCCACCGTGTCTGCAGCACAGAAGTTTCGGTTAGTGGTGAATATTGTTCATCTTCTTCTGACTTTGTCTTGTTTTTATGTGCATGTGCATGTTCCACATGGTTCCTCTGCTTGACTTTTATATTTGCATCTCACTTGGAAGGAACTTACTTTGAATATTGCATGAAATTTGAAAGTTTATATCTCAGCAGAGTGTGAGCTGGATATTTAAGGGATTTTTTTTTTAGAAAGAAGTGGAACATTTCCAGAGTTACTCAAAGTCGTTTTTGATTTGCTTTGTCAGTGTAAAAACCAGGATTCCAGACAGAGTTTAAGTTTTACAGTGTGAAAGTAGATAATTGTTTGGAAAGGATGTTTGACCTAGTTTTTGCATGTATATAAATTTGCAAAATAATATTAAATGCCAGTGTTTCCTCTGCCAATGGGCCGTGATACTAGTGTAAAAATTTGTGCAACAAAAGTTAAACTGGACTGCATCTCCCTTTGGTACACTACAAGACATGAAGGATCTGATTATTTATGTTGAAAGTTTATGTTAATTTAAAAACATAATTTTAGGTTTAAGTGAAAAATTTAACACTTTTGGAAATTCTGTTTTAATTTGTGAAATTACTGCCAAAGTTAATTTAAGTCCTTTAATTCAAATGTTGATGACTAAACGTTAAGAGAAAATATGAGCAGCTACCAAAAATTACCACAAATAGTCACTTTTATATCATTTTGTTGTTTTATTTGTGTAGAACAAGTTAAGTGTAATTTATTAGAATTAAAATGTCAAGTTTTTCTAAAATAGCATTGTGGCAATAAAATGCAAACCTGTCCCAAAAAATATTTATTTCAACATATCAGTGAATGCTCGGATATTTAAGCATAATTTTAGCTCTAAAGTAAATATCTAAAGTGCAGAGCACAGCTGAAGCAACTTTAATACTTTTTTTTAAAGTAAGGGGGATTAATTCATCATATATTCCTTGTCTGGAGGAAACCCTACGAAAATTTAGCTCACACAGGTGAATCGGACTCGTCGTCATTTATCCGCTCCATCTATTCTTTAACACATTTGAAAAGGCTCGCAGTGCGATCCGAAAGCTTTTAAAAAATGAAAAGTATGCTTTCAAACAGATATTGGAGTAGTTGAGCCGACTCTGAGCAGCAGTTAGATTATGAGGTGGCGCGGCGCTCACCGCAGGGCGTGTAAAAGAATAAGACACGATTTTAATATTTCAGTATCCAAAGTGAGAAAAGAGACGTCGGCGGCTGATAAGAGGTATTACTGTTAAGGATTACAGTTCTGCCTGTCATGGATCAATGTGATGATGTACGCTTCAAGATTGTAGATTTAATGAATGACTTCCTGTCCATTAAGATGAAAAGGAATACCTCCCCATTTCTAAGATTTATTAGTTCAGGTAATTGGAACAAGAGGAGGAATTATGAGACGGACTGAATTTCCGACTCCGAGAGGTTGAGGGAGTTCGTCAGCTGACAGGCGAATGTTTGACACCCACAAACCCCTCCTGCCCTCCACCTCCATCAGGTTTTTTTGGGGGACTTAGAGTATTTTAAGTTTCTCTCTTTCTAAGAAAAATCTCACTTTTCTTTAGTTTGTAAATGCAGCGATTTCTCCATTAAATTCTGGTGTCGACAGCATAATCTGTCTTTGGAATCGGTGCCGGCAGAATGTAAAATTTGTGTTAAAAAACTCAACGTCGCACACAGGAAACACCTCCGATAGTCTCCCCATCTCAGGCCTTATGTTCACAGCCGTTACAACTTTTTCCTTTTTAATCCTCCACCCATCTCTCCCTGCTGTCCTTCTTCCTCCCTTCTTTTTTCTTTTTTTTTTGTTTTGTTTTGTGAATGGCGGCAGATTTCCAGCTCTGCCGTTCTCCCCAGGAGTTTGTTGCAGGGATCAGCTGGCTCATTCACAGACTGAGGCCGGTGACTCATCCATCCTGCACTTCCTCTTGGACATTGAGACACTGCTGCCTTTTCTTTATCTTTTTTTTTTGTGTGTGTGTGTGTGTTTTGTTTCTCATCACTCCTTTCTTTGTCCTTTTCCAAGTCTCTGAAGTTTGTTTGTGTTGTAATCATGAGATGAGATTCGTCTTTTAATGTTGTGCTGGTTTAGCATTTTTTTTAATGCTGTGGTTTTACTGAAGGGAAAAGTAAAAAAAAAATATGACTACAGGAAGGAGTGTTTATTTAAAGAGGGTTTGAGAATTATATAACACACTTCTTTTACATTTGTTTTATTATAATATTTCAATTTCATTTCATGGCCCTTAAAGAAAGCGTGCAACAAAGAGGAATAATACAGCAAATTAGTCCATTTTTGTTGTTTAGAGCAACAGAAATTTTAACCAGGCTGAAATACAGAGTGTATTTCAAAGAAGTGCATAAAACAGAGGGTTGATAGCTGTAACTATGGCGGACTCCTGAGTGAACTCATTTCTACCTCTTTGTTTGCTGCTCTCTTCACCCGCTTGACATTGTTGGAAAATATGCTGCAATTTCTCCTCTTGATCTGTTGATTGTTTACTCTCCTCAATTCACACCTCTGGCAAGAAAAAAAAACCCTCCATCCCTGATCAGAGCCAGAGTGACAAAAATGGAAAATCTGTGATTTTTTTTTGAAGATCTTCAGACATGTGGAGACATGTTTCTGATGCTGCGATAATGAGGATCCACCTCATCGTGTGTGTATAACAATAGACGTGCTAATGACACATTTAAATCTCCTTTTTGCTTTTAGCCAGAGAGAGAGTTGAACTTTAGGGACGTGGAGAACTGTCACTGAGTGTAAATATGTGCGATATAAATATGTACATGCTTAATTGGAGCTTCATTATTTTAGCATTAGCCTCAGTGCAGGGGCATTCGAGGCACAGGTGAAGCGTTGGAACGTTTGGAACAGACCTAACTCGGTAGGTACAGGTGGATTCAACAGTAGGGAAGAAGCCAATTAGATACTGTTAACAATGGGTGTTTGGCTGCTGGCAAGGACTGAGAGCTGAGGCTGCAGGGCAGTCAATGGACAAGGCGACCTCAGGAAGTGAAATTAGGAAGAAACGGTCACCCAAAGCAAAATATCCTCCCTCATAGACTGAAGTTTGTTGGAAAAACAACTGCATATTCTTTAGTAAATCATAAAAAAACACAGTGATTAAATTATTCCAAGGTTGCACAATTTTTACAGTGAGTTTGTCAGATTTGTTTATTTTGTGCATTTCCTGCTTGAAAGTATTTTTTTCTATTATCAAACCGTGGAAGTCTGATTTTGTAAACAGGCGATGAAATAGGAATCTAGTCAAGATTTTAAACATTTTTCTTAATAGAAATCAACCATTTTCAAGAGCTGTTTTAGATTTGAGTGTCTGCATATTGATAGAGATCACAAGATAAATTATTGAGCTGGAATCAAGTAAAATCATGTTAATACTTGATTTAATTGAAGCCAACTTTAATGAGAAGTCATAAAAGTGCTCAGAAAAATTAAACATATCTAGTGAGGAAGTTTGTGTAAAACAGCTGAAAGCTCCCAAAAGGCAACGAAACCGACTTTGTGTGAAGGTTGTTTGTACTGAAATCTCATTTAATTTCTAAACTGGATTTTAAAACGATGTTTTGCGTCAATGGAAAATTATTTCAGATCTTTTTACATTTTTTAAGGCATCTGGGATTTATTAATGGCAAAATATGAGTTGATATGATAAATATGTTTTGTCATGACCGGAAAACAAAACCTTACTGCAAATATTTTAAAAAAAAACAAACACGGGCTCCAAAGAATAACAAAGTTCCTCTTGCGCTGATTTCCTGTAAAACATATTTTTTCGCTGCTGTGTTCTTGAGCCGACAGCAGAGGCAAACAATGCTGGGATAGGCCAACCTAATATCCCAGGAGACTGTTTGCCAGAGGAGGGTATTGGACTGTGGAGAGCTGTGATCAATGCTGCGTTGTCCATCAACATCAGAAACAATCATTCCCTTTCTTCTTTCCCCGCTTGTGTCTTTAGCTCAAGTTCCTGACAATGACGAGCAGTTCGTTCCAGACTTCCAGACTGAAAACTGTGAGTAAGAGACCCCGTCGCTCTCTCTTTTCTGTGTCTCTGCTGTGTGTGTTTGTGCATGCGTTAGCGCTCATGTTTGGGTGTGTGTCAACATCTGTGGAGTTTTTCTTTCACTCGTCTCGACTGGTGTGTTTGTACTCGTGGAGAGTGCATGTGGCGGTGTGTGTTTTTCCGTGTACCCTCACCTTTGCTCGCAAAAGTGCTCTCTGGAGAGCTGCAGCAGCCTTGTGGGTCTGCAGACAGGTGCATCGGTTGATGAGGGAGATGAGGGTCTGTCTGTCTATCTGTCTCTATATCTGTCTCCTCTCCCTTCCCTCTGTTGCTCATGAACCTCTCACCACCACCGAGTTATTATTGCCCTGTGATTTATTTGCATAAACATCAAAATATTGTGGTAGTTTTTTTTTTCAGGGGGTTGAAGTGATATTTTTATATCCAGGCAGACCAAAACTGCTGTCAATTGATGGCTGTTCTGAATTTTTTTTTTTTTTTTTTTTTTTTAACATAAAATCTCTAAAAAATGCACCTGGATGACCTTTTCTTCGAAGTGCTTTCTCTGCGAAACCATCCAGTGTGGTGAGATTTTCTAAATCAGGCAGTGTAAGATTAGTCAATGCTACATTTATCCTTTTCTGTCGAAGGCTTGTTGGCCTTCTGGTTCGCTCCCCAATCGTCAGTGGGGATTTTACAGCATGAAAGTGAGCAGGATTTTTTTTTTGTCTCCTGCAAGAGAAAAGAGTCGGTTTCTAAGAATACTCCTTTAGAGTTTGATAAAAAATTTTCCACTGCCTAACCTGAGCTGATTTGCACTCGCGGTAACGAGTGAGAGGTAGTTAGTTGTTCCTCACCTGGTTGTGCACGGTGGTTGCACACGGTGACTGGTGAGTTGGCACGGCCTGCTTCTGGAGGAAGTAGTGCCAAGGTGGGGACAGAAATGGAGTGAGTGGAGCACAGTGGGACCCGAAGCGAGCACATGTCTTTCAAATGAGCCAAAACGCCCATGAAACTGTGAGAAAAGACACAAAACAAGTCTTCCCTACGTCCTCAACGCCCTTTAACCTGGAAACAAAGTTGGACAGGCTGCAGATGTAAAGATCCTCACATAGAACAAAGAGAAAAGCTCACATTTTATATTTGCTTTTGTTTATTTTTAGTTTTACAGAACACTGAAAGATTTTAACAGTCAGAGAAAACATTTGGGTTAGATTTTGCAGATGTGGGTATTGAATTAAGCGAGATCAAACATTTCTTAACCCCTTGTGAGCCAGATGACAGTCTGAGATCCTCAAGCTGGTTCCTGTTGGTTTCCTAGATTAAAATCCAGAGGGGGTCTCTTTTTTCCCCATTTCCATCAATTCCAACAACACATTGAAACAACATATCTGAGGAGCCATACTGATGAGACCATTACCATCCTTTTTTACACAAGACAAGGTTTAGCTTTAATGATTATGTTTACAAACTTGATGCATGCCTTCAAATCTGATTATCTGAACTAAACTTTTCAGGGTCTTATATAGCCATTTAATAATCTTAGAAGTTAAATTGTTTGAAGCAGTTTTTTGCAACTACTGATCTACAGACTGAAGGCAAGCTTAGCTTACGTTAATATAATTGCAAAGGAGTAAAAACCAATCTGCTTATCCTCCTGTAAGTCCTTGAAATGTTTTGTTCTTTCAAATTCTTTCCATTCATCTGTCTTGTTTTGGTTTTGTCCCAAAGACACAACAGTAAACTAAAAACCTCACCACTGGGTGTGAATTAGCTTACCCTAAACTCCAACATGGAGGAGAGGTATGGTTTACAGTAGAGACCCAGAGGTCACCGAGACTGTCCCGTTGTCCTTCAGAGGTAGCCAGGGTGGGTGGCCGCGGTGGCAGGAGACTGCTGACCATCTGAATTGTCCTGTTGGCAAACCGGCAGCAGACTGGAGAGGCACTAACAGATGGCGGGAGGGTGAGGGCACCGTGGTTGGGCGCTCGATCAGGCATCCCAGCCGGCAGCTCTCCCATATGGGTTTCACCGAGCCGAGAGATGAAGGGGCTGACGGTGATGTAGAGAGATGGAGGTGGAAAGACATATAGATGGAAGTTGTAGGAGAAGAGAGCGAGGAGAAACGGGTTGTGGCTAAAGATGGGAAAGATTGTAGAAAAAAATCTGATAAGGAGAGCAGACTTGGTGCACTTTTAGAAAAAACCCTGCTATGTTCAGTTTTTCCTTATTATCAGCAAATCTCATGGAAACACAAAACCAACAGTAAATTGATCCTTCTGTCAAGTGTTGTTTGTGTATCCAAAGACTGATATAGATTATATTCTTCTGTGCCATCACTGTGTGAATGTTCCTTTATCACAATAAACAAGCTGTTTATTTTAGGTAAATACCACATCCAGAGCTAAAAATACACCGTGAACTTCTTCTCAAATTGTGTAGACATAAAACAACAATGACAAACATTGTGAATGAGAAAAAATTGCGACCTGTCTTTAAAATTTCAAAGTACATATTTAAATAAATGCACCAGGGGCTTTGTTGTGGTAGTATAATAATCTATTTTGGTATTTCAGGGGGTTTGTTGATATGTCAGAAAAGAAAAGATTTACAGAAACTTAGTCTTCTATTTTTTGTAAAATCAGTAAGTTGACAATTACTTGAGAATTTGCCTCACAAATTGTGTCACTCTTGTATTTGATAAGTCTTCAGTTGTAAATTATGCCTCTGTCAAATATAATTTAAACTTAGTGATGTTTTTCAGCATTAACATAAACTAGCTGTAAATGCTGAAAAATGTCTTTAATATTGGCATAGTTTGCATTAGCGTAAAAAGTAATTTGCCCCATTGTGCTTTTAGCTGAATTTTTTGCTAGCTAGTTTGCTATCTTGCTAGCTAGTTGGTGGCTTAGCAGAAGAAAAACTAGTATGGCAACAACAGTCTGTTCTAGTCATTTTGAATTATGCTAAGTTGTAAATTTTAATTTTCAGAAACTAAATCCGGTTAAGTTT
>JAQNCA010000030.1:3015254-3028467 GCA_029783725.1 Acanthurus tractus
AGAGGGACTGGTTCTTTCTTTATCTTTCTTCTTACCTCTTTCAAAAATCTGTTTCCTCAGGAGAAAGTTTTCAAATCAGTTTCTTAAATAAGTTTTACCTGGTTAAACCTCACAAACTCATGTAAAGTCATTTTCACTCAAATGTACTCAGTACATTTTCATAAAACATTAGCTTTAAAAGACAAGCAAACAAACAAACAAACAAAAACATTTGGTGTAGATATGGCCAACTAGACAAATAACATCATAAAGTAACATTTAAAAAGGATTAGTTTAAGCTTAATTTACCATCTAGGACAATTAAATTGTTCTTATCTCGAAAAGGTTATTATGACTCTTCAATTTACCATCTAGGACAATTAAATTGTTCTTATCTCGAAAAGATTATGACTCTACACGCTACATCCAGTAAGTGTTCGTGCAGGTGATTGATTTGATTCGATGTCACAACAGAGCAGATCTTGCAGCTGGTTTTCACTTCACAGGAAAGTCTTGGCTTTAAAGTTCACTAGCAAAGACTTTTCCTCATTTAATGGTGCAACCTGTGAGAGTAAATCATTGGCTTTAAAAGTAGCGTCAATTCTAGTTACTGAAGAATGTAGGAATGACTTTACATGCGGTGTAACCCGGTCCTGCTTCAGAACAGTCCTGTTACTGAGAGCACCATATGTGCTGGGGGACCCTGACTTTAATTTATTTTGATTTATGGCTCCGAGGGCCAGGCGACGTAACCCAGCCCACCCTTGCACCCCTTTTTTCCCTTCCCCATCCACTTGAGGTTTTACACCATGCGGGTGTTGGGAGTTTGTTTGTCATAGAAAACCTGCTGGCTGATTGTTCTTCTCCACACCCAGCCTCCGACTCAAGCAGCAGGGGGTCAGTTGATAAGATTTCTGATGGACTCAAATGTTGGGTTTTCGGTTCTTTTTTAGAGATAATGGCGTAATCTAGGTCACAAGTTTTGGTGCAGCTGACGAGATAAAGAGTAGCTTCTCCCCACTTTGGAGGTGGGATGGGTTCCCCTCAGGCAACCCAGAGGATGATGCAGATAAGAGGGCATGCCTGCACAAAGACGACCATAAAACCCCGTCTCTGTAAAAACAAATCAATCCTCTCTTATCTTTCGACTTCTGCTCAGCTGTGGGTGATGATCCACAAGTACACCACCTTTTTTAAAATATGTGAAATCAGTGTAACCAGGCAGAAAAACTCCAGCCTTATAAAGATACAGGCTCCTGCGGTGAAGGACCGGCTCTGATTGCCATGGAAATCGAGGCAGATTTAGAAGCTCTGGATGGCGAGTCAGGGGTGTTAATCACGGAGAAACATCAATATAACAACCCCCCGCCCCTTCCTCAGGCCTGCTAAAAAGAGCCGAATTCATTATTCAGCCTTTCTTTGCAGTTAATGAACTAGGAGTTGAGACTCCTCATGTTGTGGTTGTTTAAATACCTCCGTTGGCTTTATTGCCAGTATCGGGGGAGTCATGCTGTTTATGCCAAGAAGAGGTCAGTAGCTGTTAGCATCATTACACGAGGAGAGAGGAGAAACAACACGCTAGTTGAGACATCAACGCCTCTCATTTAGAGGCGGAATAAAATGCTGTTGTTCGGGTTGCAGTGAAGATTTGATTAGGTTCCAGTGTGATTCCAATCAGACCAATTTGATTTTGAGGTAATGTGAATTGGGTCTTTGAGAGCAGCTATATCTGGAGTCCCAAGTGACTCCATAGAAAGAGACAAGAAATCTTATCAACACTGACATTAAATCAAATGCTAACACTTAGTAGGTTTAAACTACACCTAATAAAAAGCATGAGGGGTTGGAGATTTACCTGTCAATATATTTAAACAGGCTGGACCACACAAATTAGATTTTTTCCACCCTCTGTCAGTTCTAGCTGCTGATAAGCTGATGTTGTTAACTTAATGTTAGCTTAATGACCATTAGCACAACAGAAACAGACAATATTCTGTTATTAAATTAGACAGTTGACACTGACACTTGAAAGAAAATACTGTTTAATTAAAGATATGAAAAGAGAAGATTTGGAGTATCAATTTTATGAAAACAACAATAAAACTAAAATGATAGATTTTATGCTAATAGCAATAATGTTAATGTAATCAGATATTCCCTCTCATTTTTAACTGTGAACAGCTAAACTTTTATAACAATGTGCATCTCTGGAAGTGTAGTTTTGCAGCTCTTGTGATTTTTAGAATATATGCTAGCTAAGATGTTAAGTTTTAATTGTTCAATAAGATTTAGCATAATGCTAATTTGTAACTAGCTAGTAGTTACATACCACTGTACATAAAAAATAGCGATAGAATTACACATAAGTAGCATCAACCTGTTCTCATCACATCTTAATGTTTTTGAGACTTGTATTAATATCTCTTGTAGATGCACAAGGTACCTTTTAGCACGTACGTACAACTACCAAATGTTTCCTACCAGAAAAACTTTCTTATGCGGCTAAAATGTTCAGTTAGCCAACAGTAACAGTTTGGTCAGATTCAGGAAAAGATCATATGATTAATATTGAGAAATGAATACCATTTGGCTTAGTAGGCGCCAAGACTGCTTTGTCTGGTTCAGGAAAAACTTAAAAAGTTAAAAATGTTGGTTTCACACTAGACTCAAAAAACAGTCTCCTGTGCAAAGGTCCTGTGTGTGCCAGCCACCATGTATTTGAAAAACTGGGGCATGACATTGCATTGAACTGGGAATGTGATGGGGCTGAGAGCATCCAAATGACTCCTCAGGCTGTCTGGCCCATGTTATGTGCTTATAAAATGCTTTGAATCCCACATATGACCCCCACTACATTTCATTTCTCTCCCCCTCCTTATTTTACACTATCTCATGAAGCAGATGTGCAATAAAGATCTCCTGAGAGAGAGGGCATGTGTTTGACCTCTGTGTGAACCTTTGCGAAGGCGTCTTTCTTTAGTGTGGGAATTCATTTCAGGGCTGACACCACTGAGAGGCATTTAGGTGAATCACAGACAGAATTTGATTTGAATTTCAATTATCTCACAGAGGGCAGAGCGTCTAGACAAAACAACTGTCCTGCGTCTTCACTCATTAAAAGGCTTCTGACAAGTGCGTCAATCTGCGACAGTTGCATTGAATAACTTAGGAGGCAAATACAACAAACTATGGTGATTTTACAATTAAAAATCTGAAGTGTAAGTATTTTATGTTAATACAATACTAATGCCTCCATATTCAACCCATAGATCTAATTTATACCATGTAATCACTGCTCGTTGTTGCTTTTAGAGATCAAAAGTATAGTATTTAAGCCCAAATCATAACAACAAACCTGTTCTTTTATTTTATTGCTATCTGTCGAGTTTTTAATGTCGAGCTCAGCAAACCGCACAACCCTTGCTGGGTGCACAAAGAAATGAATCTAGGATCTTAAATCTTTCATCTATTTTCGTCCCCCCATCTGTTAAATGATGAAACTCTGACCAATAACTCTGAGTCCACTGCTCGCCATGAATTTCCCCATCAGTCAGTGTGTGAACAATAAGCTTAGGAGACCGCAGCCTAAACCCACCGTAATCTCTCATGCCCAAACAAGACCAAAGACAGATTTCACAGGCTTGTGCCTCACAATGCCCAGACTGCAGGGGACACGACTCTTTGTAGACCCGATGTGTGACTGGACATGGGCTCGTTATGGACGTTGAGTGGGTGTAAGCCCAAAGTTCAAGGTCAAAATGGTACAGAGAACGAAAAAGTCATTTACCCATCATTTTGCGCAGACACCCACACACATGTACAGATTTCCCATGCTCCCATTCCAGCTGCCGACCGTCACTCGGACAGAGACCGGGAGGTGAAAGAGTAATCGTCACCTCCACAATGAGGCTTTCACACAGGCTGAGCTCAGGAATGTCACTGCATGAACACTGTCGACCATTCATTGTCTGTGCACACAAGTGATATCTCATGGTTTTGCACTGTTTTGCTAAAACAACATGTAGCTGCATGTGTAGTCCAAGTGACTGCTAACTTTAAACAGAGGTTGCAGTTTATTGGATTATGGTGCAGGCTTTAGTTTGAATTCGTTATATTAAAACAGTCCTAAAGACAGTGTCACAGATCTTAATACTGACACCAGTCTTACCCTTAACTTGTTTGTGACGCAAGTTTATTTTGTCACTTTGTTTTGGTAGGGAAATTAAAAGTACATCAAAGTTTGCTTCATATCAACTCATTAAAACTCCACACCATCTTTAGTTTGACATGGTTTTTAATCCTGATATCTATGAATGAGGAGGATTTAATTTTACAAAAACAATCATTAAAGACTGATATAAACATCTTAATTAATTGTTGTGCTAACACTGATGCACAACCTTAGTGGTTGTGTTTGTGGGTTTTAAGAGCAGACCAGAATGAAGTGGACATTAACTTATGTGGTCGCCATTATTGTTGCTGTACCAAAAAAGGTTGGTGTCTTAATTCATTCAGTCAAAGGAAGGTTTAATGTAGATATATGAGTGGAGGAGAGACCTAATAGGTATAAGGCTAACACATCTGCCTGCTATTTTCTTCTCCATACATCCATTTTTAGCGTGACATAAATTTGTGTGACTTTAAAAATGTGCATCTATGCAGATGAGACTCTTTTATTTCAGTCCTGTGTCTCTGCTACGTTAACACTAAGCTGTGAAGGGATATGTTGTTATGGATTACTGCTTTAATAGTCTAATCATAACAAAAGAAGATGCAGGACCCAAACCCCCTTTGTGCTTTGTACACTTCACCACCCACTCCACCCTCCCCGTGCCTCTATGGAGATTAAGGCTATCATATTTCCTATCATGAGTACCTTAAAGAGACGTATGCAAAAAGTGTGAGCGGATAATCCCCGTCTGAATGATTAATGCATCTCGCTCCTCTCTGTGATGGCTTCCTTCATGTGGCTGTTCAGAACAGCTAAAAGCACTTAAGCCTTCAGATGTGGTCAATTTTGACCACACAAACACCTCAAGGTGCACACATGCAGGCAGCCGCTCGTCAAAGGCTTCTTTTGTCTTGCATTTATTTATACCGACCACAAGAATAAAACAAAAGAGATTGATAAAGAAGTTAAAAGCCTATGTGCTCTCTTTGTTCCACACTAAGCTAAATGCTGCATAAAATGAGCATGAATGTGAGATTGTTGGTTTCAGAAGCATCCTGACATGTAACATGATCTAATAAGCAACTCCTGCAAATCACATTTGGTAAAGCAGATTAGTTAGAAGTATAAAAACATATTTTGTGGTAAATTAGGTTGTTCATTTTCATACAAACTCAGAAAGATGTTGGTCACAACACTAATAGATAAACGTCTTGAGGGAATCAATCACAGCACGACAGCGTAAAATTCACTCAGGTGATGAAACAAACTTGTCTGTTGTGTCTGTGTTCATTACGCCACAGCTCGCTCACTCGCCGTCTCCACGGATCCTGAGGATTAATGAAACCAGCTTCTCTTCTCTGCACCAAAGAAAACAGGAGTGCACTTCTCTAGCTCCTCAAACAGCGTCTCCCTCCTCCTCCTCGTCCTCCTCCCCCTTCTCCCCTTGCAGGTGGCCTCGTTCGCTACTTTGAGCGAGGCTGCAGGGCTACGGGAGGAATTCACATGTAAATAGGCCACTCGCTCTCAATAGACTGGGGGAAGAAAAATGAATCCCGTCATGATAACCTTGCATAATAAGCAGGCTTTGGTGTATGCATGAATTGCAGCAACTCCTCCTTTTTTTAAAGTTCACAAAGTGCTAAACCTCAAAACTCAGCAGAATAACCGAAACAGAAAAACCGTCTGGCAGTGAAGTCCTGCAGTTTGACAGGAACATTGCTGACATGGTCATGAAGAAGAAGAGCTTTGTGTACATGCATCTTTAAATGTTCTTCCTACCAACATGGGTACACCAAAACATAAAGCCTGAGTTTATATGTGCAGTGAAAGATCGCAGTGTTAACACTGTAATCCCATGTTCAAGGTCAGAAGAGGCATTTACACATTGTTTCACATGTAAACGAACATGCACGCACTGATGCTTGCTTTCCCTTTTAAGCTAATGCTTATTTTTAGGTTATTTCCCCATTATAATTTTTAAATTATCACTCAACTGCATTTAATTATATGCCATTTTTCCAAATTAGCTTTAAGCTTTCTTTGCTCAGTGTAATTTGTCATTTTTAAGCATCTTTTTTTATCCTTGAAATGGCTTTATTTTGTAAAATTTCAGTCACAACTACAGCTCTGGGGCTAAAACTGGTTGTGTTCTTGAGGAATAATATAAACACTTAATGAGCCTTCAATAGCTATAGAAAAAACACAATTAAAATCTATACACGAAAATAAGGAAATGCCTGCAGCTTGCATAAAGAAAGGGTTCATTGTTGTTGTTTTTGCCTTTAAAACATAAAGATTATCCCACCTGTTAACGTGCTCCATTATAGTAGTTATGTAAGGCAAAATAATCCAGAAATGCTGACTGATTCTTTCTAAGTGATCGCTAATAGGCCATGGTATTATTTCTTGTATCTGGCATGTTATGTAAGTGTGAGACATTAGTTTTCATCTTATGCAACACAAAGATATCAGTGGTGTCACTTCAACTAAAAAGGTCGCAGGTTCATGTTTAAAAGAACGTTCAATTTTCTGCCTTGCGGCACAGTGAGACAGGAGGAGGTACTTTGAACACCCAGAGTTAATGAAGTTAAAGTGCCATAACAGAGGTGATAATAAGTAATCTGTGTTGAGGCACTTTCAGTTTGAATGACATGAAACTCTTCCACTTAAATCATGAGAACAAAACAGGTTTGCTCTTAAAAACTAAAGGTCAGATGTCAACTACGGCTCACAAAAATCAAAACATGCAATCAAACCACTTAAAACTCTATTGCATGTATTAAAATTAACCCTTAAAACTATTCTGAGCCGGTGCAGATTTGAATTCAGCAACTACTGTCCTGATGTGCAACAACAAAGCGTAAACTGGCCTCTGTGGCATCAAAGGCTGAGGCTCATGGGAATTTGGTAATTGCAGCGTCAAACCGACACAAATAAACAAAATTCCTCAAAGTTTAAGCTGAAAAAATATAACAGATGAAAACACCACAAATCTATAGTTATGTTAAATTATTCATGAAACTCTGTCATGACTTGTGTTTCCATTTTTTTGTGTTTCATGGGGTTTCTATGCTACTGAGGAAATCCTTCGAAGGACAGTTTGACAAGAATTTACAGTCCTTCTGAAACGAGCTGCTCCTCCTTGCAGCTTTGTCAACTTGTTGTAAAATCAAATTTCTTTACACATATTTTCAGCAAACACACGTGTTGGAACATTTTGTACAATGTTCAGCTGCGTTCAGCCCAACCTGAACATAACTGCCAAACTCGATCATGCCTCAGGCCTCACTCAAAACAGCTGAGGCGGCTCGAGCACAGTACAAAAAAGCGAGCCACTCCAAACATGATGTGCTCATGAGGCTGCGTGCTTTTATTTCATGTTGACTGGAGCATTTTTTTTTCCCCTGGCAAACCATCTGAGGTTAATGGGTTAATGGATGGCCCCTGAACGAGAGATTAATGCACCCTAATCCACTTTTACTGAAGACTTAACAAGAACGAGAGAGGATAAAGGTTGAGGTGTAGACCGGGACAGAGGAAGCCCTCTCTGCGTGCTGGATAACTAAATTACAAACTGGTTATGACCTGGTGAAGTAATTATGGTTATTTTTGTCTCTCAAAATTGTTTTTAGACATATTAAAATGAGTCAGCAGAAATGAAGCACAAGACAGAAGGTAAGCTTTATCATTTGACCGATAATCCCCTGGGAAGTGCTTTGGTGGATCAAAAGAAATGGACTCAAGTACATACAAGGTGGGAAAGCAGGACATATGAACCTATTTAAACACACACACTGTACAGCTGGAAGCTCGCAGAGAAAAGGAAGCACAATCAGGAAAAGTATGAGTATACCTTTGCCCTCTGGCTTTCCTTCCTTGGAAAACACGTGGCGATGAGGCACCTGGTCCTCCTCCACAAAAACATGAGTCACTATCATTTCACAAAAACGTGGCATTCTGGGAATCTGATTACGACAAACCATCTGGGTTCCAAACCAGTAAATTACACTTAAACATGATTTCTTCACACTTTCTTTCCGTAATCCCTTTCAGCAGCTAATTTTAACTTATCTGATAAGGTCCTTAAAACCAACAAAAAGTAGAAATGAGTCTGAAACCCTTCCAAAAACCTCACTTACATCCTGTTTTAGCTCTAAAGCTGTAAAATTCAATGTTAAGGACGAGATTTTTCTATTTTTAAATGCATCAGCCCTCTGAGATTCAGCACCAGAACCAAATATTAAGGTCACAATTATCACATTCAACTGGAACAGATATTTATATGATGAGGATGTTTGGTGATTCAGCCTGTGAGCAATACAAACCACCAATCTGCACCATGCTGTTATTTTAGAAAGCCAGCTGCTGCCCCGGCCATTTGGGCTTTGCAGTCATTAATTGTTTCAAAGGAATGAGGGAGCAAATGGCGTTAATGCATTGGGCTACATATCCGCCCGGCCCAGACCAAAAATACCCAGCAATGCCCCTGGCTTCACAGCCTCCTGCCCCAGCCTGTTGTGCTTGGTCGGGCCTCCAGACTGCCCCGACAACATTTTCAAGTTCTGAGGACGTGCTGTCTGTCAGCGCGTCTTTTTAACCCTGAAAACTGCAGCGGAAAACTGTGGAAAAGCTTTCAGGTTTTTTATACTGCAGAGAGCTTCGGGTTATTTTTGGATGATAAAACTCAGCCTCACTGATGTGCACGCTATCTGTTAAAGTTTTGGGTGTGTTTCTGAGTCAACGCAAACATTGAGCAAGTGGCTCAAATGAAACCCAGGATTTTTTTTTTTTTTGCCCAAAGAGATAATTAGAAAGCAGACGGAGTGTGTATTTTGTTTTTCAGACGCCCCTTGCATCACAGTCATATGTCAACAAATCCTGTAATGTCAGCAGCTCCCTGCGGGGAAACTGGTGGTTTAGTGCCTTGCTGAAGGGCACACTGACAGATGTTTTCACATACTGCATGTTTCAGTAATCATCCCTCTCAGCAGAATCAAACAAGCTTCAAAGCTCAAGCCTGCAATCACTTAAATAAATTGAAGGTTACAATTCTGAACACCTTTGAGTACCTGCTTTTTAAATTAAACCTCCTGAATAACAAAGTGGACGTAATGACACCTTGCATACCACGGTCAACATTGTTCTAAATGTGCTTTATTAAACAAAACATAATGCATAGCCTGTCTAGTGACAATGTGGCCAGTGTGGACCAACTACAGTAGCATCTGTTGAATTTCGCCAAAACATTTCTGTATAATCCGACACAATATGCTCTATTTAAAAACTGTAAACTTCATACGAAGTGATAATCTAAAGTGCTTTTAAAAAATGAGTGATATAAACCAGCAAACAAATCGATTATACTGTGATAATGCAAATACTTTTCATCAACAAAGGAAGTCCAGTGTAAAAAAAAAAAGTTATAATAACAAAAAACAGTAAAATAAAACTGTATATTTCATTGCCCTCCCTGTGGTGTAACAAAGTTCAACCTTTTACCAAATAACTCTCCAACAAGTGAAAGCGTTTTCTTAAATTATATTTGGTAGTTTTGTTTGGAACAGCCATTCACAAAACATACAGCATCCTTAACTTCTATCACCCTTCCAGACCCCAAACCTTCAGTGCTTTTTAAATCCATTTAAACTCTTTATAGCATATCAACACATGTCTGAAACTTTCTTATCTTCATACTGTATTCCTTTATGTGTCACTTCCTGATCAATAGCATCATCACAACACGGGAATCATAAATCTAATTCTGGACTGATAAAACTCAGTGTAATGAAATACGGATGTTTGTTTACACCCAAAAGAATATCCTTTGTTTCCTTCACAATAAAAATGACAAGCTGACAAGTGTTTCTCATGACGAGTTTATCTCTTTTTCCTCTGCTGCCGCAGCACCTTCCTCCTCTTGAGGATCATGTCATGGAGTCTCTCCAGGCCCTCTCTGAGTCCGTCTCCTATGATGGCACAGGCAGGCTGCAGGTGCCAGGGAGTAGCAGGGCCCAGTTCTTTCAGCGCCAGCAATTTCTCAATTTCAGTAAGTCCCAGAGAGTGCCTCAAGTCCTGTTTGTTGGCCACCACCAGCAGGGGCACCCCCTGGTTTTCAGAGGTTTTGGCGATTTTATGGAGCTCCGTTTTGGCCTCCTCCATGCGCTCTGCATCCACAGAGTCCACCACAAATATGATGCCGTCCGTGCATCGCGTGTACGACTTCCACAGGGGGCGGAGCTTCTCCTGACCTCCTACATCCCAGAAATGGAACGTGCCCGTCCTGTGGCCGCCCAGAGACAGTTTGACCTTCTCTGCATTGAAACCTTTGGTGGGCACCGTGTTCACAAACTCATTGAACTGCAGTCTGTACAGAACGGTGGTCTTCCCCGCAGAGTCCAGGCCAAGGATGGCGATGTGGAAGGACTGGAAGAACGGGATGCTGGAGATGAAGCTAGGCTGCTCTGACAATCCGTTTCCCATCTTTCCTCATGAGGAAGGATTGGTGATTTGGAAGATCTGATCAAATTTTCCAGCAATAATCCTCGGAGCTGCTGATATTCCAAAAACACTGCAGCAATTACCTGCAAACGTATTTCACATGTTATTGTGGGTAAAACACAGGCTTATAGAAACAGCTGTACTCAAAGTGAGACTTTGTTACTTTGACTGAGCAGCCACTAAACCCACAAGTGGCAATTACAGGATAATGGTGCATTCAGTTTCCCTCCATTTCCCAAGGTTCTCTTAAGTCTGTTACTTTAAGGACATTATCATTAGGTGATCTGTATACATAGCAACAGTGGCACAAACAGTGTCACAAATTGAGTAACATTTATATAACATAAAATCTTTTTGAAAGAAGCTGCCTCTCCTTGCAGTTGTATCAAATTATACAAAAAATCTAATTTTCTTTGCACACAGTATAAAATTTGTATTTCTCTTTTTAAATACATGTGTGGTAAATCAACTTTATGCTGTAGTAAAGAGTGGTTTTTGGTGATTTAATAATGTTACTCATAAACATTCTTTAGTCAGTCTACACTTGTAGATAAGTAAATAAACTCTGACGTGTTGAATTTGAGAAAAGAATTTGGTTGGATGGTAAGTTAGCTGGGTTGGTTAACTGCTTATCTGCTAGGCTTCACACAATCATTAACAAATGTTCTGTCAAACTCAACACTTTTGTGCAAATATGGGATCTTCTGGCTCAAAAAAACAAGATGGCGATGATCATTATTTAACATTTGAGGCTTCAAAACAGTAGTCTACAAATCATGAAGTAACAGAGGCTCTATTCACTATTTATTACATAGTCTAGAGAATGCTGAAAGGTGCATTATTATTTATGACCGTCCAACTTTTAATCTTCTCCTTCAGATATTAAATAGTCACTCTCGAACTACATCCTTTTATAATAACAACAGATCAAATTACTCAGTTTAATGTAATCGATGCTGCCATAACTTGATCTGGGTGGTAACTGAGCAATGAAAAACACTTCTAGTTGCATCAATGTGCAACTAAATGTTGTATATTAACTCAAAGATTTAAGATTTGAGTGGTAAAATTTTATAATTGTTTTTTTGGTTTTCAAAAGCAAAACATTTCTTGAGAAATGGGTAGTTAAATAGATATAATGACTAAATGAGGCTATTCACATTTTACGCCCCTCAAATTCCACAATTGTGCATCACTGACTATAAAACATCTTTTATGACCACACTCTTGAGCAATACACTGCATCTAATCTACTATCACAGTGGCATTATAATAATATATTACACTCCTGTAACTGGGCCAAAGCATCATCCAGCAACAATTACACAAAATTACTCTAATTTGATCAATTTCATACCGAAAGTCCCGCAATGAGGAGTTAAAAGCCACGTTAACGTGCTGGGTTTAAATTGCCCATCTCATACTGAATTACTATAACATTCCTATAGGGGCCTTGCCAGTTTTTGATGCGTTTTTACTGTAATATTGTTATAAAATTACACTGTAAACTGCATTCAAAATAGATTTTAGCTTCCAAAGACTATGTCCTTTATCTTGCCATGAGACTGCACAAAATTATCAGAGGACTGACAAAAAATTGCACTGCAGGCAAACGCAACACATGCATTTTTATGTCCGCTCCCGCATTGTTACCTACCAGTCTGAGCCATCTGTGGGGAACACAATAGATTTAAATCCTCTCTCTGAACCAAAAAACGCGGTTCTCTTCAGCTGCTACTCTGCCTGAAAATTCAACTCACGGTCGGCTACGGTCCCACCTCGTATGCGGGAAGCGTCGACAGAAAATCTTTGCCCAGAAACAGCGGCACCCTCCCCGTCTGTCCTCGGCGTCCCAGTGAGTGGAGCTACCGCTGATGACACTGCTGTCAGCCTGGATCAACGCCCACACCAACACTGCGGGCGCATGCGATTGGTGCAGCTACTCCATTCTCTGCCAGCTGATTGGCTAATGCGGTTGTCAATCACGCGTCTGCCCGGGAACCAGAGTCACCTGTTGCTCTATCTGTCCGTCACACCACTTTACTTTAGACATCAATATTTTAACGTTTTCGAGCCGAAAACATATTGTAGCCGAGGAGTTTGAGGTCGTTTTCCTTTGTAATAAACGACTGAAGAGACAACAAAGGTATATTTCATTGCAAAATTGTTTGTTTATATTTAAAATGAGGCCATAACAATTACTTGTTAAACTTTTTTCACCGTTAATACGAAAATTGTATGCTAGTAAGTTGCAGCTATGTTACTTCTGACAGAAAATGTTAGCTCAGGAGAACCGAAAGATAAATATTTCGTACGGCTTAGTCCAGTCCGATGTTTCAAGCTGATTCTTCGTTATCATCCGCGGTACTTTGTGTATTAGCTCGTAATAAAGATTAAACAGACTTTCAGATAGTCGTTGAACAAACACGCCGGGACAGGTAAGGGTTAGCTAACGTTAAGCTAACGCTAGCAGCCGTTAGCAAACGTTAGTTATCTTGAAAATACGAACTTACCGTTCATTTAGCTCGACGAGTCAGCGTGTTTTCCCTTTTCAAGATCGGAAGA